>PVKU01000265.1:0-513821 GCA_004027475.1 Anoura caudifer | reverse complement strand
TAAACAAAATGGAGACAAGAAATCTACTACATGCAGAGTTCAAAACACTGGTTACAATGCTCAATAAACTAAGTGAGAATTGGAGCCAAGAATCAAATCAGCAATTTGGAATATAAGGAAGAAAAAAATTGTAATCAGAACAGCAAGGAGAAAAAAGAGTTTTAAAAAGTTAGGATAGTGTATGGAGCCTTTGGGACAACTTCAAGCATACCGACATTTGCATCATGGGGGTGCCAGAAGGAGAAGAGAGACAGCAAGAAATTGGAAACTTATTTGAAAAAATAATGACAGAAAACTTCCCTAACTTGGTGAAGGAAATAAACATAAAAGTCCAGGAAATAAACTGAAAGTCCCAAACAAGATGGATGCAAAGAGGACTGCACCAAGACACATCATAATTAATATGTCAAAGGTTAAAGACAAGGAGAAAATCTTAAAACATGAAGAGAAAAGCAGTTAGTTACCTTCCAGGGAATCCCCATAAGACTTACAGCTGATTTCTCAAAAGAAACTTTGCAGGCTAGAAAGGTTTGGAAAGAAATATTCAAAGTCATGAAAAGAAAGGACCCGCAACCAAGATAACTCTAGCCAACAAAGCTATCATTTAGAATTGAAGGACAGATAAAGAGCTTCCCAAACAAGAAAAAGCTAGAGTTCATCCTCACCAAACCAGTACTATATGAAATGTCAAAGGGACTTATGTAAGAAAAAGAAGATCAAAAATATGAACAATAAAATGGCAATAAATACATGTCTATCAACAATCGAATCTAAAAAACTAAATAAACAAACAAGCAGAACAGAAATAGAATCATAGATACAGAGAACATTTTGATGTTTGCCAGATGGAAGGGGGTCAGGGGAATGGGCAAAAAGGTAAAGGGATTAAGAAGTAAATATTGGTAGTTACAGAATAGACGTGGGGATATAAAGTACAGCATAGGGAATAGAGTAGCCAAAGAACATACATGCATGACCCATGGACATGGACATTGGTGTGCGTATTGCCTGAGGGAGTGGAGGAGGTCTGGGTGGAGAGTGGAAAAGGGAGAAAAATCAGGACAACTTTAATAGCATAAGCATTAAAATATAATTTAGAAAATCAAAATTAAAAAGTTGATATAATCTAACTGTCTGGAGCCTGGAAGCAGACAGCAGACATGGGGTTGGATCTTAGCATCACAGTTTACTACCTGTAGAAGCTTGGGCATCACTTCTGGCAAAGATGGAGGTGTAGGTGGACACACTGTGCCTCCTCTCACAACCAAGATTAAGGACAACAAAAATATAGAACCAAAAACCACCAACCAGAACAGATAGAGGATTGAATTGTACAGAAGTATGACAACAATTCACCCAGACCGGTAAGAGAGGTGGAGTTGGAGGCCGGCAGAGAGGGATCGTGGCAGGAAAAAGCACAGGCGGCGGTTACCGAGTGTGGGGAGGCAATGAGCAGACCAACCGAGGTGCACAAGGCAGCTGACCGCTGTCACACATTCGCACACAGATCAACCAGGCAAAAACAGGCAGCAAGACAGACCCAGCAATGCAGCGCACCAGTGCCGGGAAATAAAGCCTAAAAGCACCAATTGAAAACACTTGTGGGGGTTGAGGTGCTGGGAGAGACTCCCAGCCTCACAGGAAAGTTCGTTAGAGAGACCAACAGGGTCCTAGAACATACACAAGCCCACCCACGTGGAAATCAACACCAGAGGGCCCAATTTGCTTGGGGAAAGCGGCGGACAGGACTGGAATCTGAGAGAGCACGGAGCAAGTGCCACTGTTCCCTCTTGACCCTACCCCCACATCCAGCATCACAACCCAGCGACTGGGGTGCCCCCCCTGGTGAACACCTAAGGCTCTGCCCCTCATCATGTAACAGCAGTGACCAGGCCAAAAACAAACAAACAAACAAAAAAACAAAAACAAAAACAAAAAAAAAGCAAAAACAAAATGTCTCAAGATGGAGAACAGATCAAAGCCCCAGAGCTAAATCATCTAAGCAACCAAGAGATAGCCAACCTATCAGATGAACAGTTCAAAGCACTGGTGATTAGGAAGCTCACAGAATTGGTTGATTTTGCTCACAAAGTAGATGAACAAATGAAGGCTACAATAAGTGAAATGAAGGAAAATGCACAGGGATCCAATAGTGATGGGAGGAAAACTGGGACTCAGATCAATGGAATGGACCAGAAGGAAGAAAGAAACAACCAGATAGAAAAGAAGGAAAAAATAAGAATTAAAAAAAAAAAAAAATGAGGAGAGGCTTACGAACCTCCAGGACAACTTTAAACGTCCCAACATCCGAATTATAGGGGTACCAGAAGGGGAAGAGGAAGAGCAACAAGTGGAAAACTTATTTGAACAAATAATAAAGGAGAAATTCCCCAATCTGGCAAAGGAAATAGACTTCCAGGAAGTCCAGGAAGCTCAGAGAGTCCCAAAGAAGTTGGACCCAAAGAGGAACACACCAAGGCACATCATCATTACATTAGCCAAAATTAAAATGAAGGAGAGAAATCTAGAAGCAGCAAGGGATAAGGGGACAGTCACCTACAAAGCAGTTCCCATCAGACTGTCAGCTGATTTCTCAAAAGAGACCTTACAGGCAAGAAGGGGCTGAAAAGAAGTATTCCAAGTCATGAAAGTCAAGGACCTACATCCAAGATTGCTCAATCCAGTGAAGCTGTCATTTAGAATGGTAGGGAAGATAAAGTACTTCTCAGATAAGATCAAGTTAAAGGAGTTCATCATCACCAAGCCCTTATTATATGAAATGTTAATGGGACTTATGTAAGAAAAAGAAGATAAAAAATAGAACATTTTGTAAAAAGACAGCAAACTCACAGATATTAACAACCACACCTAAAACAAAAGCAAACTAAGCAAACAGCTAGAACAAAAGTAGAAACACAGAAATAGAGATCACATGGAGGATTAGCAACAGGGGAGTGGGCGGGGGGAGGTACAGAGAATAAGTAGCATAGATGGTGGGTAGAAAATAGACAGGGGGAGGGCAAGAAGTGTGGGAAATATAGAAGCTAAAGAACTTATGACACATGGACATGAACTAAAGGGGAGAACGCAGGTGGGAGGGGGTGTGCAAGGGTGGAGGGGAATGATGGGGGAGAAATGGGACAACTGTAATAGCATAATCAATAAAATATATTTAAAAATTATTTAGCTTTAAAATAATCATCACAATGTAAGACTTAAAAATATATATAGTAGGTTGATGATATATCCTCAACATATCTAAACTTAAACAATAAATTGATGATAATCTATATAGAATTTTAAGATCTACAGCTACTGCTTAAAAAAAATAGATATTCCTTCAGAGACTGTTGCAGAATATGGTAGTAAACATTGCTGAATGGTAGATGCCAAGCTGGAAAACAAATGGTACTTTATTCGTGGCCTGTCACTGTCCTCTCACAATGCAGCCACTCACATGTCACGATCTCCCTTGGATCCTCTATCAAACCCTTTCTCATGCTTTAAGCAGCCTCAGCTTTACACCAAGCATCCCCAGTAGGTTTAAGCCCTTTAGGTTGGCCCCTTGTCTTTTCTGCACATCTCCTCCTTCTCTCCTCAGAGCCTTTTGAAAAACAACTCTGTGGACCTGGGTTAAAATAGTGGCCCTTCTATTGCAATCATCTGATTGCCTGCATTCTGCTCTGTCTTTGTATCAGTTGCAGCAGGATATGTGCTGGTTCTAATACCAAGTAATAGAACACACACGCAACACATAGTAAGCTCTGTCGGCAACACCTATTTTAAATGGAATTTTATGGATGGCTTCTGATGAAAGGTTTTTCAGTTGTGCCATTATTTTGATCCTTGGCTGAACAATATTAGCCAATGTGTCAAGAAAAGGAAAGGTTGTGTGAGGGAAGAGCCCCAGAAGATATCAGTGAAGGACAATAATTCAACAAATCCACCCAGTTCCATTTTCCTTCAAAATAAACATGAAAAAACAATGATGGAAATCCAGATCAAAACAGTTCCTGTGCCAACTCTTCCTGGGTTCAGAAGAGCTACTTACTTTTCTCTTTACAGCAAGTTTTGAAGCCAAAAGAAGTTCCATGGGTACCCCAGATATACTGAATTAGTGAACTGGGTAGAGCTGTATAAGACTGGGAATGGATGTCATTTGTTTTATAATTATATAGGATCATGAACTTTCCCAATTCTCATTAGTTATAAAAGAATTTAAAGGGTTCCATGTTTATAAATTAAATGAATATACCTTTGAAAATCCATTTTTCCTTGAGTTTTGCTGGAGCCTGAGGCAGAGAGCACAAGAGTACCTGCTAGTCTGGATCAGACGAGTGGCCCCAATGCCCCCATTCAGGGTGTCTGCCCACTGTCAATGCAGCATTATGAAGTAGGACGAACACTAAACAGGGAATCATGGAACCTGCACTCTCGTCAACATCAGGTTAACATCAGGTTTTTAACTACAAACAAGGAGTCTGATCTAGACTGTCTCTGAGGCCCATTCCAACTATAACATTCTGTGGGGTCACAAAATCTTTATTGAGTAGCCACTACACATGCAAAGCCCAGAGTTAGGCTGATGACAGAAAAAAGGATCTGTAAGACATAATTCCAACCTTTGACAAACTAACATTCTAGTAAAAAAATGAGACATATACATGAATATTCAAAATAAGACAAAGCAAGAATACTTTGGCAAGTATCAAATGAGTGCCATAGTCAAACACTCTTGGAATCTATAGCAGAGTAATAATTCTTCTGGCCAGAAGAGTTGAGGAACACTTTTCTGAAGAGGTGAGATTTAAGTGAGTCCATACATAATGAGGAGAATTTCAATAGGTAAGAAAGAGTTTCCTCTCTTAGGCGTTCAAGGCAAGGAGTAAGGCTCTGTCAGAGACAAGAGGTGGGGAAGTGCCAAGCACCCTGGGGCAATGGGTGGACCTCTGACCCAATCACTAAGGTACTCTGGGGCAGTGATTCTCTAACTTGAGCATACATCAGAATCACCTGGAGGGCTTGCTTAAACACAGAGCAATGGGTTCTACCTCCAGAGTCTGGCTAAGCAGGTCTGGGTGGGGCCCAGGAATCTGTATTTCTATATAAGTCCTCAGGTGGTTGCTGACCTGATGGTCCAAGGACCACACTTTGAGAATCACTTCTCTAAGGATTACAGGGAAGGAGAAGCTCACTTCAAAATCTCCATTCAACTGTGGCCTTAGTTAAATCCTACTTTAGAAAGATGACTTTACTAAACTTTGGATGGCAATCATAATTACTTAGAATTTCTTTACCTGTACGTATTTGCAACAAAACTTGCTAGGAGTAGATAGAAAGAGGTAAAGGAAACTCAAATTTTTGGATACTTCCTATCTGCCAAATGCTTTCCAGAATTTCCTCATTTAATTCCAAGCTTGTTCCCACCAGGTAAATATTATAATCCACATTTTACAGATGAAGAAACTGGGCCACAGAGGCTTTAAATGTCTTACCCAAAGTCAAGGGACAGGGCAGGGGTCTATGAAGGCCAGAACACTCTTGCACTCTAGTGTTAAGAAGTCAGAACAGAGGCCTGACCTTCCTTGAGCACTCTTCAAAGGAGGGCAATAGTAAGACCAATATTATTTGTCTAAAATCAGGTACAGAAATATCTGACCAGAGTCATCCATGTTGAGTGCTGCAGGAGGTACAAGGGAAGTAGAGCAGACCATATTACTGTTATCTACAAATTTGGGAGAAACTGCCTTCCAAGCCACCCATAAGACCCACAAGAATGCTCCATTTCAAAGAAATACCTTTGTGTTATCAGTTCAAATATCAAGTCAGTCAGCCAGTCAGACAACCAGTGGACAAGCCTCAGCTCAGAAATCTGAGCTGGTCAGTAAAACCACTGCTTCTCCTTATTTGGATAAATAACAGCCTCAAAAACAGCCAGTCTGGGAGTCGTGCATACCCTGAGGCCTGGCTGGCAAGCTTCTCACCAGCCCAGCCTTTGTATGCTGTGTCCATCAGCCAGTCACCGCTTCCCCACAGGTTCCCGTTCTGCCGGGAGCCTCCTGCTCAGAGATAAGATCTGCTTCCCTGCATCCTAAAGACAAACTGCCAGGACTTTGAGCATTCCTGAATCCGGGGAGCTCATGAGAAAAAAGACAGCTACTGGTTCAGTGATGCTATGTAAATAAGTCTCACTCCATGCGACAGAATGCCTACATCCAGCACAGGGGCAGCCATGGTCTAGTCGCTTCACCCCAACACTGCCCCTGACAGGAAAGAATCCTCTGTCACACAAGAGGTGACACATGAGAAGAAAATGCTTCGGAACTTGTGAAGCACCTCTGGAAGTTTGTGATCAGCAGCAACAACTTTCAAATCCCTGCAAAGAGAAACAGGCTCTAGGCTGAGTCCAAAGTAATTCATCTTCCTCCACTGTCCAACCTAACCTCCAGTTTTTTTTTTTCTTCTTTATATTACCCTTTCTTTTACTTTTCTCCCTCTCTTTGACAAGCAACATTGGGGCAAAATTTCTCCCTGAGGGGACAGGGATATATGGGGTCAATAAACAGACAAAAGAAGTTTCTTAAAATTAGGGCAGGGAGGCAATGGCTTGATGCCAATGACCCTCAGCTCTCAAGTTCTCCTTCAATGTACTGAAGTCTACAAAGTAGTTTCCAATTTTTAAAAAGGGTTTGATCATCCTCTTCCATCAGTACACCTCCCCACCTTGTGCCCAAGGGATGGTGGGGTGAGCATCGGATGATGAACGAAAGGCGTGGGTTCTCCTGCTGAGGATCTCCTGGCTGCGGTCTTGTGGCCTTGACTGTGGTCTTGCCACTGAATTTTTCTGAGGCTCTGGTTCAGGTGCTAAGTTGGTTTAGGGATATCTTCTATATACTTGCCCTCCTGGTCCCGTGGATATCACATAAGCTAAATTATTCTTATATGACTTTATATGCAAAACACTGTGACTGACATGTGTTATTAAAATCACCAACAAACATTCATGGGCTCACTCAATGAACTATGAGAGAGCAAAACACATAGAATAGACAATATCCACTTTAATATTATACTCACAGGAGGATGAAGAGAACGACACATTATCTTTTTGAGATATAAGAGCTCATGAAAGAGTGAAGATTCCAAATATAGCCCATGTAAGAACACCATGCTGTATTATATTCCAAAGCATCATTCTTGAGCAAAAAGTCCAATTAAATGTCATGGACTCACATTCAGGAAGGTGCTTTTACTCATCCTCATTCCCAAATGAATTGGCGATAGTGAACCTAGATCAGGTTAGATAAAAGACTCCCCATCCACTTCATACTGGTATGACAAGTATGTTCAAATATCAATCATTTATAAAAATTATGAGATGAATATTTATCCACATTTCCTTCCCTTCCCAGCTTATCATCCAGGAGAACCTCTCTTCAGGAATGAAAAGAGAATCTGTGTCATTATTTCCCTGTGGATAAAAGTTTTGATTGGCTCTGGCCAGGTAGCTCATTTGGTTGAAGTATCATCCCATACACCAAAAGGTTGTGGGTTCTCTCTCTCTTTCTCCCTCCCTTCCTTTCTTTCTAGTATCAATAATCATATCCTCAGGTGAAGAAAAAAAATAACAAGTATTAAAAAGTTTTGGTTGGTGAGGAGAAGCCAAACCAATTAGCTAAATACAAGTTTTTGAATGCTCTCAGAATTACAACTATATTGTTCATTCTGGTCCTGTCCCATATTTGCATCAAAAACATTGATCTGTGTTATAGCTAAAAAATATTTTTTGGGTTTTTTGGGGTATGGGTGTGTAGTAAAGTATAGTGATTTAATGGAAATTAGAAATGTTTTGTTATTGAACATATAGCTAAGGCAGCTTTGCACATTTATTCACTGTATCTACTTTAAAATATAAAAATATTTTGGTAGTTTTTGTATTAACAGGTATCATGTATATGAGTATAATTCTATAGATCAAAATTCTGTCAAAATTAAAAATATCAAAATACCACATCTGACTCATTGTTATGCTGTAGTCACAAAGAAATACTCAATAGAAACTTATTAGCATTTCACTAAATTTCTTTAGATCATTGTTACAAATAATAAAAATACAGACACATTTTAAAACAACATATTTCAGTCTTAAAATGGTCAGATTAACATAATTACAGCCTTAGGTTGCCAATAGTGGCACGTTTCTCATTTTCATGAGAATATAGAGGTTCTCCCAGATCTCAAGCTAATAGGCTCCTTGGTCTAAATATATACGGTAAAATCTGCAGCAAATTTTTGAAGCATTAAGATCTGAACCCTGGAGACATCTAGTGAGTAATTTGCACTGCAGTGGAGCAGATTTGTTTTGTTTTGTTTTGTTTTGCATTGACACAGCTGCTAGGAACTATATTTTTAGATTTGCTTTTAAAGCAAGCAAAAATGGCATCCACTTTGTGGATATGCATCTAGAATGTTCCCTCATTCCCTCTAGTAATGGGTCAACTACCTACAGAATCTCCTATTCAGTTGTCTCCCTCTGTGGAGGTAAGAAAAAAACAAAAACAAAAACACCCAAAAACAACAGCACTAGACACTCATCTTAGACGAAGCCCTTGGAGCCTGACTGGGATACTTCACCCTTTAGACGGGTGTTTCAGAAAAAACCACGTGCTGAAGTTTAAGCCCTGTAGATCAGGTCCCTGGTATTTCCAAGTCACCTCATCATGGACATTGTTATGATTTCTTATTGTTGCTTGAGTTTTCCTTTGGCAGCTCTTCCTACTATGTCAAGAGCAAATGAAAAGAGATAGGTTCAAAGAGTTAAATCAGAACAAGGGCAAGCATGACCTTTGATTTCACAGGAAAAGAAGAAAATAAAAAGAAAGAAATCAAGTACTTGTGTCAATCAACCGAGTGAAACACATTGCCTGTATTTCAGAAATATGGAATGTGTCAGTGCTTTCTGAACAATAAGAACAGTCCCCTAGCTTAAATGGCATGCTGGGTATTCACACCTTCCATCAGGAGAGGCCTTATGTAAATAATCTGCACAAAAAATGATTGAGCGAACAGCTCCTCTTTTGTGCCAAACAACAAGGTGCCAAAGGTCTTGAGAACTCTTAAACGAGAATTCAATTTGATGCTAACATCCAAAAATGGTTCATTTTTTTCAACTGTATGATCTTTAATGATGTTTTTCTCTGTCCCCTCCATGAACACCCTACTTGGGCTTTGTCATAAGCCTTGGTTTCTTCGCTCAATAACATGATATTGTCACTTTACTCAATAACATGATATTGTCACTTCAACTCAATAACATGATATTGTCAACACTTCTGCCATACTAAACGTACTGTTATGCTTTTCTTTAAGTCAATTTTAAATGGACTTTTTTACTTAGTTGCGGTAAAGCAATAAAATTCATGAACTTTCAAATTCTTGGTACTATTTACCTTTCCGATAGTCATTAAAACATTATCTAATTCTTAAAAATTTAAAAACCTGTTTCTCTACATGCCAGTTAAAATCACTGACTGCAAGTAAGAACAGTTTTGAATGTACTCTGAATAGAAAAACATTAAAGTTTCACATAGAGTTATTGTAGGACCCATTTGCCTTAGCAAAGAGGCTGACTTTTGAAAATAACACTATAACACTATATAACCCTTTTAAGCCAATATTGTTTTACTCAAAGTATCTCATAATTTGAAGCAGCTGCTGTTTTTCAGTTGACTTGATGGTTTATTCTCCTTTAATAAAATGTTGAATAATATAAATCTGGTTAGTTCAAATGGGGGACATCTGTAATAGTGTCAACAACAAAAAAATTTGTAAATAAAAAATAAAAACAAAACAAAACAAAACAAAACAAAACCCAATCCATTGATTTTTGGTCCAGACCCATGCATTTCCAATTAGTGAGCTCTGGCCACACAACAGTGTTGCGCTGCCGCTTGACGGTGTGTGAACCCTGGCTACACTCAACTACAACAGTGGATGGCTGAGAACTCGCATGTGCAATGCTTGCCTAAATCAATCAAGAAACAAACCTCAAGACAGTGAGAAGAAAAGCAGGGGGGCTCTGGAAATGGACAAAGAGCTGGTGTGAAGGGCCAGTGGGCCTGGGCCCAGCCCTGTTTTGGGCACTTGTTTATTTTGTGGTCTTAACGAAGTTACACCAATCATGCGAGGCCTCTTGAGTCACCATTGACAGGGGGAAGGGTTATAAGAGATGATGCCTAAGACCTTTCCACCTCTAAAACCTTGATTCCAAATAAGCCAGGCCTGTTTCTTGAGAGAACACCAATGACACTGGTCAGGTACATTTTCTAGTCACAAGTCTACAGTAGCCAGCTCCAGACCCTCAGGAACAGATGGAGTCACTCGTGCAATTCACGCGCAAGCAAAGGGCTCACCAACCCCACGGGAAAGAGTAGGGCTTACCATGAGGCAACGTGTAACTTAAAAACACTTTTTTCGTCTTCAAAAAATAAACGAATGTTTTCACCCACATGTACATAAAAGTGACACATGCTCACCCGAGGAACTTTAGAAGCAGCGTGAGGAAAAGAATGGTTACCTGGAAGCCCTCTGCAGGGCAGGTTGGGCCTGAGGGAGCCTGTGCTGACATAGCTGGAAACAAACTCCTACAGTTCAAGCTGCCCGGAGGGGGACTCACAGAGGAGACTACAATAGAACCCTAGAGAGAAAATGCAGGTAGGTGGCAAGGGGTACAACCTGAAATACCAGGACATGTGATCCCAGTCAAAGGCAGTTTCGGCTGACATTTATATTTGTGAGAGCCAAGAAAAGGGATGTGGCTTGGATATCAAAAAGCTGAGGGCATGGCATAAACCTTTCCTGAACTTTCTAGCAAGGCACAGAGCTCTTAGTTCACCCCAGTATCTGCCGAAGGAGGAGGAAGGTCCTGTTCCAGTCAACTTTCAATTGTGTTGGTTGTTTAGCCAGCCCCAGATCTTATACAGAAATGGGGTTGGAAGCAAGTTGCTTTGACTCTGAAGCCCAAGTGCAGTGCCGTGACCAGCAGCCCCATCCCCTCTGGATGCTGTTGGCAGTCATTACTTTGCATCACAAATCACTAGGAGATTTTTGTGGCTAAGTGGATGTCTCAGCCTTCAGGAGGGGGTGAGGAAAGCAAGAGCCCCTGCTTTTGAGATGGCTTGGCTAGCTGTCCTGACTCCAGAACCCGCTACCTTCATTGTTCTTTAACATTCTTCCTGCCTGCCTTTTACAAGCCTGAAAGGACAGCAGGCAGGCACATGTAGGCAGTCTCCACTCAGAGGCACTTCCTTACTTGCAAATCAAGCCCTGCCCTGTCGCATGACAAGATTTCATGAGTGTTATAGCACAGGAAGCAAAGAAGGCGCTAAGGAAGAAAGAGTCCTTTATCCACAGGGCTTTTTGCTGTTCTCACACTATCTGACGCTCACTGTTTTCATTTCACTATGAGTAAGTTGTAATCAGATCCCTGAATAACAACCAGTCTGATACTAGGTTTGGGATGCTACAGATCTAAAAAGTCTAAAATTGTACAAAATAATTTATCTTGAAGACAAATAAGCATTACTTATTTATTGATAATTATTACTTTCAAGATGATTTACCTCTATCTGACTCCAGACTTAGAGCTCTTAGGTCCTGGTAAGGTTGTACATTGTAGGACCTTGAAACGATGATTGTAGAGACAGTCAGCCTGGGTTTGAATGATAACTTTGCTACTTAGTAGTGTGTGATCTTGTAAATAATCTCTCTCAGCCTTGGTTTCCCCGTCTTAGATGGGTATCACAGTACCTATATGCCATAGGGTTATTATGATGACTAAATGAAAAAACATATATTATTTAGACCACATTAGAAAATAACTTATCATGCATATTAACTCATCTATAAACTGAGATAAAGAAATTCACTTATGGGTAAGCAGATCCATGCACACATGTACCTTTAAAAGGAAACATTGATTTGGTACAACATTGTTCTTATTAAATTCTTTTAAAAGAAATAAATGCAAAATATTGTGACTGAATTAGTATAAGAGTAAGACAGAATAGTTATCCTCAAATAAATGCAATTTCTGCCAAAGACTTTTTTTCAAGCAATCATTAAACCTGATAGAAAAGAGATATATCTGTTACGTAAAACTGTAGAAGTCTTTTAATGTTATCTTGAAGCTTAAATTGATAGCCTGAATAACAACCAGTCTATTTTTATTTTAGAATTTAAAGTGTTTTTCACAAGAAAAGGGAAGAAATTCTCCCTTAAATGTTAAAGGACACACACCAACCCCCCCCCACCACATCTATACCACACCTTCACATTTTCTATGTTTGCTCTGAATATAAATGCAAGTGAGCATCTTTGTGAAAACACTGAAAATTGTCTGTACTAACAAATAGTGTTGACAATTTAAATCCTTCTCTACATTATAAAGTTAAACAGAAAACAGATCATAAGATTTACAGACTGAAGACAGCCCAATGAAATTTAAATGGATTTTTAAAAAAGTCTAATGCCAGTAACAAAGAAGTATGCTTCTGAGCAATTGAAATAAAAACCTAAAATTTTAATTCCTCATTGAATCAACTTGAATATAGGAAACCTGACTCAATTCAAGTAAATGTGCCACAGCATGACAAAAAAAATTTGGAATATTATATTTTGTTATAAAGGCACAGTTCTTACCTTACATCTTCCATGAACATTTCTCTTCTAGAAGAAACTTCCTAGACTTTCAGAGACCTTGAAATCACCCATCTCTCGAAAGCTTCCAGCTCTGTTTGTCTTTATGGTGACTGAATGCAAGGCTTGAGGGTTTTTTCTTTCTTTCTTTCTTTCTTTTTTTTTTCAAAAGGAAGCTTTTAGTCAAAATATGTGGTTTAAAGGAGCAGTATCCACCCTTGTTAAAACTATTTCACGGAGGTTCAGAGGTTTTGTTTCTACTCTATGAAAGTTAAATCTGAGTAGGAAGGCATTTTTTCTGTCCCGGAAACCGGCATAACTAAAACCAATGCTGAGCTAACGAGAAATGTTTCTTCCATGTGTTCTGTCTGGCAGAAACTGCAAGCCATATCAAGGAAACACGTGATGTTTATAAATACAATATGGCTCATGTTGTCATAACCTCTCAATGACAAAAAGGAAAAATAAGTGCAAGGAAAAGCAAGCAGCCACACAGCAGGAAAGATGAGATTTGTATCACTTGGAAACTGCCTATCAGATGTGCATATATTACCCCTTCCTGCTTCTGAAAAATCAAGTATAACTAGAGCAGCAAGGGAGAAATATCTACCTTGTCCTGGATCACCACTGTATCTAAATGTGTTTGCCTAGGTAGTTATCTCGGTAAGAGTAATTCCTTACTATTCTAATAGAAACATCTTTTTCTCTGTCAGAAAGACACAGCATAAAAGGGACATAATCACACTCATCATGCATAAGTGAGTTCTGCAGTGTTAAATCAAGCCTATAACAGAACGAAAGCAAGGATTTCACGTAGCCTGGAACTGATGTGAATTATTATAGATGTCTGTATCATTATTGATTATTGACTTTCTAATCTTCTATTGGACTGTAAGATTTGTGAGGCCAGTTACCACACTTGGTGAGTACTACAGTTGACTCTTGAACAAAGCAGGAGTGGATGGCTCTGACTCTGCACAGTCAAAAATCTGCGTTTAACTTCTGACTCCCCCAGCTTTTGACTTCACTACTAATAGCCTACTGCTGACTGGAAGCCTTACTGATAACATAATTGTTGATTAACACATATTATGTATGTTACAGGTATCATATACTATATTCTTACAATAAAGGTAGAAAACAAAATGTTATTAAGAAAGATATAAGTTTGATATAGTCTCATTCATTTATTTTTTGCTTTTACTGCCCTTGCTTTTGAGGTCAAATTCAAAAAATGCTCTCTGCGACCAAGGTCCACAAGTTTAGTACCTATGTTTTCTTCTATGTAGTTTATGAGACCTAAATCTTATATTGAGGTCTTTGATCCATTTTGAGTTAATTTTTGTATATGGTGACAAACAGCACCATAAACTAAGGAACTAGTTTAATTCCTTTACCTGTAGCTTTCCAATTTTCCCAGCACCACTTATTGAAGAGGCTTTCTTTTCTCCACTGAATGCTTTTAGCTCCTTTGTACAATGGAATGCTACTCAGCCATAAGAAAAGGTGAAATACTGCCATTTGTGACAACATGAATGGATCTTGAGAATATGATGCTAAGTGAAATAAGTCAGATGGATAATGTCAAGAACCATATGATTTCACTTATATGTGGGACATAAAACTGAAACCAACCAACAAACAAATAAGACAAAGGAAAAGGAGGGTGTGGGGGAGGCAGCAAAAGGTAAAGGAAGTCAAATATATGGTATTGGAAGGAGTTTTGACTTTGGGTGGTAAACACATGAAATATACAGATGATGTATTATATAATTATACACTTGAAACCTATATAATTTTATGAACCAATGTCACTCCAATAAATTTAATTAAAACATTTAAAACAGTCAACAAGAAGAAAAAATACATTATTAGTACTGCACTATAAGTGAAAAAATTCTGCATCTAAGTGGACCCACACAGTTCAAAACCATGTTGTTCAAAGGGTCAACTGTGTATCTTCAGAACCTTTCACAAAAGCATGAACCAGTGAGAGGTTCAATGCATAGTGGTTGGGTGAGTGAAGCAGTGAAACTTTATAATAAAGGAGTCAGATTAACTGTTCTAAAATAATCACCCCTACTTTATAAGTTTGGAGGTATTTAAAATACTGACTGCCCTGCCAATTCAATCTAGAAGCAAGATTTGCCCTACTGAGTTATACAGTGAAGCAAGATCTGTCCTTTTTAATTTGCTATCTAGAGATTTGTTTCCTTTCTACTACAGGGGAACCTAACTCCTGGAAATAAAATGCAGATATGTGTGAACTTCTGACAATCATTTAATTTAATCTGACAAATCTGTTATTCTCTTCTTGAACTTTAGGGCTACTCACTGCTATAAAATTATATTGATAGGAAATTTTGTTAGGCTAGACAGCCATTCTTATTTCTCATTTTGGTCAGGAACTAATTCTGGGATAAACTAGCAAATATGTTGTAAACTTCAGACATTTCCATTTGTAAATTATTGGAAGAGAAGGCATTAACCAGAAATTTGTGACAGGAAAAGTGCCGAAGTGAGCTCCCTTTTCAACCAGACATTTAGTGAGAATTTTCTGAAGGCAGTACATGGTCCAAGTGAAACACAGGGGCTTCCCCCTGGGAAGCGTAGAGCTTAGAAAAGAACTTGAGATGTGTACATCGATAACTACAAGGCAGGCAGGAAAAGGTGAGTGTGCTATGAGAGTGGGAAGACACCTGGAGTTCTGTGGAAGTCAGAGAAGAAACAGTGGTGACTGAGGCTCGGAAGAAAGTGGAATAAGAGGAGGCTAGATGATGACAGTGGCTTTTTTCACTTAGGTCTTCAAAAATGGCTGGCTCACAGACACTGATGATGAAAACCGTAGTGTGGAAAAGGACAGTAGTGACCACTGGCATGATTAAGAAGGCCAATTCTGGGGGTGACCTGCCTAGCTCTGAATCTAGCCTCACTCTGACAAAAGCTGTGTGACTTTGAGCAAGTTCCCTAACCTCGCTGGTCCTCAACTTCCACATCTGAAACAGGGGGCTAATAAGAGTTCCTTTTACATAGGGGTTGTTTTAAAAATCAAATGAGCAAAATGCTCAGTTTTCAAAATGCTTGGCATGGTACCTGATCCAGAGTAAGTATATCATGAACTTTAGTTGTTAATACTACCACCATTATGTGACATAATGTGCCTTCACTCACATGGTGGGTTGGGTCAAGGAGGACTTTGAATGAATGAGCGTTTTCTGAAACTTCCATTTCCATGGGATTCTTTTAACTTCCATTTCAATAGGATTATTTTATTTACTCCTGCCTTCCCCATGTCCAAAACACTTCTCAACCAGAACACTACCTACCCTATAGATGGAAAAAAACCTATACTATGTTGCAAAGTGAGTACATGCTTCTTTGCTTTTTCTTTGATTTTCTCCCCCCACCTCTTTTTTGGTGGGATATCTTTTTAACCTTGTCAGAAGAGAACAGAATGAAACAAAGTCAAATATAAAAAGATGCCATGATAGAATTATGAAGTGAAACAAATATTTTAAAAGGATATTTTATGTGTTTTAAAATCTTATGAGGAGCATCACATCAAAATTTGTAAAACTTGTACGGAAATATCAAGAAAGAAGACTGCAGACTGAATCCAAAGAGTCAGAAAGAATGGGCGTCTAATCCGACATCTGACATTTACCAGTTGTGGGGACCTGGAAGAGATGTCATTGCCTCAGCTGGAAAATGCAGTCAGAATACCCACCTGTGGGGTTGTTGCCCAACTTAAATAATATGTAAAGTAGTTAATACATTGCCTACCGGAGAGACACAAAAAAGTCTATTATCTTAAATCCAGAAAAACAATGGTATAGAATATTACTTGTATCTTGACTGATTCCACAAAAATTTAATAGAGTTCATATAAATTATTACAGTTTTGCAAAAAAAAAAAAAAAAAAAAAGTCAAAGTGGAACATATGACAAAAAGAACATGAGGAGGAAAATTAAAAAGAGAAGCCAGGAACAAAGCCAACACACAAAATACACGCTGCAGAATGCCTGTGCGCTGGTTGTGGGTGGGCCCCAAATTTAATTCTAAGCTTTGGAGTAGCAATACAAAGAGGGAAAATGATCACTTACAAGATTCAGAGTGTCCATATGACAAAAATAAACCAGGAGAAGCACAACTATTTCTGGTGATGAGAACAGGGAGATATTTTTACAGTGGGTTCTCATTAATGACAGAAAATGAATAATACAGCATTTGTAGTGCTATCATTACAGTGCTCAACACACTGTGTTTAACAAGTGTTTACACTCACCATGTGTAAGACACTGCAACTGGCTTTGGGAGGGATACAAAGATGAAATGAGAATGTTTGTGTCTTTGGAGAACTTAGTCTTAGAAGTGAGATGAACATGCATTTGAATGATTATAACACCAAGAGAATATGCAAAATGTCCCCCTAAAAGAAAGATTATTTCGGACAGAGCATTGGGGAAACTGCATGGAGTAGGCAGTATTTGGTCTGGCTTCTAAAAGCACGTTTACTTTTTTACATTTTATTATAAAAATTTTGTTTAAAAAAAGATTTTATTTATTTACTTTTAGAGAAGGGGGAAGGAGGGAGAAAGAGAGGGAGAGAAACATGAACGTGCAGTTGCCTCTCACATGGCCCCTACTGGGGACCTGGCTGGCAACCCAAGTACGTGCCTCGATAGGGAATTGAACCAGCAACCCTGTGGTTCGGAAGCCAGCACTCAATCCACTGAGCCACAACAGCCAGGGCATTATTATGGAAATTTTCAACCATAAAAAAGTAGAGAAAATAACATAACAGACTACCATCACTTAGCTTTGACATTTTACCAATTTTGTTTCAATATTTTCATTCTTTTGGTTTGCTTGCTGGAGTATTTTAAGGCAAATCCCATTAATTGTGCCGTTTGACCTGTAGATATTTCAGTGTGCCTCATTTTTAAAAACACAGCCACCAAGCCATCATTATACCCAACAAAATTAACAGTGAACCCTTAACATCATCTGATTCCCAACACATGTTCAAATTTCCCAAACACTTCCGAACATGTCTGTCCCAGTTGGTTTGTTCTAATCAGGATTCAAACCTGATATGCACATGGAATTTGGCTGGCACAATACAGAAGAGACCAAGGAACACAGTAGTGTCCTCTCCTACTACCCTTTATTGATGCCAGCAATTTGTTGATGTAATTGGGCAATTGTCCTGCAGTACATTAGATGGGTGGGATTTGAAAGGCAGATTATGTGAGGTGGGGGAGGACATTATACACTTGGAGTAAGAACCATGAGGCAGCCTTGCTGGGTTTTGGGGGTGGGGATGGTATTGATCGTTGGTGCTAGTCTCTGCAGAACGGGAAGTTGGGCTCAGGAGATGATTTGGGAAGCAGTTGTTAGGCTGGAGTATGAAGAGTTGGGGAGACTGGTTAAAGGCTGTTGCATAACTGACTGGAAAAATAACGAACACTGTTAAGTACAGCAGGACAGCAGTGTTACTAGAAGCCTGGAATCTGCAGCCCAGCTGCCCAGGTTGAAATCTCAGCCCTGCCATGCTCTAGCTGCGTGGCCTTGGGCACATTTCTTAACACACCTAAGCAACTGTTTCCTGAGTTCAAAATATGAGGGTTCATACCAATACCTGCCTCAAAATGTTGTCTTGAAGATTAAATAAAATTACCCAGAAAAGTGATTAGCAAATGCTAAAAAAAAGTCAGCTGCTCTAAGAGGGGCAGTGCAGGCACAGCCAGAGGGTCAACGTAAGAGGCCTTGCAGAGCAGGGCGGCCCTGGTGACTGGCGGGTGTGCTGAGAAACAGGAGCTAGGCAACTGAAAGCTCATAGCTAACTCAACTTTTTAAATCTCTTCTCACCCCTCAAAACACACACACCTGTGCACACACACACCAACACTCACAAAATAGAAAAACAGGAGGAAGATGGCTTGGAAGAAAAATCAGATTAGAATTTTTTTTATTCCACAGGATACGCTGGAAATATTGGAAGACTATCCATGTAGAGACAACCAGCTGGAAGTTGAACATCTGCATCTTGAACTCTTAAGAAATGGCAGAGCTAGGGATATAGTTTCAGGGATCATCCTCATTGACATAGTGGCTAAATCAGTAGAAAGATAAAAATCACAAATGAAAAGGAGCAGATAAAAATAAGCAAATTAAAAACACACATATACACAAACTAGTGAAGAAATCTGCCTGAACACATTGAAGACTATAGAGGGCAAGAGGAAGAAGAAAAGTTAGTGAATGAAAGATGCCGAGGTGTGTTTGAATGTAGGCGGGAATGTAGAAATGGCAGTGTAACGGAAGCCAAGTTTTCTAGGGAGACTGTCCATCGGTGTCAAATGTGGAAGTCAAATAGAAGAGGTCTGGGAGGCAGCAACTGAATAGGGTATTATGAGTAATTTAAGATGCAGGGCCAATTCTGGGGATTGTGTTCTAAATGCAAATCTGGAAACTCTCTATAACAAGTAACAATTAAAGACATACAAGAGGGAAAGAAGTGAATGATGGAGTACAGAATGTTGGGAAGTAATTTCAAAGTGCATGAGAAGGTGAAAAAGCCTGAAAACTGTGAAAAGCCGCTGGGTTTGGGGGACAGGAAGTCATTGGTGGTACCTTTTGAGAGCCAAGTAATAGAATGGCTCATCTGCAAATTGTATAATACATTTGTGAATTACAAACCTGTGAGTACACATATAATTTTTTACAAAAGGGCCTGTTTCACATTGTGAGTACAGAACCATGGGAACTGAATGATCAAAGCTACTATCTAATGTAACAAAACAGAAGCCAGGCGACGGGAAAAACAAGGACACTGGTACGCTCAGTTCCAGCAGAGAGCCACAAGTCTCATTAAATAGACTAACCTCAAAAATGCTCAGTTAGATGCTTAAGAAAAACTAGACCCGTTTTTCTCACCAAGCATATATCCCATGTGTGCTCATACCCTCAGAGCTAATACTTTAGCCTAACGTGATTCTTGGGTAATACCGCTACCATCAGAGCTCTGCTCTGATGCAGAGCTATGACTGTGTTAGATCCAGAGTCTTAACACCTTTTCTTTCACAGGCAAGACATTCAATGCCTTGTGTAAGGAAAGTTTCAGAGGCCACTGCAGACTTCTGGCATTGCTCTTGTTGCATCTCTGCCTGGTGCCACCAATGTTTTTCATGATACATATATGCACTGGTAATGAACCGGCAGCTGGAAGTCTGTCTCAGGCTGCCTCTGGAGGCTGGTGAGGGAAGGTCAATGACATCAGACACGGCTGCGTAACCAATGCATGTGAGCAGTAACCACATTCCTCCACAGCCATGGACACATTGCAAACATACGGGAGGATGGAGTCCCTTCAACCCACCGTGCAGCTCAGTTTAGTCTACAATAATTCATCCTTGCTCTGTTCTCTATTTCTGTTCTTCACCACAAGCAACGGGGCTATGCAGCTGCACTCCAGACAGGACCCAACAAAGCTTCCTTTCCTTTAATGGAAAGGCAGGTACGTTCATCAGGAAGGAGAGAGAATTCCAATCACTACAGCCAAAAGGTGAGGCTGAAAGAATCCCGTATCTTTTAATTTTTGGAATCTGTGATGAGGCCAAGTTACAAACTGCAGACACAATCACATCTAGTTGGTTTTTAAACTTTGTTCTAGCTCTCATTTCTAAGTTGTCTTCAGTGAAACCAAAAAGCTTTTTAGTGGGTTGGATGGTGAACATTTGTTGTCTCCTCACCTGGGGACAACTGTTGATTTTCTCCCAAAAAAAAAAAAAAAAAAAAAAAAAAATTGCTGTATAAAGTAGGCTGTGAGCAGCTCAGAAAGTGACTGCTAGGGTCTCTTCTAAAAGTAAAAACACAGCAACTTCACTGAAACCCACAACAAAAGTTCTGAATTCTAATAGGCTTTGTTCATATGGTTAATATTTGATTCTCTCCGTGGTCACCGCTGGCCCCTTATGTAGGTACCACATCTGCTTAAGAGTTAAAACAGGTGTGTCTTCCCCGGCCATAAACAAGGTTTTCAGAGGCGATTGTGGGACCCCTGTGTGGGCTCTGCATAACAGAAACAGATTCTGAGCACCATGAAACTCCAGTTCAAAGGCTAGACTTACCAAACGCAAAGACTTCCAAGGGAGCAAAGATTCTTAAGAACATCACCAAGAAAGAGAATAACGAAGTAATCGCAGGCAAAGCCAAAGGGTTCCGTAATATTCATTCCACGCTTCCTGATTAGCATGGCCTGACCTGTCTTCACATGGTGCTGGTTTACATTTTGAGTGTAGCTGCCTATAAATAAATCTCAAAATCCTAGATTGTAGTATGAAGTGGCCAGACAGCCTTCACTTCAAATCACACATCATGTCTGACATAAAAAAAGCAGCAGTTGAGTACATAAGAGGCCTTTTCCTCCAGAGTGTAGGCTCTGATCCCACAATGTCAGCACTCATATTCCAGGCCAGAATTACAAAGAAATCCATCCAGCACTTTCTGTTGGACCTCTTGGCCTCTTGGTCCTAAATTCACATACCTTTGTGTGGTAAACAGAACAATGATGTCTACATCCTAACCCCTGGAACCTGTGACTACATGGGAGAGGGGGACTAAGGTCGCTACTCTGCTGACTTTAGAGTAGGGAGATTGTCCGGGAGTACCGGGTAGGTGTCCTTAAACAGTGGAAGAGGAAGGGTTGGACATGAGACGATGGTAGCAAAGCCAGAGAGAGGCCATTTGGCTGGATTTGACGAAGGAGGAAGAGGGCTGCAAGCTGAGGGATGCGGACAGCCCCTAAAAGCTGAGAAAAAAAGGAAATACTCCCCACAGCTTCCAGAAAGGAAAGCCAACATCCTGCTGATAACCCCTTGATTTCAGCCCATCCATACTGGATGTCAGGCCTATGGAACTATAACATCTGTGTCATTTTAAGCCACTAAATGTGTGCTAATTCCTACAGCAGCAACAGAAAGCTAACACATGCTGCCAGGTAGTGAAGGTGGCTTCACCTTGGGCTCTCTAGTCCAACTCCAGGCCAGGCAGCACCTGCGTTTCTTTGCCAATAAAACCAATTCACTTACTTTTCCTAGTTAAACTCCAGCATCCAGCTGAGTGCTAATCCTCAAGGAAGATGATATAAAATAGCACAGCATTTCCTAAATTTGAGTGTGGGGGTGGGGAGGAGGGAAGAGGTACGATTGGAGAGGTTAATGTTTCTTTTTTTCTCCCATTTTTCCTGCAGAGAGATGTAGTGCTATTGTTAGAAACACAATCCCTTTCTAGTGGACCTGCATTAATGTGGTTTTAAAATCTGCCTTTTCAGTTTCTCTGCTCTTTTTTTTCTCCAAAACATCTCTGTGTACTCTCAATGTTTGGATGATCTAATATGTTCTAAATCAAGAGAATTTTAGCTTCCAAATTATGCAGATTTTTGGACTATTATGCCCACAACACAGTTCAGATATGATTTGATAATATTTAATATAGTACAACAGCAAACGGTCCTGAATGAGAAGGTGAATAATTTAATTACAGTGCTAGGACTTGGAATAGCTGATGTAAGAAGATTAATAGATTTTGCATGGAATTATTTGTTTTTTTCATTGTTGTTTGTATGCTAGTTTTGTTTGAATTGGGAAAAAACATAGCAAGAGACCCTCTGAGTAAGTTAATGTGATATGGACCAAGAACACTTTTATGGAAAGATCTTTTCTGTATCTTCTTGGAATGAGGACGTAACTAAACTCCATGCTTAGAGGTGAATGAGGATGTGTGAGGCCCAATTTCAATTCCTTTGCTGTATTTAACCAGAAAAGTCTTTCTCTACCAAGAAACAAATGAGTCATCAGATAAGATGAATGGGGAGAATAACCAAAACCTGGTGGTGGGGTGTGATTACATCAGGAGCACATAGAAGAAGAGATGGTTTGACCCACCAAATAAAATTAAAACTAGAACAGGAACACTTACCCTCATGTCTCCGTTCACAGTTTTGGACATGTGATTGAATGCATGTGCGGGATCCTTGTTGTACACTTTGAGGAGCGATCTATCCTGAATGTTCCTGGAATCAGAAACATCAATAACTATGAGAGACAAAAGGAGCTCAACTTCAGACATTTTCTTTGTCCGCCCATAAGGATCAGGTGAAAGCAGCAGCAGACAACCCAGCTGTTGTCCACAAGCAACCAGATAAAAGTTCTTTTACCACAGAATAAGCAAAAATAAATAAGGATAAGAAAAATGACCTCAACTTTTCTCTCCCCCCCTTTTTTTTTTTTGGTTCCTCTGGAAAGTATAATTCTTTCTGTGTAGTTCTCCACCCATAGATATCAGGAGGCATGAACTTTCTTTCAAGACCGTGAGCAAGGAAAGGTAACACTTTAAGAAACAATAAAGCTCCAGTATCTGCAATATGTTCAAAAAGATTTGGTTAATATTTAAATATTTAATTGCTTACTTTACCCAAACACCTGGTTTTCTGCTTATCTCATGAGCGCACACAAATGAAAAAGGCTTTTCTCCCTTCAAGCAGCTTTAGCAAGAAAAAGAACATGTATTTGCAGTCTAGGAAAAAAATAAAAGGATCCCAAATATCAAAACTAGTTTCTTTACAATGTGTTTTTTTCCTTCCACAGTGGATTTTAAAAATACTTTTCTATGTACAAGTTGACTTCATGGATATGCAGCATATTTGGAAGAAACAGCAGCACATAAATTCCTCTACCTCTCTGTCTCTCCCTCTAAACCCAGCGTTTAAAGCTGGGAAATGAATCATACGGCAGCAAAGAATAGAAGTCCCACATCTTTTTCAATTCCTACCTTAAAATTATTTAAGAGCATATGAATGCCTACGAAGTCCTTTTCCCTGCATATTCAGATTTCATCAGCAGAAGGGCCACCCAAGGCACTTTCAGGCTCGTCTGCACTGCGATTCCTTCTAATGCCAGAGCAGTGAGCTCAGGGAAACGTGTTCAGGAAGACGCATTCCTTTCCTCCAGGTGCAGCCACACGTTTTGAGGGCTGATCGCAATCTCTGGGATTACTGGGCTATGTTTCTGAGAATTCTTGGACTAGACTTGCTTCCCTCCTTTAAATATCCGTCAGTAATTGCTTTGAAGCAATGACTAGCCCTAACTTGCACGATTGCTCCAGATTTCAAGTAGCTCATTAGAAGCTGGCTTAGGGGGGAGTGTGCAGTCCTTGTTATGAGTAAGGGCTAGCCCTTACTATGAAGGGGGTGGTTCACAGAAAGTAAGAATGTGGGGATTCACTAAAGGAACTCATCCTGTGGTTTTGGGGAAAAGTTGTAGTAGTGATGTGAAGAGACTAAAGACCATATTTGAACAATGAAAAAACTTGGTGATTCTAAAGGTATTAATTTAGAAACATGTTTGTCCAAGATGAACCAAAGGTATAGGCTCAGACTGCATTACAATGGCAACATTTACAACGCAGCATTTCACCCTGAGCTCTCCGCAGCATTTCCCTAAGGAAAACACGGAGAACCCAACACAATGACGAAATACCCAAATGTTTAACAAGTTCTGCTCTCACTTCAAAAATACTGAAGGATGTAAAATACAATTTGTCTCTGAGTTTAGATTAAAGCCATTGTCTTCATTTAAAATCCACATGATACATTTTAGGGGTGAGGAGGAAGGTTCTATGGTGAAAATTTATTTGATGGTGAAAATGGTGATGGTGAAAATTTATTTGACCATTCAAATAAGATATAGTTGAGGCATTTTATGCATAAAAGAAATAGAGTAATTCTTTGGAAAGGACATACATGACATTATTGAATATAAACATTATATTCACTACCAAGTAAAAACGTTTTCTTCAGTTAAATTTTTAGATCCATTATTATAAGGATACACTAAAAAATAAAATTCTAGACAAATTTATAAATCAATGGCTTCCCACTTAAACATTTTAAACGTGATTTAAAAAAAAATCAGGCTATCAATACTACAGGGATCAACAAGATAGTAGTTTTTTAGCAAATATAAACATATTAACTGAAAACTACCAATGTTAAAAGTGACCGATTCTCTCAAGCACTGCTTTCCTCTAGTTTATCAACTGAATTTGCTTGAAAAAGGATTATCTTAATTTGAAATTCTTGGGGCCTTTTCCTCTCTGTTTTCCCTCCCATTTGTCTTTCTACCTAATGACACTCCCTCAGATGCACAGAGGAAGTATTAGTAATACCCTGAGGCTTGGGAAAGGCTCTAGAATATTGTGCATCAAAATGTAAAAATTCTTGCTCAGGCCTTGAGGCAAGTGGGGTCCAATTGCTCATAATGACTTCATCAGCCTAGAGCTCCATAAGCAAAAGTGGCTTTGCCTAGAGTTTCATGCTTATTTATCATTACTGTATCCCTCAATTCCTCTAACTGCAAAATGTGGAGATTCAAGATGATTGTTGTAAGATGCTCTGTCCACGTAAAATCTCTACATGGGATCCTAGTACTGCAAACACGCTCTTTAAACATAACATGATTACTTCGTGTGTAAGTTTATGTTTTGTAAATACCCGCCTTCCCTTTTTTGGTGACAGCCCGATTAATAATTTATTCAAGAAACAAAACATACATTTTCTGATACCCACGAATATTTAAACACATTTTTAAAAAGCAGGAAGGTTGTGCAACAGCTGCAGCACCCTCTACCTCAGGGCATGTGCCAAGCTTTGAAAGCCCTACACTATTCATCCACCTTGGCACATGCCGAAATGTATCGTTTGTGATCATTGTGAGATATTTATCAGTTTTCATTTATAATGCAACAAAGGGATATTTTTAAAAGTGGTTTCCACTAATTCCATAATGAAGAAACAGGCCCGCCTGCTAATCCCACAGGGCAAAGACCCAGAAAGCCAAGTTGTGGCCTAGATGAGTTGAGAAGGGAGCACACTGAGGGAATAAAAAATTCTTGACCAAGAATGCGGACAGTCGGGTTTGGAGCCAGGTGTGGTAATGAACTGTCTGTGTGATCCTAAACAAGCCCATTAACTTTTATGGATCTGAGTGTCTGGTACCATAAAATGAAAAGGCTGGATTAGTCACTAAATAATTTTTTAATTTCTAAAATGTTTGGAGGCTACATTAGCACCTGCTTGTTGGTGCTGATATAAATCCTATGTCTCAGGCTGTTCGGCTGAGACAGATCAGATGGGTCCCTCCTACCCTATACACAACACCACTACAGTTGAGAAGGATGCTTTTGCTTCCGGACCACCTGCATTAGCAGGAGTCCATTTTGCCTCACTTGAGAGTACATTCTACTGGGGGGGCGCTGGAAAAAGCCCACCTAGAAAGTCAGATCCTTTGGTAAAGGCTGTTAAACAAATGGAAAGGGAGAATACTTCTCAGCCTCTTTTCTTGTGGACAGTGACGGAGCCTGCTGCTGCTATTCCAACTTGCTCATGTAAAGAATGACTCAGCACGGCCATCACCTTAGATGTTTACAGGCTCTGTCCCTCAGGGACAGAGCACTTGAGAAGAAGTTGGGAAAGCTCCAGTCGTAAGTAGTGCCTTCAACCCATGATCTCGATCAAGTCTCTCTACCTGGGTCTTAATTTCCCTAACTCTTAAATAACCACTGGATTGGGTTACTTCCTAAATTCTCTTCTGATGTAACACGTAAAGATCTACGTGGGAGAAGTCTGCCCTCATCTTTCTTGCCTTTGTAAACCACACCTTGTAAGTAAATTATAGAAAAGCAGTTAGTGAATTCACACTTGGGTGAGATCAGCCTGCCAATCAGGATAAGAGCAATGCTTTCTTCCCTGGAACATGAAGAGATTAGGACTCAAAACAAACTATAGCAATGCTAAATGCAGTATGGTGGACACACACACACACACACACACACACACATAGTGTAACTACTTACCTTACATCATTTAATTCATAATACACATTTCTGCTCTCATCTTTGATGTAAATGGCGACACTGGGCGACTCCAGCATTTTCATGGTGAGCTGCTGTGGAAAGGCACTTACGAAGAGAGCCCGGATCGTGTCTGCACTTGTGATTTCATTCGGCATCCTGAGCTGCTTGGTTTCATCTCCATACTGCAGATAGAGAACCCCTGCATGCAAAATGAACACAGGGATCAGTCACAGACCAAGACTCAGAGCACAGCTAAGCCATTCTGTCTGACCAAATGCTAGAATGTTCTGGGCAAGCGTGAGAGCATGTAACAAGAAATACATGTTTGGAATTTCCAAGAAATGCATTTGCAGGTTATCTCAAAAGTACCTATTTTTATTCTTTGGAGTCTAAGCAGGTGTTGAAGAAGCTAATTTTCAACTTTTTTGAAACCAAAAGAACAAAAAGCTAACCTCTGGTAGCCTAAAGCAAAGTTGATACTAATTCCCTTGAAAAGTATATTTAGGAATTTAATACTGTAGGCTGATTTTTTCCCCATGTCTTTCACTAACTAAAAGCACATTCATTATAGCCATGTGAATGATAAATAGTGTAAGTCTTTATAGTCCATTCAGAAACATTTTAAGTGGCAATGCTACAATATTTCTGTGGTCTAATACACATTTATTGTATGTTTATAGCATATGAAACTATCTACAAGAAAAGCATCTGGGATACCAATGTCTCAGAAAGAAACTGGAACAACCCAATTACACAAAGAAAAACAAGTGCAGGATGGTAGAATCCCAGAGCTCCAGAAGGGATGTGGATCCCAATGAACCAAGCCTCCCAGTAGTCATTTAGGTGCTCTTATAAAGTGTAGTTTCTCCCCAGATCGAGTCTGAGCTTTGCCACTTGGCTTGCTTTTGGCCAATGGGACATTAGCAAGTGCGATGTAAAGTGGAAGCTAGAGGTGCTTGCATGCTAGAGCTTGTCCTATGGGTGAGCGTGATCACGGACTCTCCCCCACAGAATCAAGCTGCTGTGGAGACCAGCCAAGCAACATGAGGAGGCCACCTGGTGAAGAATGGAAGCCCAGTCTTCCATTCTGGTGGACCCACTAAACACCCATTCAACTTCCAGAACAACTGGCCAGTCATGAGGGTGAGCCTTCTTAGTAGGGTACCCGTGGCCCCATGTGAGCCTACCCAGTTGACATCACATGAAACAGAAATGAGATGCCCCCTTGAAGCCCACCCAAGATGCAGAATCATAAGCAAATAAATAACTGTGGTTGTTTTAAGTAACTATGGTTAGGGTCATTGTTATTCAGAAAGAGATAATTCAACCAGAGCATTGAAGGTCCTGACATTTAATTTGAATCCTATTTCTTGTGAGATGCTACTGAAGAGGGACTACTACCACCAGAGGAATCTTTGGCAGAAGAGACTAAAAAGGGAATAGAAAAAGACTTTTAGCTAAATATGGCAGTTTGTGGAGTAAATTTATCTCTGTCTGCTCCTGAAATTCCATTAAAATGACAATGAGGAATAAAAAAGTATACATTAAGGAATTAAGGGAATGAGAGAGGAAACCAGAGCAGAAGAGTAAGCCGACACCTAGGTTCTCCAGGAGACAGCCCCACATAAAACCTGCAGGCCTGGGGAAGCTCAGGAAATGAGGCGCCAGATCTGTTAAGGCAGGAATACAGAGCGAGTGGAAAGCATGAGCCCTGATTGAACTATTTTTTTTTTAATGGCACAGAAATCTGCCCACATCTCCCTTTCCATCCCACTTAGCCAAGTGACTCCCCGTATCCACAGAAGACTGAAGAGGTTGAACCAACTAGCAGATTCACTGGGCACAGGAGAGGCTGGGTGAGGTGCCGTCTGACAGAATGCTGGCGCAGGGGTGACATCTCAGTCAGGAAGGTAGGGGTACCCCCCTAGAATAGCTGACAGGCCCACAACAAGAAACCCACAGAATTTTGAGTGTTACTGTTCAGATTCTGTTTGGTCACCCCATTGTTAAGCAGCCTGGCCCACATATAAAAACTTCCTCCTGGCATACCCATGCGCTGCTCATACAGTAGCAGACTACCACCAAAGATTAACAGGTAGTTCATAAAAGCCTCTAATGTGAAAGAAAAGACTGAAATAAACAAGAAAACAGAAACTCAGAAGAAATGAGGCACGAGAGCAAAAATTAAAAATTCAGTGAAAAACAAAAAGTTGATAAAATTTGAGTAAATGAAGTAAAAAAGACTAAAGGGTGAGAAAAGGATGAAAACCAGTAAGAAAAACAGGGAATTACTTCAGAGAATCCCAACAGCTAATAATGGGGGTTTGGGTAAAAAGAGATCAGGAAAAACAGAAGTTTTATAAAAAAGCATTATAAGAATCACCCCTCCCCCAAAATGAAGGACATGAGATTGGAGATTGAAAATATCCATGAAATGCTCAACACACACATGCCTGTCACGGAGAAATTCCAGGTGGCAGGGGCAACAGAGGTTCCTACCAGCCCAGAGGGTGGGGAGAAAAGTCACGGAAGGATCAGGGGTCAGCAAGGCACTAGCCTTCTCAACAGCAGCCCAGAAGCAAAAGAACCATGTGGAAACAGCCTTGACAATGTGAGAGAAAATGCTTTTGATTAGGTTCATATCCAATCCAAACCATTGGTCAGGTACTTATTAAAGGCAGCTTCTCAGCAAGGCCTTTCCAGACCACCTTGTTCACTACTTCAGCACCCATTTCCCCTAATACGTCATACTCCCACCTCTGCTTCACTTCCGTTCTTAGCATTTTTCACTATACAGCTGACGCACGAACAATGCAGGGGGGGTGGGGGTGGACCCCTGCACAGGTGGAAATCCAAGCATAACTTCCAAATCCCACAAAATGTAACTGCTGATAGCCTACATTGACCAGAAGCCTTTCTGATAATACAAGGTGGGTGAAAATGGGTTTACAGTTGTGAGTACGTGAAACACAGTTTATTCTTGTATTATTATTTATTAATTGTTGTATTACTTTCCATATGAACAAGTACAAGCTAACTTTTGTCTCACCTTGTATAAACAGTAGATTAACACAGTTTATATATTATACCTATTATATACTATATCCTTAACATAAAGTAAACTAGAGAAAAGAAAATGTTATTGAGAAAATCATAAGGAAAAGAAAGTACCTTTACAGATTTATTGAAAAAAATCTGTGTCTAAGTGGACCTACGCAATTCAAAGCATGTTGTTCAAGGGTCAACTGTATAATTTATATTTTAATTATTATTATTGTTATCGTCAGTCTCTTCCTTTACAATGTAAGGTTCACAAAGTCAGGATATTTAAAAAGGTTTTATGCTGTTGTTCACCATGGTATCCTGAGCACCTGTTATACGACGTGTTATGTAGTGCAATAGGGTCTCAATAAATGTTGAGTGAATAAATGGATGGATGAATGAATGAATGATTCATTAGCCATTCAAAAGAAATGTTCATTTGGGGTCTAGCTGAACTATAAGAGCTTTCCTTCCTTCCTTCCTTCCTTCCTTCCTTCCTTCCTTCCTTCCTTCCTTCCTTCCTTCCAGAGTTTATTTTTTATTTTTAGAGAGAGGGGAAGGGAGGGAGAAAGAGAGGGAGAGAAACACTGATGTGTGAGAGATATCTGTTGCCTCTCACATGCCCCCAACTGGGGACCTGGCCCATAAGCCGGGCCTGTGCCCTGGCTGGGAGTTAACCAGCAACCTTTTGGTTCACAGGCTGGCACTCAGTCCACTGAGCCACACCAGCCAGGACTGAACTATACGAGCTTTCAATGCCCGATGTAAATAGCCTAGTGACCTCCTGCCTGCTTTGTATACACAGTAGAACTACAGTCTGAAGTGTCCTTTTGCACTCAGCATAAGCAGCCCAACTTCCCCTCTCTGACCAACACAGTTTTGATCTTCACCTTCTTCATGGAGTTAGTTCTCCAGAATATCCATTCTGTTACACGTTCTTCAGAGTGCAGAAAAAAACTTTCAAGCCTGTCTGATCACAGATTATGCAACGTTGCTGCCCCAACGGGGAGATGTGGTGACTGCCTGTGTGGTTGCTAATGCCATATCCAAAGGCCAAAACCACTCTTGAGGTCTGGGCCCCAACCATGTCTGGGTGAGGCCCCTGCTGATGGTCACTTACAGCCTCACTGCACTTAAATATCATGGCCTCACTCCCCAAAGAGCCTGGTTTTCATTCCCACATCTGCATTCTGTACATGTGTGCACTTTAAATAGAATTTGTAGGCTCTGAGTGAAAAAAAAAAAAAATCGGGCCTAAACTAAGGTGACCTCAGGGTCTGGCTGGTGCAGCTGCCAGCTGGGTACACAAGTCCAGTTACAGATCATGAAAATCCGGAAAAGATGGGAAAGATGCCTTTATAAACAGAGAGTAGACTTTTCACACTTGATTCAGTTTGGTTTCTCAATTCAGGAAAGGTATTTAGAAGTGCTTAAACTCAGAAGGAATTCTCTTAATACACGATGGCGTTTTATTGGCACAATGATGAGAGTCGGCGTGCTCTGGCACACTTCCCCAGCTCTGAGTCCATCCTGCCTGCTCCAGACTCACGGAGGAAGTCTGAAGGGCTTTGGATCGTAAACTCTCTCTTTGTGAAGGAACAAGGACAGGAAAATGCATTTATAGGATGTCTGCTATGTGTCAGAAACAACATGCTTGTATAGCACATCTTCAAAAATGCTGTTACATTGTAATGTTGATGAGATGCCCTAGGAACTTAACTCTTGTTTATATCAACTAGCCTATGGTAAAACTGGTTTCCTTATTTGTCATTCCACTTCGAGGTGCAGAACTTATGAATGACATTAGTGAGGACGTCACATATTTCATTTAATCAGCCCAGTGTCTCTCGCCAGGTCAGTGTTACAGCCCCATTTCACAGATTGTACCTAAAGTTACAGCCACTAAATGGCTTAACTAATTTATATATCCAGTCCCATCCATCTGCATAACCAATTGTCAACAACAATATAAATGGAGCCACTTTACAATGGTGCTGGAGCTGCCACTCCAGAGGGACTGCTTTGCAGTCTTACACTTCAAATCTTGGGATGTTAAAACGAGACAAAATATGGCCCTGGCCAGATAGCTCAATTGGCCAGAGCTTCGTCTTGATACGCCAAGGTTGTGGACTTGATTCCAGTCAGGGCACATATAAGAATCAACCAATGAATACATAAGTAAGTGGGATACAAAATTCTCTCTCTTTCTCTGTAGAAATCAGTAAGTTTAAAAAAAAAAACAAACAGGGCAAAACAGGGAAAAAAAAAAAAAACATTGGACTGGACCTGGGGCAACATCTTGTCCAAGAGCTACTTGCAAAGATAAGAAAGCAGCTATTACAACTATTGGATTGATAACTATTGGATTGAAAAATTTTTAAAAATTGTTCAGAATTAACATCATGTGTTATCTACACCAATAGAAATGCCTTTCTTTTACTGATGTAATTATTCCTCTTCCCCTTCTCATAAATATCCAATACCTTTACCTCCTAACCAGAACATTATTTGAGCTTTTGTCTAAATTAATGATTCCAGAATAGCTACTCTTACTGATGTCAAGTAAACACTTGTGTGTCTCTCACTTTGAGGGGCCTTTTTATGTTTAGCTTAGGACCATGATCTCTCTCTTGAAGCATACAGCCTAAATAAATGTCTGCATTTAGTGACATCCACTTCCTCTAACCTCCCTGTCTGGATGAACTTAGCTGTCTTCACACTTAGCCTGACCATCTGCTTGGAAAGGTCGAGACATGATGGGGGCAGCTTGGAACAAACATTCCTGTCTTTAAGTCAACTGAAGTCAATGCTGACACACAGAAACAAGGCACATGCTGAGAGAAGTGGGCAAGGCAGAGCTCTGAAGGCAAGAGAGTTGAAATGAACCTCACCACACTTGGAGCCCTTCTGAGAAGCCTGAATGCTCAAGGGTGCTCCCACCCTAACGGCTCTACAGAGGCAGCGTGCATTTTTTACCCAGAACTTTTGGTCACAGTTTTACAAAAAAACAAAGTGCACTTCACAGGTGACCCTTACATCACATATCTTCATAATCCTTTGAATTTCAGAACAGTTCCAGAATGTGGGACATCTTCTGAAATATTCTTTATTTTAATACCACATGCAAAATTTTCACAGTGTGACCTTGCTGTGGACTGAATGTTTTTGTTTCTTCAAAATTCACATTAAAACTTGAATCCCCAGCCCTGGCTGGTGTGGCTCTGTGGATTGAGTGCTGGTCTGTGAACCAAAGGGTTGCCAGTTTGATTCCTAGTGAGGGCACATGCCTGGGTTGTGGGCCAGGTTACCCAGTAGGGGGTGCGCTGGAAGCAACCACACATCAATGTTTATCCGCCTCTCTTTCTCCCTCCCTTTCTCTCTGGCTAAAAATAAAATAAATAAAATCTTTTAAAAAACCCAAAACTTTGAATCCCCATAGGAAGAGACAGAGGGTTCTCTCCCTCTCTTTCCACCTGGGATACAACCAAAGGAAGAGAGCTATCGGCAAACCATGTTCTCCCAGGCACTAGATCTGCTGGCACCTTGATGTTGAACTTTCCAGCCTCTGGAACTGAGAAACACATTGTTGCTTAAGACACCAGTCTATGGTAATTTGCTGTAGTGGCCTGAACGGACTCATACGGATCTCAGCCTCCGGGTTCTGCCTCATTCCTAGAGCACCGTAGTGGTTCCAGACCTCTTGCTGTTCTGCAAACATAACTCAGTGGCTTGGGTGGCCTTCCCACCACTTCTGCTTGGCACCCACGTTACCTCCTCCAAGCAATCTTCCCCAACTCACTCCACTATCACTTTTTCCTTAAGATTTGAGAAATTAATTTTTCTTACATATGTACTTACATTGTATTTTACTGAAATTGCAAACATGGCTTTTAATTCTGCATTAATATTAGTTGTATTCATCATATGGTAATATATAGTAGAGTATTGGGTACATGGTAGATGTTCAAATATCTTTTCCTAGAAGTGAAATCAAATCTTCCCTTAATGCAGCCATGTTAATCAATGTGTGTTTGCCTTCTACAATTTCTAAATGAACTAAATTCCTCAATTTCTCCAAATCCAATGTAAAATTAAGCAAATCAATATCTATATTACAACTATGGCAAATGCCTCATGCCGTAAAAATAAAGAGCTCTTATAACACTTTCTGATGGAAACAAAAGTTTTCAATTTAATAAGAAAAACATAAAAATTAAAATAAGATAGATTTTTACATCTATGAAATTATCAAACGTTTTTACAATAAAATACTCATTGCTGATGAGGGTTGGGAAATGAGTTATCTTACGTACCACTGTAGGGAGAGTAAATTAATACCATTTCTCCAAAGGACTATTTGTTAATATGTGTCAAAAGCTCCCAAAATATACATATGCTTTGAGCCAGTAGTTCTACTGCTACACAATTATGCTCTAAGATGTACTTACTAGGATGCTCAAAGCACCATTTATAAGAATAATATGGGGAGTGTTCAATATTAGGGGGTTCATTTAATAAATCAATTCATTTCATAAACCTATTCATTGGAATACTACATTCTTATTAAGAGGAATCCTAAAAGAATATGGCAATAAGGTAAAAATGTACATTTTGTTAAATGACAAAGTATGTTACAAAACAAAAAGAAACTAGATTAAAAAATTAATCAATCACTTTAATGGCAGTGATAAATCCAGGCTTTGTGGGGCCTAAAGCTTATTTGGTTTTGAGGGGCCTCTTTCAAACTCAGAATACAAAGTTAGAAACATAAAATTCAGTATGAAAGTTAATTATTTATAGGGGCCTGAACCTTGGATTCACTAAGTGAAATGATAATACCATGGAAGTGAACATCCCTAGGCAATTCCCTTAAACAATGCCTTGAAAAATCTGTTGGTGACCTTTGAGAACATGCATGTTAAAGATGCTGATTTCTGGTGCTGTTATTCTGTTCATCCCAATGGCTCCCGCTGCCCCTTGACATGGATTGCGAGAAACTTGTCTGTCAAGGATCTGTAACACAAAGTCACTACAAACTTGCAGCAACAACAGCTGAGTCAATAATCTAGTCTTAAAGGTTACTCGACTATTAAGGGAGAACATATTAAAGAAAATGCTGTGAGAAGCGCTACAGCTGATTGTGCGTATACTACAACTGTAATTGAATTCTCTGTTACGCTTAAGGTGAACTGTTGGTTTAATTAAGCATTACAGTATGAACTCATCATAAAGCTGAATATTTGAAAAGTAGAATTAGAAAAGACTTCAAATTTAAATGCAAACCCTTAAAAATATTAGTAAAGTAAACCTAGCAACGTATGAAAATACATCAGGAGTTTATCTCAGGAATTCAAGGATGGATTAACACTAAGAAAGTCTAGTACCAATACATTCTCCAATAATAAAAGAATTTTAATAGTCAAAAATGTTAAGAAAAACATATTCATGATATAAAAAAATCATATAAGAACTAAAGAGAACTTTTTTTACTTGATAAAACAAATCCAACAAAACTCAAAAAAAGCATAATGCTAAATGATGTAACATTAGAAGCATTCTCCTTAAACTCAGAATTTTTGCTATTGCTGCATCTGAAATCCAGGCTAGCATGGTTAATACAAGAAAAGGAAATAAAAGGCATATGAATTATAAAGGATAATCAAAAAATTATTCTCTAATGATATAATAAAGAACCCAAGGAAACCAGCAGACACACTATTAGAACTAAAAAGGATTCAATGTGACTGAATGATATAAAATCAATATATAGCATCAACAGCAACCCCAAACACTAGAAAAAAATTAGAAAATATAGTTTAATAAAAACATATTTCTGTAACAACAAATGATAATTTTGAAAAACAATGGTAAGAGGGAGTACTTGTTTTACCAAATACCAATCTATTAAAACAGTATGGGTTTGGCAAAGGAATAGAAGAAATAGACTATGGAACAGAATAGAGAGCTTGGGGGAAAAAACACATTTGTTTTTTAATCAAGCTGACAGAAGTGGTGGTACAAATCCTTGGAGAAATGACTGTTCATTCAGTAAATAGTGACAGGAAAAATTCATCCTCCATAAAGAAAAGTAAAAAATATATCCTTTCCTTACAATGTAAGTAAAATAAATTCCTGGTGGGCTAAAGACCAATGAAGTTTTAAGAACATAACAAAACAAAACAAAACAAAACAAAACATAATATTGTTTCCTAGCATATTGACATAGGGAAAGACTTTTAAAAGAAACAAAAATCATAAACCATAGAGAAAAACACTGCTTAATTATACTACGTTAAAATGATTGTCTTGTGCCCTGGCTGGTGTAGCTCAGTGGATTGAGCACAGGCCTGTGAAACAAAGGATGGTGGTTCGATTCCCAGTCAGGACACATGCCTGGGTTGCAGGCCAGCTCCCGGCAAGGGATGCACGAGAGGTAACCATACACTGATATTTCTCTCCCTCTCTCCCTCTCTCCTTCCCTTCCCCTCTAAAGATAAATAAATAAAATGTTAAAAAATAATAATAAAATAAAATCCCTCTTTTAAAAAAAGCTTTTAAAAAATGATTGTCTCGTACTGCAAAAGACATTGCAAACAAAGAAGACAAACTATGATTTAAGAGAGGATACTTACAGCTCACACTGCTCTATCAAAGATTAGTATTCATAAAAATAAAGAACCCTTTATAAACCAATAAGAAAATAGAAAATGGACAATAATGAATAACCAAAAATGGCTATAAACAGGCAACTCATAGAGGGAAAAATCCAAGCAGCCAATAAACATTAGAATGCCCAACTTCACTAGTAATTATGGGAATAAAAATGGAAGCAATGATATACTATTTCATACCCATCAGGTAGGGAAAAGTCAGTAAATCTAATAACCTCAAGTATTGACGTGGTCTTAGAAAATTGGAGTCTGTTATTCATTGCTGGCAGGAGTGTAAATTTGCACAGTCACTTTGGGACATGTGGTAAAGCTGCAGATGTGCATCCCAGGACCTAGCTACCTCTTTTATATTATCCATCACAGATAAAAATTCCATGTGTGGGTACTTGTCCTGGGATGCTGTTTAAAGCTCCATTTCTCATTGATTTGTTCTCAGTGGCTTATTCATATAATGGAATAGTAAACAGCAGTTCTAATGAATGGAATAGAACCACATCCATCAACACAGGTAAACCTCAAACACTAAAGTGGAGTGAGCACAGAAAGTTACAAAAGAATATATATGCAGTATGATCCCATTTATGTAAAGTTTTATAACACAGAAAACAGCAATATATATTCCTTATGAATACAGCAAATATATTAGAAGAACCAACATTTGCATGACCTCCAACTTCAGCATGTGGTTAGCTCTAGGAAAGAAAGAGTGGGAGAAGGAAAGGAGATGAGGTTTTATAACATTTTCTTTATTTAAAAATGTAAGAGGCCCAAATCACTTATAGAAACATACTTTTCTCTTCAAAATTTGACAACTTACATAGCACTTGCTAAGTGCCAGGCACGGATCTAAACCCTTTCCAAACATTAACTCATGTCATCTTCTTTATGAGGTCGTCACTTTAATTACCCCCATTTTACAGATGCAGAACACTGAGGCAAAGAGAAGTAATTTGTGTGACATACACAGCTAATGATCTTCACCTCTGCACTATGCTCCTTCTCAGGTGTTTAACAGATGAGAATATTTGTTTAATTTTGGTAATATGTATTATATCATTATGTTGTCTGTACTCTTTTCATTCAAATAAGTAAAGAACAAGCCATTTTTTTTTTAAATGCCAAAATAATGCTGTCTCTATAGCCTGCCTTCCCCAGAGTACCCAGCTCTGACCCAGGAGCTTAAGCCTGGATGTAGTTAGGGGAATTTGGAAGTTTTTCCTTGGCTTTTGATAAAAGAGTGGGTGTAGAAATTCTATAATGCAAAGCAAAGAGTGAAGGCAACAAAAGAAAAGAGATTTTCTTAAAGATAAGAACAAAAATATAAAAGTACAATGATCAGGGTTCCAGGAAAAAAATTAACTGGCCTTTTATGGATATGAAAGGTTGCAACTTTTACAGTTTCCAATACATGTTTTCAAAGAATCAGAAATTGGCTATAAATCAAAGAAAGTCTATAACCGCCCCCACTAGGAGATTATATATCCTGCATTCTTTTCAATCACACTGATTAGCAGATCTAGGCTCAGAGATTATACATATTAGTGAGAAACCATCTGAGTTAATCTGAAATTTATTTTCTTCTCTGCCAAATTATTAGTATTTTGCATAATAATAACCAGTAATTATTATGGATGAATGAATACATCTTTAGAAAAGTTTTCAGTATGAAGTGTTAGTTTTTATATAATTACATGGCGATTTTAAAAAACACACCAAATACAGTGTTATAAATTTTATTGTTCAGAATTTCTTTTATTTTATATTATTATATAGATATTAGTCTATTTGAAAAGGTATAAACTGTTTGGTCCCCAGGCTGGGAGAAAAAGACATAGGGAGGTGCCCATAGGATGAACTTCTTTTCTCCTCCGGTAAACAAACCTCAGGAGAACCAAGAATTTCCAGAGGAAACCTTGAGGGTAAATGGGGACATAGATGCTTCTTTGTATTTTTATGCAATAAGTCATGCCAACAACAAAAAGAACAAAAGCCATCCTTGATGGTAAACATTGTAAATAAGTGTCAGTAGACCCATATCTAAATAAGTGGCATTCCATTTCCTAGGACAGAATCTCTCCTTTTTCAGGCTCGTGTTTAAAAGGTCATATACGTGGGATGCTTGGACTCCCAAGAGCCTTGCCCACTGTTGCCTCCTCTTCCCACATCTTATCCTTTCTCGCCCTCATTCCTGGGGCCACACCTGGCCTCCTGCCTCTGTACCATGCCTTCCGCAAGGGCTCTCATCCCCATCAATTCTAGTCCCTGTCAATCTGTAACTCTCATGAAACTCATCCACTCTCTAGCATCTCAAGAAAATATTTGGGGGGAAAAATGACCACCAGTCTGTGAACAGCTAGTCTAGAGCTTCACCCACTCATATCCTGGGGTCTGAAATGGTGTGCTTCAGCTGAAGGGTGATACTCTGGCCATAGGCAGCCATTGAGGGATATATTTCAGGAACACTCAAATTTTACTCTTTGCTTTTCTAGTCCCCAAAGGAGAAGCCCATGGAGGGGAACGTGCCCCGGGGGTGGGGTAGGGGGAGGCATGTGCTGACCAGCAGCTGTTCCTCTTCTGGACTGCTTTTTGTCAGCTTCTTCCTAGGTGTCTGAGGGGGAGGCTCAGAACTTTTTCCAGAGAATGGTGCGAAAGAGGGTGTGGGCTGTTCGGGGAATTCATATCTCGCTGGCCTTTAAAAAAATAGATTCGCTGTATCTCCTATGTGACCCAAAAACATAAAGTTCCCTAATCCATCCAATGCAGCACTCATAAGAATGATCAATTTCTCTTATGGTCTATGATTTGACTTGATGGAAGTGCGGGGCTTTGAGGAGTGTGCTGAAGAGCCCCTGCCTCAGACATACACTTTAGAGCCCTCTGCCCCCAGCAACTGGTACATGTACCCCAAGTATGGAGGGTAGTCAAGGCACGACTGCTTGCAGGGCATGTGGGAGGCCTCCGCCCCTATGGGTGGGCAATCACTTGTGTGGGCAACATGAAGGGAGCGGGAAGTAGAATGAAAGGGGGGGACCCTTCTTCATCTCATCACCCAGCACAGAACTCTGAGAAGTTCTGAGAATTCTGAAATCAAACCTGGCTTTCTAGGTCATTTTATAAAGGTATATTTGCCAAGGATAAGGACAGAACATATTTTATCTAACGGTGTGTCAGCTTGATTTATAGCTTTAAAAATATTTAGACAGACAGTAGATGGGCCTCTGTGTTCTTGCCCCAGGCAGGCTTGTGTGAGATGCAGAAAGATGGGGAGTTTCTCCCAACACTGGCCTTGGAGCCAGGAATAGAGCCTTTTTTTGCCTCTTGTGCTCAAGCTGGTGCAATGTCCACTCTATCAACAAGTGATTTTATGTCTATTTTTGAGTTGTCCTAATGGAGGCAGGTACCTGAGTGTCCTCTACTTCTCCAGGAATTTGGTTACTTTATTTTTGGTTTTCTGTCCGTGGGAAAGACTGAGTCATGCTGAGCAGCTTTTAGTGTCTCTACATTTTATATACTGGTGAGCTGCTTTTGGTATTAATTTAAACTTTAAAATCTTCCTATTACTAGTAAGTGCTAATTATTGTTACTTGTTCGCTGATTCCTTGGAGCTTTCAATAGAGCTTTTCGTGGGTCTCTTATAAAAGTTTTCTCCACCAGGGCCAGCCACAGCTGCCAACTGGACACTCCCAGGCGAACCCATCCCGACCCAGCCTACAGTGGTGACACAACAGGCGGCAGGGTCAGTCTGTTCTGAGGCCTGACCCTGGCTTCCCCCTACTGCCCCTCCCTGTGTCCTCCCTGCTGCTCTAGTGTCTCTTCTTGAGTCCTTGGGCCCAGGCCAGAGGGTGTGGATCTTCTGGAAGCCTCTTCCGTGCTCCTGCCTTTGCCACTCTCCACACCCTGCCCCTGTGGACAGAACAGGAATGTCCTTTTCACAGTCCTGGCCAGAAGAATAAAGGGGTCCCCAAGACAGCTGTTGTCTAGGAAGTTCAGGAGAGACGGCAGGACAAAGTGCCCCAGTTCTCTGAGATGGCTGCTCAGGACCACAGTTCTCCGTGTGAACGGGACAGAAGAGAGAACGGTGGTTGAGAACGATCTGGGTCATTTGGTGGCACCTGTCCTGGTGGGGAAAAGGAACTTTAACAAAGTTTTGTAAGGCTTATCAAAGTTTTGTAAAGCATATCCTTGTACGTCATTTCTTGCTTTAAGAACAAGTGTAAAAGGAGAGGGTTGCTGCCAATGGAACTCAGGTGCAGGAGAGGAGTGAGCAGTCAGGCCCACAGCCTCTCCCCCAGCTGCCCAGCTCCAGCACGCAGGGGCTCTGACTAAGGAAAGGCTGGCTCTGGGCCGCTCGTTCCCGCGATGCAATCTCCGGGGCTAGACTTGACAAACTGAACTTTCTAATCTGGCCTCAAAAGATCCAGAAAGACTTCTCATTGGACCTTTACCTTCTGTTCCCCTCTGTACTTTCTGAAATGGCATTTAAAAGATATCACATCTGGCTACTGCTTCCTCCCAATTTTCCTTTGAAGTTTCAGGGCTGCCATTTATGAGTAGCTTCTATTCTCAATTGCAGGATCGCAATGAAGAACAAGTGTCTGAGGGTGGCCAAAGCAGCTCTGGGAGTGGTGGGTGGTGAGGCACCGCAGTGACAAAGCGGCCCTGTTCAGATTCACGTGCCCAGGTCTCCTCTATCACAGCCTGCAAAAGACAACTCCTGCATCCAGATTCACCATAAATAACTAACCTTTCTCACTACTTTCATAGCTAAGAGGCCCATCAAAATGCCTTAAGTTCAAAATGACAAGTGTTAAAAATCCTACTGAAAGCACCAGGAAAGAAGCAATCAGTACTGGTAGTATCTACCTGCTTTACTAGCTAAGAAATAAGTCAAGCAAAGTTGCTGCCTTGGGTGCTCCCATCATCTCATCCATCGAACAAATTGGGCAGCTACCCCAGGCTGGAAGACACCTGAGAAACAAGACTCACCCCAAATTACTATGACTTAGAGGCTTCTCTGCACTCTCTTGGCTTTATCTACTACAATATCAGTGCAACTGATAGATAAACATTATGCTTTATAACAATCACAATAAAAGGGAGAATATGGAATATGTTCCTTTTCAACAGGGCAAGTAATTCAACCTACAGGGTGTACTTATGCAAGTTAAAGCAACTAAAAGCAAAGCAGATTGAACCCTTATTTTGATTATTAAATGAAAGCTGTAGGAAAAGAGAAATGTTGACAAAACTCAGGGCTGTTTTAGATTTACAGAGCAGCAAAACGGCATCCACTTACACAGAATGAGAACAACAAAGATGACTTTCATGCATTCTAGAAATACTTATTGATACCTGAGTGTGCCACACAGTCTTCTAAAGGCTGGGGATACAAAGGGAAGTTCAGAGATCTTTGCTGCTTTTGATGTACAATAGACAATAAACTCACAGACAAGAAAGTGTAAGAGTGTGCCAAATAATAGGAAGCAAAATAAAGCAGGATGTGGGAGGTGAACAGCGTGGGGTGGAAATGGGTAGATTGCTATTTTATTATGCAGTGTTTGACATCCTGCTGATAAGATATTTGGAAGAAGTGTAGGAGCAAGGCTCAAAGACATTTTGGTGAGGACAATCCAGGGAGAGGCAGTGGCAGATTTTCTTGAGGCAAGAGTACGCCTGCCATGTTCCTGGAACAGCAAAGGGCTAGTGTGTTTGAGGAAAATGAGTGAGATGGTGAATGGGGTAAAATGAGATTAGAAAATTAGCAAGGGGTCACATTGTATAGTTTCTTGTACTCAAAAGGAACTGGGAAGACAACATAGAGTGATGAGCGAGGGGTTACAGATGAGATCTATCTACCAGGGTTGCTTTGTTAAGAACTGACCATGGAGACAAGGATTAAAATTGGAAGACCATAGAATCCTAAAACAATAGTCCAGAAGACAGATTATGGGAGGTTGGACCTGGGCAGGGTGCTGGAGATGGTGAGAAGTGGTTAGATTTCTGGATACATTTTGAAAGTACAGTGAATAGGATTTCCTGACAGATGGGATATAAAATGAGATCAAAAGGAGTCAAGGGGAAGGATAAGGTTTTGGCATTAGCAACTGGCAGGACAGGGTTGCAATTGCCTGACATGGGGAAAGACTCTGAGAGGAATAGATTTTGGGGTGGGGGAATTACAAATACATTTTTGAACCTGTTAAGACTGAGATATCAAGTAGGTAATCTAAGCTATTAATATGGACTTCAGGGGAGAGATCCCAGCCAGAGGAGTCATCATCATTATTATAGACTCAATGTTTGTGTGCATCCAAATTCATATGCTGAAGCCCTAACTCCCAGTGTGATGGTGTTTGGAGGTGTGGCCTTTGGGAGGTGACTAGATTTAGATGAGGATTTGAGGGTGGAGCCTCACGATAAGATTATTGCCCTTATAAGAAGACACACCAGAGAGCAAGCTTGCTTGCTTGCTTGCTTGCTTGCTTCCTTCCTTCGCATACACCAAGGAAAAGCCATGTGAGGATACAGTGAAAAGCTGGACTTCTGCAAGCTGGGAAGAGAGGTATCACCAGAGGGTGATCATGCTGACACCATGATCTTGGACTTCTGGCCTACAGAATTATAAGGAATTAAATTTCCGTTGTTTAAGCTACCAAGTCTACCATGTCTGTGGTATTTTGTTATCACTGCCCACAATAATACAATCATATGGGTGATATTTGGTGCCATGGGGCCAGAGCAGATCACCTAGGCTTAAGAACAGATGAGGTCTGGGGGCTGAGGCCAATGTTAATGAGTGAGAAGATGAGAAGGAACCAAGAAAGGTGATCAAGAAGGAGCTGTTAGGGCAGTAGGAAGAGAACTGAGAGGCAGAGGCATCCAAGAAGCCAAGAGAAATAGGTGTCTTAAGGACAGGAAGTGGTCTGGTGAGTCAAGCGTTGGCAGATTAAGTGCAATAAGGGCTGATTAACATGTGGAGGTCACTGGTGACCTTGACCAGAGCTGTTTCTTTGGAATGGTGGGATTGAAGTTCCGAATGGATAGGTTCAAGAGAAACTATAGGAGACAAACTGGAGACGGTGCCTACAGGCTGTCTTTCAACTTATTTTGTCCTAATGTGACAGTAGATGGAAGGAGATTTCATAAAATCTGGGAATTGAATAGTCCAGTCTCAGAATAGTCCCGAATGATTGCTGAAGATTGACAGGCAAGTCAGATGAGACGCCACTTAAATGCTATCAGTAATAACAGAAATGTTTTCATGAGATTCAGATTTCTTTTTTTTAACCAAGTATTTTTATGGTATTGTTAAAATCACAGTGGAAAATTATAACAAACATAAAATTGCGCAGGATGTTTCTTTTACAATTTTTCAGATACAAACACCTTTCAGTCACAGTGCTCTCTGGAAATCCAGCAGGAACTCGTTCCTATGAAGCTATTACTAACCGGCCCTCGGCAACAATTTCTTTGTAAGGCATGTTTTGTACACAAAGTGGGGTTACACTCATGATCTTTGTGATATGCTTGGCTAGAAGCAAAAGCATCAGTTTTCATTAGCAACTTCCTACTGATAATATCTAGTCTCCAAATTCCAAGAAAAACTAAAAATTTTTAATGTTCACAGCTAGGCTCAAGGAAACAAACTAGGGCCTGTTTAAATGTGAAGTGTGATGCAAATTTTTAAAAAATCACAGTAGAATTTTAATTTTCCATTGTTTCTGTTTTCTCTCCCAGAATGTGCTTGTCTTAGATCATTTAGTGATGCTTGCAAATATAATGGAAAATGGTGTCCCAATCTAAGAAAATCCTATGTGTGTGTGCATATATGCACATAATTTTTATAGGCATATGTATGTATGTGTATATGTATGTATGTGTGTTTGTATACATACTTTCTCAGATAAACCAAGAGAAATTATTACCGTTGTGAAAGAATTCACCAAACACAACCTTTGGTGGTTACATCCAAATGAACTTTATCACCATTATAAATTTTTTGACCAAGGGTCTTGGGAACATAAGTGCAATAAGGGGGATAAGCCAATAAATTTAAAGTTAAAAGGTAAAGATTCTGTAATAATTCACAACACAAAAACAAATAATGTTAAGGACCTCAAAAACAGTATGCTTTCCTTGTGTTACAAAATACTTGCATATTTGTTATAACTTGTCTGTCTTTGTCATTGAGCATGAAGTTAGTATGCGGTTGCACACAGCAAGAGAAAAATTAAAATGTGTCTATCTGAATGGAAATATACTGACCAATTTGAGAGCAATTACTTTGACAAGAACAGATTTATTAATTAAAGTGTAGCCCATTTTACCTCAGTAGGTGGAATTTCAGCCTTAACTTAAAATCTGACATGCACATCTTGCTGATATTTTTACTGACTTCAGTTTTATTGATACTGTTTTTAATGCATATTTTCTCTCTTACATGGTAAATAAAAAAAAAAAGGAGCATAATCGTGAGTCCTGTATGTGCCAGAAGACATTTAGAACGCCTCATTCACAAGAAGAGAAAAAGAAAACATGCAGAAAGAACTCCAGAAACAGATATTTTCAATACCTTGAAAAAAGTGTAGAAGGAAGAGAGATGTGACTTTTATGCTGAAAAACAAAATTCAGGGTTATCCAATTTCTAATTCCTGTGCCAAAGCTGCTGTTCTACATTACCTCAGTCAAGTCATTTAATTTTCTCAATTTGTTCATCTAAAAGTTCTATAAACCCTCTATTTCTCAAATACTACTGAATTCCTTTTGGCTATTTGACTTTTACTTAATTTAAGGGATGGAACCTTGTGTAAATGCTACAGAACACCTCCAAATGGTAAAATCAAAGTCCCCCTTTTAACACAGAAGAACATGTACATAAGTGTTATAGTAAATCGGGGTGGTTACTGTTAAACACCCAAGCCTCACCCATCACCGGGGTGGGCAATGCAGGGTTCTGAGAGAATACAACAGGACAGTGTGGACGTGGGCTCTAGTCAAACTACCGGAAAAATGTTGTGTGCTCTTGGCCAAGTTAACTTTTTTTCCCCCAAAAACAGCTCTATTGTGATAAAATAATGAACAATAAATTCTACACATTTAAAATGCACAAATAAATCCTATACTTTAAAATTGCACAAATTTGATGAGTCTTAATATAAGCATATACCCATAAAATTATCACCAAAATAAAGATAATGATCTGTTTTCTGCCACTATAGAAACTTGGAAGGGATGGGATTCATTCTTTATAGGTGTGAGTACAAGAAATTTGCCCCCTATGAAATCTACTTTGTGGGATTTAATAAGCTAGTGTGTACAGAAGTGCTTTGGCAATTATAAACCATTACATCACCTACTCCAGTTCATTAATTGATTTAACACATATTTATTGAGCGTCTACTACATGTAGGCAACAAACTGAGAGCTTGTAAAACAGCAATGAATAAAACAAGATACCTGTTCTCATGGACCTTTTATGCTAATTGGGAAGAGACAGAGGTATGTCAATAAACAAGTAAGCATATACTATGTCAGGTGATAATTAGTCTACTGAATGAGAATTAAGCAGGTTGGAGTAAGCCTAACAGGAAAGAAAAAGATATTTCAGAAAGTATGTCCAGAGAAGTCCATTTCAGGTAAAATGACATTTAAATAAAGACTGAATGAAGGAAAAGCCACTCTTCCCACAGATGTCTAGGAAGAGAAATTTTCAGGCAAAGGAAACAGAAAGCATAAAGGTTTTGAGGAGCAATAAACTAAACTGTTAAAGGAACTACCAAGATACCTGCAGCTAGAGCAGAGGGGTGAGGAGAGGGCAACGGGAGCTGAGGCCCCATGACAGATGGGCTTGTACCTCTCTGCCTTGTACTTCAAATGAGATGATGGGCCATAAAGCATTTGGAGAAGACTGGTGTGAAGTGACCTAGGGGCTGCTGAAACAACCATTCAGGCTGCTCTGTGGAGAGTGCCAGAGGAGAAGCAGGAGAATAGTTAGGAGGCTATGCAATAGTCTCAGCAAGAGGTGGTGGTGGACAAGCAGTGCAGGAGGTAAGAAGTGGTCAGATTCTAGACACATTTTGCAGGAGAGCTGATAGCTCCTGATTTATTTTTCCAGAGTAGTTTTCCAAAATGCTTAATAATAACACTTCATCTTATGTAGTGCTTACTATGGTTCAGGTACTATACTAAACAATTAATAAAAATTAATTAATTTAATCCTCAGAACAAAATGAAGGAGGTTCTACTTTTATACTATATGGGGAAATTGAGGCAAAGGGTAATTAAGTAATTTGACCAACATCACATAGTGATGGATGATAGAGCTGTGTTCCCATGCAGGTATTCTGGGTTCAAAGTCTGTGCTTTAACCATATGCTATATGACTTCTCAAGGTTATTGTATAAAAGAAATAATAACAATTTCGATCAAGTAAACTTCAACCAATCAAAAAGAGGGAAACAAATGTTCAAGTAATCATTTCATTGGAAACTTAGAGTTTCAAACAAAAATTTCAGAAATAACCTCTTAAAAATTCTTTTATTAAACCAAATTTCAGTGAACCCAGTTTTCATAGGTCTGCTACCTGGCCACTGTTCATAACGATGACCATATTAATGGTGAGTGCTGTTAAAATCTGTAGTGAAGGTGACTCTCTGGCAAAACACTGACTCCAAAATAGGGCTGGGTATGAATAATTCAGAGTATTATGGCCACGACTGCCTGTCTGTTGGTGAATCCTTTCCTTCTAGCACTTTCCTTACGGATTTCCTTGTTAAAAGAGTAGCTGTCTTCTCACTATTAAGTGTACAAAATGAATGAAAGGTCCCCCATTTTGTTGTCACTAAGAATTTCTGGGAGCTTCAGTCATGACTGTAGTATAGGTAAATGTAGTACTTGCATCCTCCTACAAGCAAATCAAAACTGCACGTAACTACAGCCCTGACCATTGTGGCTCAGTTGGTTGGGCATCATCCCGCAAGGCAAAAGGTCACTAGTTCGATTCCCATTCAGGACACATGCCTGGGTTGTGGGTTTGGTCCCTGGTCAGGGAATGTATAGAAGGCAACTGATAGATGTTTTTCTCCTTCTCTTACTCCCACCCTTCCACTCTCTGAAAAAAAAAATTACACAACTAAACTACAGAACAATCATCATTAAGAACCACTCTACCTGAACAGAGTCCTATAACTAAGGAAATAAAGAAGAAAGCCACATAGAGACAAGTAGGAAGGGTGGAGACACAGAACAGCAAGTTCCACTCCCACTGTGGCTGTTAAAACTTGGGAGGGATATCTTGACTGTGTGGGTTTCCCATGAGGAGAGAGGAATCCCAGTTCACACTAGGTCCCCCAGCCCAGGGTTCCAGTGCTAGGAACAGCAGTCCCCATAAATTTTGCCTATGAAAACCAGCAGAGGTTTTGGGTAAGATCGAGGGCTACTGTAATCCTAGGCATTTCTCTTAAAGGACCCATATATGGACTTACTCAAACTCGCCCATCTGAGCCCCTGCACTGGGGCCCCAGGGATATAAGGGGAGGAACTGAGTAGTCTGGCATTGAAGTAACAGCTGGAGGAGCATCTTTCTCCCAGACAGAAGTGTTGACAGAGGCTATTGTTCCTTTGTGAGCCCACCCCCACCCCACAGAACCAGCAGGCAGGAACTATATCTGAATCCCCCTCAACCTGGCTAATAGTGTTTGCTCTGTTCTGGTGATTCCCTGAGACCCCACTCGACCCAACTGTGGGCCCTCCCAAGCCATTTTAAGGGGTTTTCCTATATAAATGTCCTATCTTGCTTCATGCTTTAAACTTTCCCAACATCTCTCAAAAGAGCAGCATCTGGCTTCTGTGTACCCTGTGCCTCTCACTAAGTTGCCCCAGGTTTGGCACTAGTGGCAGCCATCCTAAGTTTACAGTTTGGCCTCTATCAGGCACAGCCAAACCAGGCACAAGTAGTAGCCATCTGCTGATCACTCTGTAGCTTATGCTGGGTGGCCCCAGGCAGTGCACAGGTGGAGGCTAACCTTGGCTTGCACCTCTTGGGAGGTTCCAAAGCCAGTGAACCTGGGTTTGGGCCAGTGAACAGCTTCAGATGGTGACAAAGCACCTCTAAGAAGACACACTCAAAAGCCAGACTCAGAGGGCACCTAAGTCCTGCTGAAGCAAGTCCTGTTCCCTGGGGTTGGTCCCTTGCACAGTTGATCCTCCATGGTTGTGGTGGGCAGTTCTTGTGGCAGACTGGCCAGGGGTAAATCCCTTCCCTTAATGTGCCAAGAGAAGTCAAGGCTCAACTACAACAGGAGGGTGCACACAGCCCACATGGTGGGGCACACCTAAAGTGCCCAATTCTGGTGACCAGAGAGCTGTACCACTGGGCTCTATAGGACACTTACCACATAAGGCCATGCTACCAAGAGAGAGATGTAGCAGCCTTACATAATGCATAGAAAAAAGCACAGGGAGGCAGCCAAAATGAGTAGACAAAGAAACATGTCCCAAATGAAAGAACAGAACAATATTCCAGAAAAAGAGCTAAAGAAAATGAAGACAAGCCATCTATTAGATGAAGAATTCAAAACACTGATTTTAAAGATACTCAATGAACTTAGGGAAGAGTAGATGAACTTAGTGAAAACTTCAACAAAGAGATAGGAAACATAAAAATGGAAAGAGTCAATATAAACCATACATCAAAAAAAGAAAACATAAAAAAGAACCAATCAGAAATGACGGATACACTACAAAAAATAGAGGATAGTTTAAAGAGCTTCTGGGACAACTTCAAGTGTACCAACATTCTCATCATGGGGGGTGTGAGAAGGAAAAGAGAGAGCAAGAAACTGAAAACCTATTTGAAAAAATAATTGATAGAAAAATTTCTTAACCTTTTAAAGGGAATAGACACACAAGTCCAGGAAGTGAAAAGAGTTGCAAACAAGATGAACCCAAAGAAGCCCACACCAAGACACATTATACTAAAAATGCCAAAGGTTAAAGACAAAGAGAATGTTAAAAGCAGCCAGACAAAAGTAGTTGGTTACCTGCAAGGGAGCTCCCATAGACTGTCAGCTGATTTCTCAACAGAAACTTTGCAGGCCAGAGGGGTTGGCAAGAAATATTCAAAATGACAAAAGGCAAGATTACTCTACCCAGCAAAGCTATCATTTAGAATCAAAGGAGAGAGAAAGAACTTCTCAGACAAGAAAAGTCTAAAAGAGTTCATCATCACCAAACTAGTATTATGAGAAAAGTTAAAGGAACTTCTTTAAGAAAACAAAGCATAAAAAATATAAATAAAATAGGAATAAATACATATCTAACAACAATAACTTTAAATGCAAATGGGATTAAATGCTTCGGTCAAAAGGCATACGGTGGCTGAATAGATAATAAAACAGAACCCTTACATACAGGCGCTGGCAAAAGTAGGCTTACAGTTGTGAGTATATGAAACAGTTTATTCTTGTATTGCTATTTATTAATTATTGTATTATTTATTTACAAATAAACCTACTTTGCCCATCCCTGTATGCTATCTGCAAGAAACTCACTTCACATTGACACATACAGACTGAAAGTAAAGAGACAGAGAAAGGTATTTCATGAAAATGGAAACAAAAAAACCTATGGTAGCAATACTTATACCAGACAAAATAGACTAAAACAAAGGCTATCACAAGAGACAAAGAATTACGCAACAATTCCACCAATGGGTGTTTATCTGAAGAAACCCAAAACACTAAATTGAAAAGATATATGTTAACTGCAGTGTTATTTACAATTGTCAAGATATAGAAGCAACTTAAGTGTCCATCAATACATAAATGGATAAAGAAATGGTGCATGTATACAATGGAATATGACTCAGCCATAAACAAAGAATGAAATCTCACCCTCTGCAACAATGGACCTAGAGGGTACTGTGCTGAGTGAAATAAGTCAGACAGGGAAAGACAAATGCCATGTGATTTCACTTACTTGTGGAATCTAAAGCACAAAATAAACAAACAAGTAGAACAGAAACAGATTCATAGATACAAAGAACATTTTGACAGTTACCAGATGGGAGGGGATGAGTGACAAGGTGAAGGGATTAAGAAGTACAAATTGGTAGTTACAGAATAGTCACGGGAATGTGAAGTAGAGCATAGGGAATATAGTCCATCATATTGTAATAATAACTCTGTATGCTGTCAGATGGGTGCTAGATTTATCAAGGTATCACTTCATAAGTCATATAAATGTCTAATCACTATGTTGTATACCTGAAACTAATATATTGTATATCAACTATAACTGAAAAATTTAAAAATTATTAAAAAAATAAGCCAGCCAGAGAAAGAGAAGTACCATATGATTTCACTCACATGTGGAATCTAATGAACAAATTGAACTAACACGCAAAAGAGACAGAGACATAGAGAGCAGGCTGACAGTTCAAGGGATGGGGCTCGAGGGGTGTGGTGGGGTGGAGGGATGGAGCAAAAAAGGAAAAAAAAAAGAAAGAACTCATGAACATGAACACGAGTGAGGTAACTGGGGGTGAGTAGGGGCAGTGGGTTGAGGTGGAAGAGGGTATAAGAGGAATTAATGGTGATGAAAAACATAAAAAAATAAATTAAATGTAAAAAAAAAAAAGAATTTCTGAACGACAGCCTGCTTTTCAACGCCATTTCTCTAGTGCCAGTCTTCCTCTCAGATCTCCTGGGAAATTGGTCAGGATTTAATGGGTGAGGAAATTGAAGCCTAAGAAGAAGAAGAAATTTTCCCAGGGTCTCCAAGTTACTCCGTGACAGCTGGGATGTCATGCTGGATCAGAATGTTCCTGATGTTTTGATAGAAGGCTCTGAGCTCAGCCCCTGACAGGTGCTTTTGTTGTTTCATTAGATGAAATTATTGGAAAACAGTTGGGCAAACACATACGACTGTAGAGTTTGAGGCTACATTTTGCCTACTGCTCCGTTTGGGTGTACTTCAATACTTCCTGCTAATGTGGGAATCTGTACACATCAAGGAAACTTGGATTGTTCAACAATACACCTGATTATAATTCTAACTTCAGGAGGCAACACATTTCAATTTTTTTTCTAGTACAATTGCTATAGTCACCCTAAGCACAGCAGATGAGGCATAAAATCTTTTATGAGCTAGTAAATAGAAGCTTCTGCTGCAAGATAAAAGTACTGCTTCTTTTCAATCCCATAACACGGAGAGCTATAGTCACCTGTTCCAGGCTAAAAGGAGATAAAAGTCTGATAGACTAGAGACTAATCCTCAGGTTTCTTTTATTCCAAACTGTCAACACACATGAGTGACGGAGCCCTAACACCTCTTTCCTATAGACCCACTGCCAATGTGTGTGTGTTCCCCTGACTGCTCTGTGAATACGTGTGTGGGAAAATGTATCTTAATATACCTGGGTTTCGAGATCATTTTAGAATCAGAACAGATTTACAAATGGAAAATTAACCAATAGTTCAAGAGACGTGTGGTTTTCTTTCATATTTAAAATATCACCTCCTTTTTCTCCTCCACAAAGGGTGAGACAAAATTTTATATCTATGCTTATTGTTTTACTGAATAAACACACAATTTGAATGCTAATTGATGCTTTTCATTCTTCCAAGTAACACACCCAGTTGAATGCTAGGCTCCCAGGAAACACAGCTTCACAATGATGTTTTACAGCTGATACAGGAAGAGAAGCTACGAAAGCTTTCTGTATGGCACTCAGTTTGGCCCTTTTTTGGCCAATGAATTAAAACACAGAGGGTAGATATGAAAGCTTTTTATGTTACCCAGAGCTTGTTGATGATTCATATCTCATTTCCAGAAAGGAAAAAATATTTCATCTTCAAAACACTGCAGGCATTCCACTTAGAAAATTAACTTATTTAAATATTAATTTTGCCCAGGAGGGCATTCTGGAGTTAAAAAGCCATAGGTTTTTAAGGCATAGGTTTTAAAGCCATAGGTGTCAGGGCATTCTAGGTTCAAATCCTAGCTCACAGCTTGCTGCTATGACCATTTATGTTATTCAACCCCATTTGGCCTCTGTTTCTTCATCAACGAAAAGCAGATAAAATGACCTTCTTTCAGAATTATGATAGGAATTTATGATGTCAGTATGCTTCCAAACACAGAGCAGATGCTATGAATATGACTTTAATATGAATTAAAGTAATACTGGTTGATTTAGATGCAATTGTACCTTTTTATCTTAAATATATTTCAATCACATGGTTTTCTATCTGCCTCCCAGACAATGAGTGAATTTTAGAATGAATGCTTTTACTCTGATCGCCCTCTTTGGTCTTATACTGTAACTACCTGTTATTTTTATTTCATCTTGCTTTTAACTCCCTTAAGTGATTCATAATGATGGATGCTTATTTAGATTTTCTGAAAAACATTTATTTTATCACCATCACTTCACACACTTCACTCCTCCCTCTTAGGTTTATCATACTTCTTAGTAAAATATATATTTAACTTTGTATTTTGAAATAATTATAGATTCCCAGAAAGTTGCAAAGAAATCTACAGGGAGGTTCTATGCACCCTTCCCCCTGCTTCCCCAATGCTGACATCTTGCGTAACTATCTACAATAACAAAGCCAAGCCATTGAAATTTGCACGACTCACAGAGCCTGTTCAGATCTAGACATGCACTCGTGAGTGTGTGCGTGTACTTCTACGAAATTTAATGAAACTTCTATGAAATGCTGTGTAACCACTACCCAATCACACAATATATTATTGTGCCATCACAATAAGGCTCCTTCATGCTGTCCCTTTGGAATCAATACCCTCCCGCACCCCTGTTAATTTCTAATCTGTTGTCTATTTCTTTAATTTTATTTTAATAATGTTTTATATAAATAGAATAGCATCTTTAGAGACGGGTGCTTTTTGTTCACTCTGCATAATTCCTTCAGGTACATCTAAGCTGTTGTACAATATTAACAGTTTGTCCCTTTTTGTTGCAGTGGTATTCCAGCGTATGGATGGACCACATTATGTTTAAGTGTTTACCCACTGCAGGGTATTTGGAGAGTTTCCAGCTTTTGGCTAACACAAACAGAGCAGCTATGAACTTTCATGTACAAGTGTCTGGGTGAATATAAGTTTTCGCTTTCCTAAGATAAATGACAAAGAGTGTAACGGTTGAGTCATAAGGTAAATCCATTTTTCAGTTTTAAAAGAAATTGTAAAGCTATTTTCCAGAGTGGATGCACCATTTTACATTCCAATGAGCAATGTATCAGTGACCCAGTTTCTCTGCATCTTTGCCAGAATTGGCATTAAAATTACTTTTATTTTAACCATCCTGATGTGTGTAGTGATATCTGATTTGGTTTAAATCTGCATTTTCCAAAAGGCTAATGATGAACACATTTTCATTTGCTTATTTACTGTCTGTACATCCACTTTAGTGAAATGTCTCGTCCTGTAATTTGTCCATTTGCTAAATAGATTGTTTGATGTTTCACCATTGAGTTCTGAGAGTTATATATCTATTCTAGATACCAGGCCTTTGTTGCTTATGTGACTACAAATAATTTTCTCCCAGACGATGACTTGTCTTTCATTCTCTTAACACGGTCTGCTGGGGATGGGCCCATTTTACCATTTTTCTTTCTATGGATCATGCTTTCAGTGTCATGTGTAAGAGCTCTTCACAAAGCTCAAAGTCCTGAAAAATATCTTCCATTTTTTCCCAAAAAGTTGTATAGTTTTTTTTTTATTTTTCCTTTAAGTCCCTAATCTATTTTCGGTTAATTTTTTAATAGAGTATGAGACAGGTTAAAGTTCTGGGTTTTTTGCCTTTGGGGCATCATTCATTGAAAAAGCTCTCTCTTTTCCATGGAATTGCTTCGGAATTTTGTCAAAAATCTGGTGGGCATAATTGTGTGGCTGTATTTCTGGAATCTCTATCCTGTTCATTGCTCTATGTGGCTATCCTTCTGCCCATACTCCACCGTATTGATTACTATAGCTCTACAGTATGTCTTGAAATCAGGTGTATTGATTCCTCCCTTTTTATTCTTCTTCATAAATATTTTTGGATGTTCTAGCTCCTTTGCCTTTTACATAAACTTTAGAATAAGCTTGTTAATGTCTATTAAAAATACTTGCTATGATTTTGAAAGGTATTGTTTTAAACCTATAGATCAATTTAGAGAGAAGTAACATTTTTACTTTGTTGAGTCACCCAACCTAGCAGGTCTTGGTTTGTTTTGTCAACATATTATAATTTCCAGCACACAAATCCTACACATGTTCTATTAGATTTATACCTAAGTATTTCATGTTCTTTGGGGAGATAAATATATATGGTTCAAGTTGTTCACTGTTAGAATACAGACATGGCATTGATTTCGTGTGTTGATTTTATATCCTTAACTTTGCTGAACTATTTCTATGAAGGAGGATTTTCTCTTTTTTCTTTCTTTCTTTCTTTCTTTCTTTCTTTCTTTCTTTCTTTCTTTCTTTCTTTTTGGTATTTTCAATGTAGAAAAGGTCATTAAAAAACAGAGAAAATTTTCTTTCTTTTTTTCCAAATGGCATGATTTTTATTTTCCCTTTCTTGTCTACTGTACTGACTAGAACTTTCAGAATTATCCTGAATAAGAGATGTGAGATTAGACATTCCTGCTTTGTTCTCAATCTTACAGGGTAAGCATTCAAGCTCTCGCCATTAAGTATAATGTTAGCTGTAGTCTTCGTATAGATACTCTTTATGAGGTGAGGCAGTTCCACTCTATTCCTAGTTTGTTAAGAGTTTTTTTCTTAATTATAAATGGGTACTGGATTTTTTCAAATGTTTTTTATGTGTCATCGATATAATCACATTTTTTTTTCTTGAGCAGGTCAATATGATAGATTACAGTGACTGAAATTTCAAATATTGAACTAGCCTTTGCATATGTGGGATAAATCACTTAGTTATAATACATTATTACTCCTTTCATACAGTATTAAATTTGATTTGCTAATATTTTGCTGAGGACTTAGTGTGAAATACATATTCTATTAGTTCTTCCAGCTGGAGTCTGTGAATGCTAAATACTCTTAATCTTGTTTCTCTAAAAATGTCTTCTTTTGGCCCTCACTCTTAACTAATAATTTTGCTGGTTAAAGAAGCATTAGTTGAAAATGGTTCCCCGCCACCCCAGAATTTTTAAGATATTCCATTGTTTTCTGACTTCTTTGCTTATAAAAGTATGCTATCATCAAATTTTCTTTTCTTTATAGATAACGTGTCCTTTCTCTCTGGCTGCTTTTAAGATTTTTCTTTGATATTTCATGTTTTAAAGCATCTCCATTGTGGGCCTACATGTGGATGTTATTTTTAAATTTTGCTTGGGATTTTGTGCTGTGTTTCATTCTTGAAGCTCAGGTCTGTCTTCAGTTCTAGAAAAGGTCTCATCAGTTTTATCTTCTGTTTATTTTCTCCAGCTATTTTTATTCTTGTGTTCTGGAATTCCTATTAGACACAGGAGGTCATTTTATCCTGTCTCTGAATAGCCCTTTCATGTTTTTTTAAAAATTTCTCTGTAGACTGTGCGATTTCCTAAGATTCATATTCTCGTTGATGACCTCCCTCCTCAGATGAATAACCTGTTCCAGCAGTGCCAGTGGCCATGATCAGTTCTCCGTAAATGTAAGGGATTACTATGGTTCTCACTAGTATTGGTCCACAAATAGTATTGTTTTTCTCTAAGCATACTGTTGGCTTGCACTTCCTTGTCCCATTTAAAGTAGAGCATGGCCTTGCGACTTCTTTTAACTGAAATATCTCTGCTTGCTTTAAGAGCCAGAGGAGAATTTGTCACACTCCCTTTATCCAGCTCCGGTGACATGTTGAATGAAGCTTGTATCATCAAGGGTTCCTGGGTGGCTATGACAGGTAGACACAACTGCCAACCTGCACTGGACATGCAACTTGAATAAGAAACAGATTGGTTGTGATAAGTGCCACTGAGATTTGGGGGTTGTTTGTTACTGCAGCATTACCCAACTATGCTGACTGATATACTTGGGGATTTTCCCCAAATGCAGGTATTTTAAATTCAGACTCCATCCCTGTGCATGGCTTATGGTTTCTTCCAGATGACTTTTTCTTTTCCATCCAATGCCTGGGTCAGAAGGACAACTTATTTGCCACTTTCCTTGGCTGTGAGTAAGGTCTTCCCCTGCTCCCATCCCATTTTATTAAATGACCAGGCCATTTTTGCAGGGGGCTATTAGTCCATCTTTCTGTTCATTTTCCTCTTGCTATGTAAGTATTAGTCCTAGCCCAAAGGCCTGGGATCAATACCCACTTCTGAAATATACATGTTCACTGACGTTTCCATTGTTATAGCCTTCTGGATATTCCCTTTCCTTTCTTTCAAACTCGGCCATGTATTTATTTTTCGTTGTTATTATATTTTGTCCTGTGTTTCTATGTGTTTGTAATAAGGAGGAGACTGTTGGCACCCTAAGGTTCTTCACCCTGACATATTGCTAGAAATGTCCCCATCATTCTTCCTTTGAAGTATAATTTCTGTATTTCCTGGGCTCTTTCTGAAGCATTATCCACATCCAACTTAACACCAGCTCTCTACAACCTGGGTTGCCTGGATTGTCGTACTCTTAGGGCTGATGATTACAGGACTTGAAAGAAAATGGATCTACAAACACAGTGGAAGGTGGAGAGGATGTTAAAATTTAGAGACAAAGTCTAACAGTCAGATAGAGAGGGAATGCCATGGATGGGGCCAGTTACCTTCAGGGAAATTTCTAGAAACAATTTAGCCTAAAATGTGATTTCAAGGCATGTGACTGATGAAAGTAAAGACTATCAAAAATCAGCCAGCCTAAAATGTAATTACTGTAAAATTAACTATAAACATACATACATACATATATATATATAAAATGTTAAAGGGCAATGATGGGGTATTTATTTTGAATTATGGGGAAATTGAGGTGATATGTTTGAAATAACTCCACAGGTAAATAGAGTAAGTTAGAAGCTAATAAATCTCAAATGGGAAATGTTTTGTATTTAATATTTTGATGTAATATTTCTAAATGAAATTCATGTATTATCTTACAAACAAAATGTAATTGCCATTTTAATATAACTCAGGCCATCATTGCGAACATCAGTTAATTGATGGAGTACTTATTATATACCAGGCACTGTATTAAGAACAGTACCTATGTGTTCTCAATCGGAGGTAGTAGGTATTTATGGAGGGAGCTCACAGACTAATTAACTTGCCCAAAGTCACACAGCAGGTGAGTAATGGAGTCCAAATGAGGTGACTCTAATCACTACACCAGCTGCTTCTGTCACACTCAGTACCCTTTTTGGTGGGGGGCAGAGGGAAAGGGTACATAGCTATAGGTATGGATGGCCTGGGACACGGGTGGGTAAGTACTATAGGGAGAAGTACACCACTGAGGTTCCAGATCAGCTTCTGGAGGGGGTGGAGAGATTAATACATGGAGCTATTACTCTGGTTCTGTCCTCTTAAAAAATCTGCCCCCCTTTGGAACTGTCAAACTGCTCTTCATCCCTCAAAATCCAGTTCAATTAAAACATTTGAATTGTTTTCAGTTCAATAGGTTCAATTAAATTGGTTCAATTCAAAACCACTACTTTTCATTAAAACATACCAACTTTTCCAAACTGGAATTTCTTTCTTTCTCTGTTCAGTACAGTATAGCGGTTTAGCACGTGGACTTTAGAGACAGACTGTGAGGGTTCAAATCCTGCCTTTGCTGCTCAGCGTGTTAGGTACATTCTGTCATAAAGTGAGTGTTTAACCAACATTAGCTACTACGATGGGTACAGAATTCAAATTCTTCTCTCTGCATCCACTGCTAACATCCTTGCCTCCCTAGATTATCATAAGACTCCTTACTGGCCTCCTGGCTTCTGCCCATGGCTTTTTGGTTTATGCCAAACCCAGCAGCCAGAATCTAATCTTCATAACTAAAGCGAAGCCACCATTCATAACTGTACCAAATAGCCATTCCCGTTTTGATATGGCCAACATAGCCCAGGTCTCTGCTGTTGGAACAGCCCTATACCATTCTCTCCGATCTCAGTCCTTACTCCTCTGTTACTGTGCAATTCCAGTCACCGTGGTCTCCTTGCTGCTCCCTGAGTGTGCAAGGTATGTTTTTGCTCAGAGCCTTTGCACTGGCTGTTCCCCCTGCCTGGAAGTCTCCCAGATATCTGTGTGGCTTATGTCTTCACATGTCCCAGGTCATGGCTCAAATGCCACTTTCTCAGTGCTGCTGTCCATTATTTTAAAAATGGGATACCTCTCCTACCTTTATCTCTGTACCCACCTTTCCCCTACTCAATTTTTCTCCACTGCACTTATACCATCTATTACATATTTTATTTATCATATGGCACCACAATGGAATAGAAGCTCCAGGAGATCAGAAGGTTGTGACTTGTTTTGTTATTGAACCCAAGACTATTTTAGTAGGAACTCAGTAAGTATTTGTCAAAATAATGATTTTCTTTCTTCCTACCTGATATAGCACCATGTACATTGTAGGTATTTAATATATATCTGTTAAATTGAACTCTTTTACTATTAAAAATGTTCCTATGTTACTTGGCTCATTTTTTTAAAGATTTCATTTATTTACTTTTAGAAAGAGGGGAAGAGAGGGAGAAAGGGAGGGAAACGATGTGCGAGAGATACCTCGATTGGTTGCTTCTCGCTGGCCCCCAACTGCGGACCTGGCCCACAACCCAGGCATGTGCCTTGACAGGGAATCCAATCAGAGACCTTTCAGTTAGCAGGTCAGTGCTCAGTCCACAGAGCCACACCAGCCAGGGCATTACTTGGCCCTTATGAAGGCAAATGGGAGCACAGGAAAGTACATAACCCGAGAATCATGCAAAACCAGTTACTAAATCAAAGCACAAAGAATGTTGTCCCAAGGGAACTTTTTTCCCCAGGAAAATCTTCAGCTGCCCTGTCCTCAACTATTTGCCTCTGTCTTGTCAACACAAGAAGGAATAGCAACATCTGGGTGCTAACTGACTATGAATGGGGTAGAATTCCCTGGGGCAGACAAGGACAGGAGTTTGGTGGGAGATATCCCCAAATTCTGGAAATTGGGATGTGGTATAGAGAAGTGGGAAGTCACATAGAAAGGTCATCGAACTGCCTGGAGCCTGGAAGTGGACAGCAGGCACAGGTTTGGATCTTAGTGCCACAGTTTACTACCTGTAGAAGCTTGGGCATCACTTCTGGCGAAGATGGAGGTGTAGGTGGACACACTGTGCCTCCTCTCACAACCAAGATTAAGGACAACAAAAATATAGAACCAAAAATGGCCAACCAGAGCAGATAGAGGATTGAATTGTATGGAAGTACGACAATGATTCACCCAGACCAGTAAGAGAAGCAGGGTCGGCAGCCAGCAGAGAGGGGTTGCAGCAGGAAAAAGCAGTGGCTAGCAGTCCCGGGTGCACAGGCGGTGGCTGGCACACCCCAGGCGCATGGGCAGTGGTTACCGAGCGCAGGGAGGCAACGAGCAGACCAAGCAAGGCACACAAGGTGGCTGACCACTGCCACACATTCGCATGCAGATAAACCAGGAGAAAATGGGCAGCAAGACAGACCACGCAACGCAGGGTCCCCGCGCCAGGAAATAAAGCCTAAAAGCACTGATTGAAAACACTTGTGGGAGTTGAGGTGCTGGGAGAGACTCCCAGCCTCACAGGAGAGTTCATTAGAGAGACCCAAAGGGTCCTAGAATGTACACAAGCCCACCCACATGGAAATCAGCACCAGAAGGGCCCAATTTGCTTGAGGAAAGCTGCAGAAGGGACTGAAATTTGAGAGAGAGCAGAGCAAGCGCCATTGCTCTCTCTCGGACCCTGCCCCCACATCCAGCATCACAACCCAGCAACTGGGGTGCCCCACTCTGGTGAACACCTAAGGCTCTGCCCCTCACTACATAATAACCACGACCAGACCCCCCCCAAAAAAAAACAAAAACAAAAATGGCTCAAGAAGGAGAACAGATCAAAGCCCCAGAGCTAATTCATCTTAAGCGACCAAGAGATAACCAACCTATCAGATGCACAGTTCAAAGCACTGGGGATTAGGAAGCTCACAGAATTGGTTGAGTTTGGTTGAAAATTAGATGAACAAATGAAGGCTACAATAAGTGAAATGAAGGAAAACGCACAGGGAACCAATAGTGATGGGAGGAAAACTGGGACTCAAATCAATGGAGTGGACCAGAAGGAAGAAAGAAACAACCAAACAGAAAACAAGGAAGAAACAAGAATTCAAAAAAATGAAGAAAGGCTCAGGAACCTCCAGGACATCTTTAAACGTCCCAACGTCCAAATTATAGGAGTACCAGAAGGGGAAGAGGAAAAGCAACAAGTGGAAAACTTATTTGAACAAATAATAAAGGAGAAATTCCCCAATCTGGCCAAGAAAATAGACTTCCAGGAAGTCCAGGAAGCTCAGAGAGTCCCAAAGAAGGTGGACCCAAGGAGGAACACACCAAGGCTCATCATAATTACATTAGCCAAAATTAAAATGAAGGAGAGAATTCTAGAAGCAGCAAGAGATAAGAGGACAGTCACCTACAATGGAGTTCCCATCAGACTGTCAGCTGATTTCTCAAAAGAGACCTTCCAGGCAAGAAGGGGATGGAAAGAGGTATTCCAAGTCATGAAAGGCAAGGACCTACATCCAAGATTGCTCTATTCAGTGAAGCTGTCGTTTAGAATGGAAGGGAAGATAAAGTGCTTCTCAGATAAGGTCAAGTTAAAGGAGTTCATCATCACCAAGCCCTTATTATATGAAATGTTAAAGGGACTTACCTAAGAAAAAGGCAAAAAATAGGACAGTAAAATGACAGGAAACTCACAGATATTAACAACCACACCTAAAACAAAAGCAAACTAAGCAAACGACTAGAACAGGAGCAGAAACATAGAAATGGAGATCACATGGAGGGTTAGCAACAGGGGAGTGGGAGGAGGAGGGGGGGGAAGGTACAGAGAATAAGAAAAGAGAATAAGTAGCATAGACAATGGGTAGAAAATAGACAGGGGGAGGGCAAGAATAGTGAGGGAGAAGTAGAAGTTAAAGAACTTATGACCCATGGACATGAACTAAAGGGGGGAATGTGGGTGGGAGGGGTTGTGCAGGGTGGAGGGGAATGATGGGGGAGAAATGGGACAACTGTAATAGCATAATCAATAAAATAAAAATAAATAAATAAAATGCAAAAAAAAAAAAAATTCCAGTCCAAAAAAAAAAAAGAGAAAGGTCAGCCACTTTTTTATTGTTGAGTCTGGCTATCTTTCTAAGTGTGTCAAGCTGAAGGATAACATGGTAGATACAAGTAGTTCAGAGATCCCTGCCTTGGCTGGGTAGCTCTGTTGGTTAGAGTGCCATCAGTGATACCCAAGGCTGTGGGTTTGATCCCAGGTCAGGGCACATAATGAATAAACAAATGAGTCCATATAAATAAGTAGATTAAAAAAATCAATGTTTCTCTCTCTGATTGTCTCTTTTCCTTCCTCTTTCTAAAAATCAATCAATAAAAAAATTACCAAAAAAAGAAAAAGTAGTGCAGAGATTAAACAGGGATCAAAAGTAAGAACAGCACAAGATAGAAGGCAAGACAGAGTGATGTGAGCAAGGTCCTACTAGTCACGTGTACTGGGATTAAACACTCTAGTTCAAGGACATGATGAAGGCCAGACACTTGAGCTCTCCTTACTTTTCTGCCAAAGTAGGACTACTTTTCATCCCCCGTTGGAGGCTGGTTAAAATGCCCTCATGTGGTGCTGCATTGTAATAACACTTTACATCTTTCCTAGGGAATAATACTACCCTAAATCAGTGATCCCCAGACCAGCACCAGCATCACCTGGGAACTTGTTAGAGACACCAAATTCCGGGGTCCCACCCCATATCTGCTGAACCAGAGCTCAAGAAGTAGAGCTGGACAAAACTTGAGAACCACATTCCTGAATGTAAATGTCATAAGAAAAAATGCAGCAGAATAACGCAGGGTGGATAATATCTCGCTCACAGAAGGGCTCTCCGAGGAGCCCCATCTGAACAGAGGTCTGAATGACGTGAGGAGGGGGGGAATCCAGGCAGAGAGAGCAGCATGGGCATGGCTCCCAAGGGGAGCCAACTGGAACAGACAGAAAGCCAGCAAGTCTGGGTTTAGCACGGCTTCTTTGTAGTCTTTGATTTATGTGTGTTTTAAAATCCTTACATGGTTACCATGTGCCTTTAGTTATACTGAAAATTCCTTAAATACAAGAACCAGATTTCATATATTTTTAAAATAACTCACCAAGGCACTGTTAACAGAGCCAGAAATTCAACAGATTCTTAATAAATGCATATATATATATGAATGGGGAAAACATTGAGAAATGAGCAAAACTTATGTGTATGTTGGGTGGGGTTGGGGGGATGAAGGATTTATTTCTATCAGGTTTAGCTTTATATTACTGGAAGACACTTAGCCAGAGATGTCAGAAAGCCGATTAACCCCTTGGAAAAATTCGGAAAGTGAAAAGTTGGTGGGAATATCATTTTTAATGACATTACCAAGCCTTGGAGGACTCACACTCAGCATGATGAAGTGGGAGCTTCCCTCGATGGGAAACAGTTACGTCAGTTAGGTGTCCCACCGCTTTCGTGTGCTCTGTTGGAGGATGGGGCTTGGGAGATGCCAAACCAAAAGGTAGTCATGGAAGCGGAATCTGTTCCAGGGGGGTTAAGTTTCCCCTAGCAATGCTAAGTAACTAGTTTGACACACTGTGTGAAGGTTGAAGAGACTGGGATAAAACCAAATCAAAATAAACAGAAAGCCTGATGGCACTAATTTCACGGTCTTGAAGAAATACTTTCTGAGCTTGGGACACTGCCATAAGCCTGACTGTCCCCTCAAATGAGAAAAGGAGGAGAAGGCAGAAGAGTGTCCTGTGCCCTGGAGTAGTCTGCTCAGGCTGCCATAACAGAGCACCACGGAAAGGGTGGCTTAAACGTGAGAAGTTCATTTCCTCACAGTGCTGGAGGCTAGAAACTTGAGATCAAGGTATCAGCAGGGTTGGTCCTTCTGAGGCCTTTTCTCTTGGCTTATAGATGGCTGTCTTCTTGTGTCCTCACAGGGTTGTCCCTCTGTGTGTGTCTGTGTCCTAATCTCCTCTTCTCATAAGAACACCAGTCATTTTGGATAAGGGCCCACCCCAGCGACTTCATCTTGATTTAATTACCTCTTTAAAGTCCCTATCTCTACTTACAGTCACATTCTGAGGTACTGGGGTAGATGAAGACTTCAACTTATGAATTTAGGGGGATGCAATTCAGCCAATGAAAGCCTGTAAAGGAGCAGGTCACACTGACAAGAACTGAGGCACCACCATCATGGTGGTACCTCAGGGACTCACCTGCTGTCCCGCTCAAAACCAGCTTTTGGATGGAGAGTGAGCCCCTGTTGGGCTAGGCAGGACCTCATCTCCAGACCCTGAGGCAGCTTCATTGCAATCCTATATCACGGAGCTAACCTGGGAAATTTGATCAGAAAGTGACCGGGACCCTTCACCAACTCCTTCGACTCAGAAGACATACGGCTACCCTCTAATATTGCAGAATGTGGTTTTTTTTCTTCCAACATAAAAGAAATTGCCAAACATCTCAGTTTCCATGTCAGCAGGCAGCCCTCAGCAGGTCAGCGCTAAGAGGACAGCACTAAAGACAGAGTTGCACTCTAAAGCTGGCTTGTATCTTATTATTATTTTTACTGTTTATTAGGATATTCTTTAAAGCTGGTACCAAAAAAAAAAAAAAAAAAAATGTCTGGCAACTCTTTGAATTAGAAGAACCTAAAGGATTATATTTTAAAGTCAGTTTTTAAAGGACAAATCAACTTGGCAAAAAACTTTGAAGGGTGCAATGAACCTCGCATTTACCCTCCTTCCCCTCAAAAAGCAACACTCACTCAAAAGATTTTTGGTAGAGTTTTCATAGCAAAGAAAAACAACAGACTGACAAACTAAATCTCTGCCCTGGAAGTAGTTCAGGCACATTTTGTTAATGTGTCTAGTTCCCACAAAACCATAGCAGAGCATGTGAGAGTATGTCACCTGAATCCAGGTACTTCCATCTCATTCCTGGAGAGAGTATAGAGTAACAGCTGGCATTATTAGAAAATATTAAAAAATCTGGAATTTTGTCATCATGGGAGAGATTCCTTTTCTAACTCCTTCTTGAGGTTCAAAGCCTTCAACAATGACCTACCCCTCCAATGTTCTTCTCCACCTGAAGTTACCACATGCTAAGACCAAGAATACCCCATGGCCAATCAGCTGAGGGCCAGATGAATTATCAGGATTATATCAACTTTTTCCATGTCTCAGATTAGCTCACCAGAAATCTATAGAGTTCAAAAGACACAGCTTCATACTATGCCCTTGGATATTGATGTTTTATATAAAGATGTAGCTATATGAAAAAGCTTTTCATAAAACAACTGGTAAAAACAACTCTTCATTACATAATGCAATGTCAATATAAAGCTACAGGAGTTTTTGGATTATAATTCTTTAACACTTTTTTCCCGTAATAAGCCAGGATGAATCTTTTCTTAAACAATGAAATCTACTTAATTCATTACATTTCTGCTTTTATCTCTTTTTTCCTTGTTTTTTTTTTTTTTTTTTTTTTTTTTTTTTTTTTTTTTTTTTTTTTTTTTTTTGCTTTGTTTTGTTTTGTTTTTTGTCCTGGCTGCAATTATAATGATCCTTAATTTCTCTGGCACACATATTGTGTCCAACTGCTATTACATTAATTCTTGTTTTAATGGTTCTTATACACTTTATTGTTTTTGAATAAGCCAAATCATAACTATTTGGGACATAGAGAGATGTAAATAACACATAAAAGTTGCCTTACATTCTCTCATGTTGTCTTATGAAATTTGATGAACAGTTCTCTTGTTGAATGAGTAATTTTTTACATCAGAAAAAAAAAGCAAAAGAAATTTTTTAGGTGCTTGGGTTAGGATGGGCTATCACGGCTGTGACAGAGACAGAAAGAAATATTTCACACTGGCTTATTGGTACATTAACATCCTGAAACGGCTGTGGAAATTCAACCCCATAACTCCATAACCAGCTACTTAACCTCTTATCTCCCCCTGCATTACTGAAAGGTTTTTATGTTAACTTTACAAAAAGGTGACCTGAAGTCCAGGTTTAGGGATCCCCTGATGTAAAGAAAGAAAGAGAAACAGCAGATCCCCAGTCTCCTCCAAGACTCCTCATCATACCCACCTACAGACCCTGAAAATAATTGTGATTTCGGGAGAGCTCCAACGCTTGGACACAACCAAATCTCCCATTCATTTCTGTTGATGCTTTTCATACCTGCTTTCCATCTACAAAGTAATCCTAGAGATAATGGTAAAGGCCACTGACCTTCCCAAGTACCTTATTAACTAAACAGTTTCTGTAAAGTCTGAGAAATCATTCCAGAGTTTCAACCCAGAACTGTAACAACAAGAGGCTGCTAAAGACATCTGACTGAATTTATTTAAGATAAGCACAAACACATCATGAGTCTACATAATCTTTTACAAGAACATTCTTTTTTATGGGTGAATTGAGAGCCAAGTGAGTAAACTTGAATAAACTACTCCCTTCTCTCAGACAGCCTCATATATGAAAATTCAAACTCCTAAGGGAAAACTAGGGGTGATTACTTTTATCACAACAACTGTTTCACTATACCAAAAGATCTCCTGAAATATTACTTTTGGTGGTTAATTCCCAGTCCCAAATCCATTTGTTTTCTTTTATAAAATTTACCTTTCAAGATATTCATTATGACAAGTGCAAGAAAGCTAAGCGGTAAGCTTTCTGACTTACCTAATGTAGCCAAATTAAATCCTAAATACTTCCTATTGTATAAAGAAAATTTCTTCAGAACTTCCTCCCTCCCTTCCTTCCCTTTTCTTCTTTTTTTCCCTTCTCCTTCCTTCCTTCCTTCCTTCCTTCCTTCCTTCCTTCCTTCCTTCCTTCCTTCCCTCCCTTCTTCCCCCAAACCCCTGGTCTATTTAATGTTTTTACTATGTATGTATGTTAGTAGTTTAGCATAGCTCATTTTTTCAATGAAATATTAAACTACAATATTTATAGCAGAGAAAACTCCACAGTACTCCAGAGTTCTGAGGGACGCAATTTGAAAACCACACCTCCAGTTCACTGCCAAGTCTCTAGAAGTTGTTTATCTGAACATGCTGGTACTTGTCATATTTTTCTGAAATACCCAGAATAGGCAGTACTACAATTTCTACAAATCAGCACATTAGACCCTTTGTATCAGTCAGGGTTCAGTTGAACAGAACTAAGTTAGTTTAAGCAAATATAGATTTATTGTGTGGCTTTCAGAGCCATTAGGTTGATTTAAAGTATGGAACTGGGATACTGCAGAACCTATCTGACAAAAGAAGCTTCCCACCAGTCTGGACAGCTGTGACCGCAAAGCTATACCGCCTTGAGCAGGAAGCTGCCGGCAGGTACCGGAAAGCCAGGCCACACCTCTGCCCTCAGTACTGGAAAAGCGGATGCCTTGCACCCTGACTCTCAACAATATCAAGCTGGTGAATATACCCTGGGACTTTGGCAAATGACCCTGAAGAAAACCCAAACGCCTCCAAAAATGCTTTGGTTCCTACTTCTGGAACCCAGTGCATTTGATATTCCAGAATGAGCCTGTTTTCTTCCTCCAAAGTAAAGGAAGGCAAACCAGTAGGAGGCGGGAGTGGACCGTGCCAGCCAGTTGCCGTATCCACCTACCCCATACACTTAGTTCCCATACTAGAGATAATACTCAGACCTTTTCTTTGATAGCACCCCAAAAAGGTCAGGAATGTGCCGCAAATCTATTGACCTGCTATGAAACTCACTCTTGCAAATTCTTGTTTTTATATTACATTTCGATCACTACTAGCATGTAGAAAAAAAAAATTTCATAAATGTTTCACTTACTCTGGAGAGTGACACTACTTTTCATTTGTCTAAAATTTATTTCTATTTTAACTATCCAAGAGATAAGGTATTCAAATAATCTGAGTCTTACAATCTTTGCTCATAACCCTTCTTGGCTTTCCACTTGGTAGATGGAGATTCCTCAATCCTTTACTCCAACCCTCTACTTGCTCTTAAATTCTGGCAACCATGAACTTTCTGTTCCTTAAATCCCTCCCTTGCCCAGGGAATGGTCACCATCACTGTTGCCATGTTGGAATAAGAGAACAGCCATGTAGATACTCAACAAGTCACACGCATGGAAAAAGTTCTCCCTTAATTAGTCTAAAATCCTCTTGAGCCATTTAAAGCCATTCTTGCTTGGTGAGTCTGAGTGTTTAAAAGACAACTCATTACAGAAATGGCAACACATCTGGCTGCGGGCTGGTAAGGGAAGGTCTCTTTTCTAATTGTCACACTTTATACAAAAATCAACCCAAAATGGACCATGGAACTAAATGCACAATACATAAGTATAAAACTTACAGTTATTATTTAGGACCTTTACCTTTGAGAAGAGTTCTTAGACATAACCCTAAAAGTGTAATCTATAAAAGGAAAAACTGACAAAATGGACCACCTCCAGAACAGATCCCTCTAAGAAGATAAAAAGACAAACTAACTGTTCAGAATATGGTCAACACAGGCATCTGGCTACAGTGAGAAGGAAGTGCTGCTGATCTTCTTGTTTTCACAGGAGTTTTATTTTCAAATTCCTGAGCGCGCACAGAAGGGTGGGAACGTCTTGCGGCTACTTTCCCCCCTGAGGCTGACTGCGGCACAGCCAGACACCAGCCCCTGCCTATGGTCACATTCCAGACAGGCATTTATAAGACAGTGATGATTAAAAGGCAACAAACGACCCCATCACTGAGACCCAGAGCTAATATCATCAGCGGGGCAGTTTTTCATGGAAATTATTGCTAAAACCAAACTCTACTGCAAAGCGGTTTTTACTTTCTCCTGTAGACTTCCTTTCTCCTGATCTTCTCCATTTTCACTGAAGAGACATGGCAGGAGAAATGGTATAAATGCCACTGAAAAGAATTTTGTTTGGGCTACGATGGGTGGCACGGGCAGGGAACCCAGCAGTCTGCAGAAGTAAAGGTTTCAAGGTGTAGATCATTGGAACCTGGTCATGCTATAAATCGGAGCTGCTGAGCACCTTTCTTTACCATTCTGCCTGCTAAAGCTCCAAGAATGACTAGGTTGCCCTCAGCATCAGCAAGGAGGTATGTGCTGAGCTGTCATTTGATCCTGCCTGCAGTCCCAGTACCCTCTTTCAAATGAGAAGCCCATATCCAGCCTGCAGGAAGGCATCAGAGGGAGAATCTTATAACACACACCAGCGATGGCCTCTGTCCTAAACACGGCGGCTCTCCCTCCTCTATCCTCGTGTCTTTTTAAAGCCTTTGTGAAAGGTACCCAACCTCCCTGCATTCCTCCCATCCCCTAAATATGCTCAGGTAACAGCAAGGAGGAATCTTTCAAGTGGGAAAATGATTAAGTAAGCAGGTTTATATCTGCAGGCACAGGCCACCTGAAGTGAGGGTGAGTTTCATCCCCTCCGGGGAGTGGTAGTGGATTGAGGATCTATCTAGTCTGGGCTGCACCCTCAGGGTACCCGGGACTCCCCACTGCGCTGCCTGAGCAGAGGTCTCCCTGCTGCGCTGAGCTGATCTGCTTGTGAGCTGCCTGCGCTACCTGAGCTGAAGTCTCGAGTGACACTGCACATGTGCAGAAGAGTAGCTCCGGACCTGGATTTGACTGGTCTCCTTCTGGCTCTGCGGCTTTAAGGCCATAGCAGTGGTACGTGTCTTCCTGGGGTGACACGTGGGGCAGCCACTGGAGTGAGGAGAGTGAGGCACTCCCTAGGGGTATAAAATTTAAGGGGCCCCAAAATACTCAGTAATCAAGATCAATAATAATTTACATGTGATTTTAAAAAAAAAAATCAAAATTAAAGCAAAAATCTATGATGAACAAACCATAAAATTTTCAATAAGGACAGGATCAACAGGGCTTTGGGGGAGATCATAAATTTTGTGGATTAAGGTAAAATGACAACGTATAGATAGTAAAAGACACCCAGGTGTCCAAATAGCACCAACAATGGTTTTGCAGGAGGTCTCAGCTCAGTATCAAATCTGCATCCTCTAGGCCTGGAGGTACCAAGGGCTGGGAGACACCTGCTGCTCTGGGCTCCTGGCTCTCAGAGGAGCCATGGCTTGAGTGTTAAATAAAGCCAGGCACACAGGAGTTTCCCTGAACATAAAGGTGAACAAGGCCCCTGGCAGGGAGACTGTGTTTAGTGTCTCTCTGACTCACTTTCCTGTTTATTTCCCATCCAGGTTCAACTGAAGTACTCCACAAGGTCAGGTGCGGCTGGGAGGACATTCCCACGCAGGCCGCCAAGAGGTAATCAAGGGCAGCACCAGTCCCACTGACCCAATGCCAGTTCATTTTTTTGGAACCAAACTTCCCCTTGTTTGGGCAAGCTTCTCATTCCTCTCCTCTCACTGTGTTCCTTTGTTTTGATCCAGGAGTTGTAAATATCCCAGGCCGAAAGCCCCTCATAAAGCTGGAAGATTAAACATCCCAGATGCACTTTTTAATCAGCTGTGACTCAGCACGGGTGGGTACTTTATAGCAAAGAGCGCTCAGAGTAAAACTCAGTGTTTTGCAGAAGGGCTGCCACATCAAGAGAAAACACCAGCCACCCTCAGTAATTCCTAGGGCAAGGCTGCCATAGGCTCCTGCAGCCTCTCACCCTGAGGCTTGCTTCCTAAAGCTGCCAGTATCTACCTGTACTGCCAACTCAGTTTGGTTTGGATGGGAGGAACTTCCTGCCTGCAAGACAAAGGGTCCATTATCCGACAGGCTCAGTGTCCTGCAGGTATGGGGGAAGGCACAGAGGCATTTATTCTTATCTTCATTTTATTTTGCAAAACACAGTCTATCTTTACAGAGAATTGAACCTCACTCACTTCCTTCAAAGCACAATGGAGAAATTCCACTCCTAAACTGTCTCCTGGTGCTCTTGCTTCAAGCATGAGTGGGTTTAAGAGAGCATGAGGCTTCATAATCCAGCTGCAAAGCCTGAGACTGTACTGGTGTGGAAGACAGTGTCCTCCTGACACTGCCAGGCCCATAGGCTCCTTTGATGTATCACACACTTTTGTGCCCCTTGCCTTCATTTGTAAATGAGCCAATAGGAACTGAAGGCCTAGACTGACTGCTTCTGCCATTTAATCAACTTTGTGAGCTCCCAAAATGAAAAAAACAAAAAACCCCAACAGATTTTCTGTGGCTTTTTTCTCTCATTTCTGAAATGAGGAACTTGGATTCTAAGCTAAAAGAAGCATAGAAATGTAATATTAAAAATTAATATTGATAATGCAAATAATAATAGAGACTCTTTTTTTAAGGGTAGCCAGGACAGTGCCTGAACCCAGACTCATCATCTGCAAGTGAAGAACAAATTCAGGAAACCTCCTCACATCTTTCATCTCTTTTCTTCTTCAAGCAAAGCATTTGCTAGGTTTTACAAGGCAGAATTTAGCTGTCTTGTGCATAGGGCCAAATCCTGAAGCATTTTTAAGCTGACCTAGTTCCTGACCCCATCGGTCAGCAAACGCAGGTACCAAGTGGGAACCTTGAAACAGCAGGTTAAGCAACCATCACAATTGGCAAAGAGGGCAAAGTCCCCATAACCTGTACATTTTGTTCAAGGGCCAGAAAAAAATAGCAGAGCAAGATAGAAAGTGAATATCCAATATGAAGATAAGTGGTAAGGCAGAAAGAGAGAAACCTGTTTTCCTTAAAAGCTTATTGAAAGGAAATGCTACGCCAATGCATGCCAAGCCCCTCCATCCTTTCATGTTCCCAAGGGATGAAAGGCCCAAGTTTACAGCTTTCACTAACATACACTGGCGTTTTGACTGCATTGCTCCTCTTCCTCCTGGAGCCATTGACAGCCTCCCCTGGACTGCCAGACAGTCACAGGGCTCATATACCCCAACTGGCCAGGCTTCTGAGATGGAGACGGTGGCTCCCAAGAAACCACATTCATTCTGGTCTGTCCCCTGCTATTCCCTATACCAAGAACACAGGCAAATACTGCTGGCATTTTGGCTTGAGCCGCTAACCCCAGCAAGGTCTGAGTTGGCCCAGTCCCAAAGACATCTTACACTTGCTGCTCCCCAGCAGGCAAGTGCTCATGTTTGATGTTCAATCAGAGAAGGTTCTTAGGACTTGTGTTTTTACAAATCAAGATCAAATTAACATTCAGTTGCAGGGGTATGTGTTCAGAAGTATAAAAACAGACACATGCAATAATAAAGGGACATTAGAAATTGCTTTTTCAGGCTCACCCAGAGATCTTTCTTTTGTCTGGTTGGTCGTTCTCACCACTGGAAGGCTCGCTCGAGTCCGGCTGCCTCTGGAAAAAGGACTTGGAGCTTCCCCCTCAGACATGGCTTCCAAAGAATCACCCGATGTCTCTGATAAATGCTCGACCGGCTCGCCCAAACTGGGAGGTTGAGGGCTGTGAGACAGTTTGGGGCTTCTTGTCTGCAAAAGGCATTTGAAAGAAAATGGAAAATAAACTATTATTAATTATGCTAAAAAATATTTTCAATGACATCAAGGTCTACCAATCTATGAAAACAATATAACAAGGGGAGCAAGTCCATCAGAAAGACCACGTAGAATTAAAAACCCAGTGGGTCAAAGTCCTAGCTGTAAAAGTTACTGAAAAAAACAAAAACAAAAATCCCGACCATATTGCCCCTGAGCAATCCATTAAGATTTTTTATCTCTGAACATCTACCTTACAAATGCCATTTTGAACAAGGCATTGAGGACAAGCCACATTATAGGAAATAATGATGGTGTATCAATTCCTTTTGCCAAACAAATTCTGACAGTCGTTATAATACATGGGATTGTGCACATTTATATACAGCCATGAGCCCTATCACAGTGTTCTGGTCACTGACTGACTGCATACATGATGGTGGTACTATAAGATTACACACAGCCTAGGTGTGTGCTGGGCTACACTATCTAGGTTTGTGTACTCTATGATGGTCACACAATGACAAAAGCGCTTAATGATGCATTTCTCAGGACATATCCCCGTCATTAAGAGGCGTATGACTACATACCTAAATGGATAATGCATTTACACCAGAATATACTGAACACTACCTGTCCTTTACATCTTATATAAAGAATATTTCCAAAATCAATAACCTAACATTGTGAGGGAGATATTTATGCCACAGTCGAACTTTCTTTTGAGGCACAAATCCTAAAAATAAGATGATGTCTATTTGGTTGTTACCTTGACAATCAGCATGAAGTTGTATAATAACGTATACACATATATAATTGAATTTCTCTCTTAGTTATCTATACTGTAGTGGCAGGAAGTAGAATGTGCAAAATCTACAATCTTACAAGCTATTAGTCAATGACATTCCTTGACCATGTATTACTGATTGAACACTGTGGAAGATGCAAAAAAACAGAAATGGGGCCTGATGTCAGAATTTCAAAACTAATCAATGAAATTAGTGAAGGACAACAAACAACACAACATATCATATCATTAAGTGTAAACTATGAACTATGTGGTACATCCATTCATGCTTTCTACAGACATCTGTTGAGCATCCACCATGCTCCAGGCACTGTGCTAGGTCTAGGACAAAATGAGGCACAGAACAGACATGACTCCACCCTGATGGTGCTTACAGTCCAGTCAGGTGACAGACATTGTCACAAATTAAAGGTGCAACAACCCAGACTGGGTGGGGGGGGGGCGGTGCATATGGGTAGAAGGTTGGAAAAAAATGTAAACTGTGATTTCAAGAAAGAGGGAAGTTGGGAGGAAAGGGGAAACTGCAGGGGAGGAATGAAAAGCAGGAAAGTCATTCCAGGTGGAGGGAACAGTACATGCAAAATGCCTGAGGCTGAAAGAGGTGGCAAACACTGGAGGCTTGGTGGGGCTAGAGTCCGGCAGAGTCCAGGACAGACATAGAGGCCTGGAGTCAAGGTGAGAATTCTCAACTTGACTCTAAGGTACTAGAATATCATTTAGGCAAGAAAAAGGGCCAGGGGGCCAGGATCAGATATTCTTTTTAGAAGATCACTCTGTTATTGTGTAGAGGTTGCAGGTTATACATGTAGATAGTCAGAGAAAGGGAGTCAGTGAAACTGGGGGGTATTCAGCTGAATGAATGTATTATCTCAGCTTTCCTCTCCCACCACCTGCCCTGACTTGTGCCTTCTGGGAGGCAAACTGATCTGACTTAATCACATAGGTGAGTTTTTACTTCCTAAGATGCCAAAGGTACTGATGGGCTGGTAGTGGAATATACCATTTATATACATACTGTTAGTGTCCCTGATGGCCAATTTTTTGGTTTGTTTGCATTCCTTAATTTTCTTTGTCTTCCTAAGGATGTCAATGCATTTTGAAGTTAGGCACCGAGGCACTTAACTGTCAAAGCAGGACCCGCTTTGTGGGTGTACAGCCTGTGCAGTCACATAAGACCCTGTCCTTGAACGGGCTTCCTGGTTGGTTTCACAATCTGCTGTGGCTGTCTCGAAATCATAATGATTTTAGTGAGAAGGTACTCTGATATTGATGTAGCCAGAACTGCCCCAGGCTCCAGCTACAGAGCTCTTTCAGAGATGCCCAGATGTGCCTGACGCTCTAGGGGAACCCTGAGAGGGTGTGATGATCAGCTTCTTGCCCATTTTTCTTCCTAAAATTACAGGGACCCTCCTTCTGGCAGGATGCCGCACCTTGCTGCACCTCTCAGGGCCTTTCCATAGGGAGACAATGAGGTAAGCACACAGCACCCCACGCCCTCTTCAGTGCAGGATGTGGCTTCGAGGAAGTGGACAACCTGAGTGTTCCATAGGAAACACTCAGCTCAGATCATGTGCCAATAATAGAGTCAGAAAGAATACCCCCTGACAGTTAAATTGTGTCTCTGAGTTAATTTTTCTGCGTAAGCCTCCAAAGTGGTTTATTCCCAGATTTGTTTCTTATAACATTTGCTTCTGTCATGGAGATTAAGATCTGGCTTTGGCACTGTTTAAGAGTATTGTTTGACTGGAAAAAATCAACCCTACATCACTGTGCAGCTCACCAAAATTTGCATAAATTCATATGGTCTTCAATGAAGTATGTTGAACAATGAACCTAGTTACTACGTTCAGCAGAATATCAAACTCAGATGTCCTCAACCCTGACTCAAAAAAAAAAAAAAAAAAAAAAAGACATTCAGTTTAGCAAAATAGCTAAGAAATAACATTACTTGAAGCAACACAGTTTCATTTTAGAACCTCTGTTGTCTGGTGATCTTTGCAGACATGATACATTTAATGAGTTGTCATTTTCCAATGCAAAGGGCAATAATCCTTGAAGAAAATAAAAATTAAATTTCCTTTTCTTGTTCAGGGTCATCATGGTAATAGTATGTATAAAAATAAATATGTAAGGGTTAAATCTTCATTTTTAGCTTCCTGTCCACAGCAGCTCAGTTCCGGAAAAACTCCTCCCCTTGTTTTAATGCCATTCACTTTCTCATGACAAACAATAGTTTGTCATGCAAACTATGATTGCATATTAGCAATCTCCTCACATAGTCCCCTCCCCTCTGATGCCAGCTTGCTGCTGAAAGACATCACTTAGTGCAAAGAAAAGACAATGGCAATTGCTGACACCAATGTCAAATACTCTATGATTTTTGAAGAGACAAGTAAAAAGCATTTGGAACAGGGATTCAGTGCTCAGCATGGGCTAGGCTCCAGGGGTTAGAAGTACCATGTATGGTTCTTGAGATCAAAATGTTTTTAAGGTATAGTTTGGAGCTAAGGACAATATACACTTAACATCTGGACAAGAAGAGCTAAGAGGAGGTCACTGTGAGTGTAGAAGGGCTTTGGTGAGACAAGTGCTGACATTAAAGGGTCGGTTGGGAGAGGAGGAAGAACATGGGTGAGGAAGTGCTAAGGGGCACGCTGAGCGAGGTCACCTGCCCATGTTCTCAGGTCTTCATGCACTCAGCGGGCATACAAGAGGAGAAGGCAGGACAACTAAGTTTTTCCCTACTGTGCACACTCTGAGGAATGGGAGCCTGATGTCCTTCTTTGCTCCAACTAAGCTAACAGATACATGTCATCCAATAGCAGTTGAGTACCAAGTTGTCTCTTTCCACAGGCAAACTCATGGCAGGATTATTACTCCTGCAACCTTCCCAGTAATACTGAATACATAAAAAAGCTCCACTCTTATTAGTTGACTTGACACTTAGCCATTTTGAAAGGGTTCCTGCCCCCAAACGATGTTCCCTTTCTCCAAGAAATCCTTCCCTGTCCACATGAATAAGTCCCTGAAGCCCAGTGTTCAATATCTACAGTCAACATACTTTGCAGCTTCTCTGGGACAGTTCTGCTTTATACCTGTTGTTCTAAGATAATTATTATTAGTAACCTTCTTTCAGTCTCAAACATTTACTGGTTTGAGCAATAAAGTGTATGGTCAGCACTCCCAGCCCCATCTCAGATGTTGGACTGAGCAATGGTCACCTAATTTTAGCTACACCAATAATTTTCTTCTCCCCTGGAAATACAGACCTGGGACAGAGGAGCTATTAGTGTCTATTGAGAACTTGAAATGTGAGGTCAATTGCAGCTGAAATGGGCAGGAAATGTGAAACAGAGAAAGAAAGTACTGAGAACATATGAAGCAGATCTGTACAGAAATGGAGATGAGAGATGCCCGTGTCCCCAGTGAAAAGCCTAAAAGATAAAAAGAAGAGCTCTCTGGGCTCCCAGGAGTCGCAGTTCTTAATTCTAGTACACTGAGGCCCTTACAATTAATTCTTTCCAATCGATTTCAATTTTTGTCCTTAAACTAGTTTAAGATGACTCTGTGCCTTGCAAACTGACCATCACTGACAGAGACCAATTCTAACAGCTCCCCTGCCCAGGCTGCTTTGATGCTCACACATTTATAATACTAGTAATAACCATGGGAAACTAAACCCTCTGGAGCAATAATTCCCATTGTTTTGTGTTTCAAACATTGAACTTACTTTAAAAATATATAGGGCGACTTCTGGTCAAGATGGCAGCAGAGGTAAACACAGATCACCTCCTTGCACAACCACATCAAAAGAAGAACTAAAATACAGAACAACCATCATTCAAAACTGTCAGAAGTCAAGTTGAATGGAAGTCCGACAACTATGGAATTAAAGAACCACATCCGTACAGAGTGTTAGGAGGGACAGATGCAGAATGGTCTGATCACATATTTATATGTGGTGGAGAAAAATTTGGGAGGAATATCTTGGGAGCAAGGAGTCCCTGCTCCATCCCAGACCCCCCAGCTCTGGGTTCCAGCGCCAGAAAGATAAGTCCCCATAACTTCTGGCTGCAAAAACCAGTGGGGATTGAGTCTGTGGAAGAAACTGCTGGAGCCACAAGCAGTTCCCCTTAAAGCAGGGGTGTCAAACTCATTTTCACCGGGGGCCACATCAGCCTCCTGGTTGCCTTCAAAGGAAGGGCCAAATGCAATTTTAGGACTGTATAAATGTAACTACACCTTAAATAGGGGCAAGGAGCTCTATATCCGGCCCTTTGAAGGCAACTGGGAGGCTGTTGTAGCCCCCGGTGAAAATGAGTTTGACACCCCTGCCTTAAAGGATCCACATGTGGACCTACACAGACTCACTCCTTCTGAGCTCCAGACCAGGGTAGCAGGTTGAAAGGCACAAGTGGCATACAGGGAGGAACTGAACTGTTTGGCATCAAGGCAGGAGCTGGGGGACAGATTTCTCCCAGACAGAAAGGTGGGTGGAGGTCACTGTCCCTTTTCTGAGTCCTACCCCCAAAGAGTCACAGAGCCACAGACAGTGTCATATCTGAGACTTCATCAACCAAGCTAACACTGTTTGCCCCACCCTGGAGATCCCGAGACTCCATGCCACCCAACCTACAGGCCCAAGCAAGCTGCTTTTCCATACGAATGGCTGGTCTTGGCTCATGCTTCAAAACTTTCTAAATCCTATTAAAAAAAGCAACAACTGGACTCAGTGAGGCCCAGGCCCAGTCAGCTTAGATTCACAGCTTGAATTTGCCTGGGACTCTCTAGCCCGGAACAGTGGCAGCCATCTTAGATTGCTCTACAGCTCAGGGAGGGTGGCTCCAAGCAAAACACAGGTGGGAACTGACCATGGCATGCACCACCCAGGAAACCCCAGGACCAACGCACACAGTGGACAGCTACAGACCACATCGGAGCACCACTACCCTGCCCCTGCACAGGTGATCTTCCACAAAGGGTGGAAGTTAGTGGTCAGTGGTCACAGCCAGTCCTTGAAGCTGACCAGCCTCGGTAAATCCCTCCCATTGACCTGCCAAGAGCAACCAAGGCTCAACTACAAGAGGAGGGTATACTCAGCCCACATGAAGGGTGCACCCTGAGTACCCAGCTTGGGTGATAGGGGAGGCTATGCCATTGGGCCTTATAGGACACCTACTACATTAGGCCACACCACCAAGTCACAGAGTCAAAGCAACTCTACCTAATACATAGAAACAAACACAGGGAGGCTGCCAAAAGGAGGAGACAAAGAAACACAGCCCAAATGAAAGAATAGAACAAAACTTCAGAAAAAGAACTAAACAAATGGAGATAAGCCATCTATCACATAAGAACTCAAAACATTGGTTTTAAGGATGCTCAAGAAACTTAGTGAGGACTTCAACAGCATAAAAAATATCCAGTCAGGCCCTGGCTGGCGTAGCTCAGTGGGTTGAGCGTGGACTGTGAACCAAAGGGTCGCCAGTTCGATTTCCCGTCAGGGCACATGCCTGGGTTGCAGGCCAGGTCCCCAGTAGGGGCCATGTGAGAGGCAACCATACACTGATACTTTTCTCCCTCTCTTTCTCTCCCCCTTCCCCTCTCTAAAAATAAATAAATAAAATCTTTAAAAAAAAATCCAGTCAGAAATGAAGGATACACTAATTGAGATAAAGAACAATTTACAGGGAAACAACAATATAGTGGATGAAACTGATAATCAAATCAAAGATTTGGAATATAAGGAAGTAAAAACAACCAATCAGAAAGACAACAAAGAAAAAGAATCCTAAAAAACAAGGCTAGTGTAAGCAGCCTCTGGGACAACTTAAGAGGTCCAACATTCACATCATAGGTGGTACCACAGAAGGGAAGATAGGAGCTTCACATAATTTCAGATTTGGCCTAATAGAAAAATCCCGTTGGGAATTAGTGTTGCCATTTTGGCTCAGGTGGAACCTTTTCTTGATCATGCACCATCTATAGCATGCATTTGCAGCTTTTACCCTAAGCTTCTGAGTGAAGATCTGCCCCTAAGTGGGCGAGATGTGTGGAGCAGAGGGTGGGGGAAATGCTCTCTGAGCCACCTGAGAAGGACTTAAGGGTCTCTAAGGTTGGTTTTCCCCTGTGCTTCATGGGGACCCATGACACCAGCCAAACTCCCTCTGTTTCCATTACAACCTTCCAGAGTTTTTCCTAAACCATCAGGCAACCCTAAACCTACAAACCAAAATGGGAAGTTATTTAGGGTCATGCAGAAAGGCATGGTCTGTGTAACTAATTCACCTGAACCCCACTCATCCTTTCTAGTCTTTTCTTATACTAAGATGGCTTTTCTATAACCAAGAGACACTGGGGTAACAGGCTTCACTCAGTCTTCTACTCTGCTCCATCTGCAGCATGTGCAGATGGAATATTCTCTGCTAAAGAAGGGGTGAAGACATAGAAAGGAACTAGCAAATCCAGTACCTACTGCACTGTGCTAGCTGATTGTCATGGGGTAATCCCATTTAATCCTCTCTGCAACTTTATAGAGAAAACAGTTTAAACTTGAAATTCTAGTGAGTGTGGGAACTGGGATCAAATCTTTAGAATTCCAGAGCTGACTTTTAACTAAGGTCATTTAACCAGGAGTCTGAAGATGCTGGCTCTAGTTTCAGTTTCTACAAAAACCGAGTAACATACAATTTCACTAAGACATATTTTTATCTGTTAAGACAATTTGAATTGGTTGGAGCTTAGCCCTTTCAGGACTAAAATTTCCTAACTCGAAGATACATACCACGCAAAGAAGAAGAAATCAAATCACCCAGAAAACTTCAGTTTATTGAGATTTTCTTTGAATTGTGTACCTTCTAGGTCTTGCTCTACAGAACTATGCAGGGAGCTGGCACTAGGATCCAGTTGCTGCGTTTGTTTCAGGTGCATGCAGCACAGCTGCACAGCACTGTGTTTTAAAGGGCTGCCATCCTTGCATTGTTATCAGTGTGAACTAATATTTGCTGACATATTCACCACGAGCATGGTGCTGTACTAGGTGATCAACTTCGTTCTTATTTGCAGTGTTGTATTTGGAGACTAAGACCAAAGAGAAAAGAAAGAGCTAGAAGCACTGATGATGCTTTCTTCATTCCCATTTTCCAGACCCTTTAAACTTGAAATTGAAACAGTAAGGTCCAAAAAATGAAACCTACAAACATAGCTTTAATGTAATATGTTAACTGTGGGGAACACTGGGATTTCTGGTTAGCCTACTTCACTTCCGATTACCTTATGTTTTGAGAAGAAAACTCAACATGGCCTTACTGAAGTTTGAGTTCATCCTAATTAATGCCCGATTTGCCTTAGAGTATTAGGAAATACAATGAAGCCTCCCATATGGAAATGTATTCAGAATAGCTCAATATCCTAACACTCATTAATTCACATGGTTAAATGAATCACAGCATTCAGGCACTTTCACCCATTTCTTGCACTTGTGAAGGTTTCAACTCAAACCTAGTCAAAATTCTGAATTCAGGTAAGAGAACCTCTAGTAGTTAGGTTCTTTTACAAAAGATTCAAGGAGCACAATATTACATGTTAACAAACACTGATCATCTCAGATTTTAGTTTTCCCCACAATCTTCTAGCCTTAGGAGAATGAACAAATTGTCATTAGGGAAGGTTTCAGTTTCTAAGATTGCTTACAGCATTCTTTCTAGAACCCCAGAGTAGTCACTTTCCTCTCTTCTTTGCCTCTCCTTGTTTCCAAAGTCTAAGGTCTCTGCTGGGTTTAGGTCTGGAGATGGGAAGAAAGACAAATAGCTTCCATCCCGCCTCTTGCCCTCCCTCCCTACATCCATCCATCCCAGGCGGCTGAATCAGCTGAGAGCCTCTGCCTTCGGGCCAGCCACCTGCCATCCTCAGGCAAGTCCTGGGACCCACAGCCAGGTGTGCTTCTGAAGCAGTGAGCCTGGATCTTCGCATGGCTTTTTGGCTACTTCCCACAACTTCTGTGGCCGATGGCCAGAAAAACACAACCCAAGCCAACATCTCCTCAGTGCCAGTGTTAGGCTGATGGCCCATGTGGGGAACACACAGACTGAGGACATCCACAGTTCCAGAATACGGCAGGTGGATGTGAGAGCTGCAATACAAATGTAAGAGTGAACTGTAGTTGAAGCACAGTTATAAAACTTTGGGATGGACCTGGCTCTAGAGATTCAGAGGAGAACAAACCAGCTTTTGTTTTTAAGAGAAAACATGGTGAAAGAACTAAGTAGGGGTGTCCAACCTTTTGGCATCTCTGGGCCACAATGGAAGAAGAGTTGTCTTGGAGCACACATTAAATACATTGCAACACATAATCACACACACAAAAAATCTCAAAATGTTTTAAGTAAATGTACAATTTTGTGCTGGGCCGCATTCATAGCCATCCTGGGATGCATGAGGCCCACAGGCTGCAGATTGGACACCCCTGCAAGGGTCCTGCCATTGTAATAAACACACACAATTGAGTGTTTAGGGTATATCTGGGTGCTTCCTGAGGGCACTCCATGGTCACATGCCCGGTTGACGGGGAACTTCTGGGCCTGAGAATGACAGGACACATCTGCACAAACCCCCTTCTTAACGCCAGCTTCCAAGTGTGTGTCTCGAGGTTCTCAGACATCTCATCTATCTTAAATTTTGCTCTGAACATTCCCATCTCCCTTCCCTAGCTTGGACAAAGGGGAAACCTTTTCTCTAAGATTTATTTTGATGAATTATCCTTGATAAACTCAGTTTAAACCCTGTTTCTCCAAGGGTAATATTTCAACCCCTTCCTCCCTCCTTCCACTAAAGGGTACCCAGACATTTTTCATGATTTTCACCTGTGAAAACAGAAAGATGTTTGGTCTGGAGTAAAATCAGACGATTCAGCAGTTGAGCAAAGTACAACCGTGTCTTTTGTTTCCACATTTCCTTTACTGTGTCTATTACTTCATTATCAGATCAAAACTATAGTAGTCACTGCCCATTGCCTTCCTGTCTAGAGCCGGCCACAGGCATCCACGTGGCTAGGCAGGCACTGGACTGAGCCAAGGGAGCCAGGCAGGACCCCCTGCCCACCCACTGTTGCTGGGCAAAGGCTCCTCCTACACATGCCAAGAAACAAATGACAAGGACACCTCTGAGCAAAAAAGGATGTTTGCTCATTATTTAAAGTGGTGGCACACTGTACAGATACTCTTTCATGTTCTTTGTGTGTCAGATTAATCTTCTAAGATATTCTTAATTTATCTTGTCCTTATAGTTGTCAGCAACAGACAAAAAAAAATTATGGACTATCTACTCCTCTCCCCAAGTTCCTGGGAAAACTGCCAAGTCTTCGTGTTCTAAGTTCTTCCCAGGGAGAAGGGCTGTTAACAGTGTCTCTGTGCTACAGATGCCACCCTGAAGACCCTGTCCTCAGACTGGGCTCAGAAAGTAAAGGCATTTGGAAAACAGACCTGGAGTTGCCCTCTTGAATGGGAGAGGAGGGAGCTGCTAGATGGGCAGGAAGAGGATGCTAGCTTTGGTGGTGCTGAGGGTGATGGTGACGGTACTCTGCAACTTCGGGAGAGCTGGATTCCATTACAAGGAGTGGTCCCAACTGGGAGGAAGGGTGTGTGCATGCTTAGAGTGGCTGAAACGGGGTGCCTGAGCTTAGGGAGCCACGTCAGGGAGCCCCACAAGGCCACCTGCAAAGAGGCTGCATGTGAAGCCATTTGCTATGAGTCCCAGGAGATTCAGAGACCTTACCCAGTTTTACTGGACTAGATGTGCTTGTTCCCTAGAATTTCTTTATGCCTAAAAGTAATATGAATATTTTTTCAATAATTGCTGAAAACAAGCCAGTTTGATTATACATGCAAAAATTAAGAAAAGTGACACTGTGCCTCCTCTCACAACCAAGATTAAGGACAACAAAAATATAGAACCAAAAAAACCCCACAACAAAACAGACAGAAAATTGAATTGTATGGAAGTACAACAATGATTCACCTAGACCGGTAAGAAGGGTGGGGTCGGCGGCCAGTGGACAAGGGTCGCCACAGGAAAAACCAGTGGCTAGTGGTCCCAGGCACACAGGTGGTGGTTGGCACACCCCAGGTGCACAGGTGGCAGTTACCAAATGTAGGGAGGCAACAAGCAGACCAAGCGAGGCACACAATGGGGCTGACCACTGTCACACATTCGCACACAGATAAACCAGGTGAAAACGGGCAGCAAGACGGACCTTGCAATGCAGGGCCCCAGCGCTGGGAAATAAAGCCTATAAGCACCAAGTGAAAACACTTGTGAGGGTTGAGGTGCCAGGAGAGAATCCCAGCCTCACAGGAGAGTTCATTAGAGAGACCCACAGGGTTCTAGAATGTACACAAACCCACCCACATGGAAATCAGCACCAGAAGGGCCCAATTTGCTTGGGGAAAGCTGCAGAAGGGACTGGAATCTGAGAGAGACAGAGCGGAGAAAGTGCCATTGTTCCCTCTCGGACCCCACCCCCACATTCAGCCTCACAACCCAGCAACTGGGGTGCCCTGCCCTGGTGAACACCTAGGCTCTGCCCCTCACTACGTAATAGCCCCAACCAGACCAAAAAACAAACAAACAAACAAACAAAAAAACAACCCCCCCAAAAAAAAAAACAAAACCAAAAATGGCTCAAATGGGAGAAAGATCAAAGCCCCAAAGCTAATTCATCTAAGCGACCAAGAGATAGCCAACCTATCAGATGCACAGCTCAAAGCACTGGTAGCCAACCTATCACATGCATAGTTCAAAGCATTGGGGATTAGGAAGCTCACAGAATTGGTTGATTTTGGTTGAAAATTAGATGAACAAATGAAGGCTACAATAACTGAAATGAAGAAAAACACACAGGGAACCAATAGTGATGGGAGGAAAACTGGGACTCAAATCAATGGAGTGGACCAGAAGGAAGAAAGAAACAACCAAACAGAAAAAAAGGAAGAAACAAGAATTCAAAAAAATGAGGAGAAGCTTAGGAACCTCCAGGACATCTTTAAATGTTCCAACATCCGAACTATAGAGGCACCAGAAGGGGAAGAGGAAAAGCAACAAGTAGAAAACGTATTTGAACTTATAATAAACAAATAATTTGAACTTATTTGAACAAATAATAAAGGAGAACTTCCCCAATCTGGCAAAGGAAATAGACTTCCAGGAAGTCCAGAAAGCTCAGAGAGTCCCAAAGAAGGTGGACCCAAGGAGGAACACACCAAGGCACAACATCATTACATTAGCCAAGATTAAAATGAAGGAGAGAATTCTAGAAGCAGCAAGGGCACAGTGGTGACAAAGGAGTTCCCATCAGACTGTCAGCTGATTTCTCAAAAGGGACCTTATAAGCAAGAAGGGGCTGGAAAGAAGTATTTCAAGTCATGAAAGGCATGGACCTACATCCAAGATTGCTCTATCCAGCGAAGCTGTCATTTAGAATGGAAGGCCAGATAAAGTGCTTCTCAGGTAAGGTCAAGTCAAAGGAGTTCATCATCACCAAGCCCTTATTATATGAAAAGTTAAGGGGATTTATCTAAGAAAAAGAAGATAAAAAATAGGACAGTAAAAAGACAGCAAACTCACAATTATTAACAACCACACCTAAAACAAAAGCAAACAAACTAAGCAAACGACTAGACCAGGAGCAGAACCACAAAAATGGAGATCACATGGAGGGTTAGCAACAGGGGAGTGAGAGGAAGAGAGAGGGGGAAAAGGTACAGAGAATAAGTAGCATAGATGGTAGGTAGAAAATAGGGAGAGGGCAAGAATAGTATGGGAAATGTAGAAACTAAAGAATTTATGACCCATGGACATGAACTGAAGGGGAGAATGTGGGTGGGAGGGGGTGTGCAGGGTAGAGGGGAATGATGGGGGAAAAATGGGACAACTGTAATAGCAAATCAATAAAATATAATTTTTAAAAAATTAAGAAAAGTGATACTTCCTATACTAGAATGTCAGGGAGAAAATCTGTACATATTATATCTTTACCAGAATAAATAAATGTAGAAACAACATAGAAGGCTAATTAACAAATTACAATTCAGTCACAATCAAGGTGTTTTGAAGGATTTTCTTTTTAACAACAAGAAAGGGAAATAACACCAAATATTAGTATTAGTTTTCTTTTTGTGACAGTATTTTGAGTAATATGCTTTTTATTTATTTCTCCAAGCTGAGAATATATTGCTTTAGTGAGGCAGAGAATTACTGAGTAGGGATGATATTTTTAAAGAGTGGATCAAGGGAAGGGAAGACTTTTTCACAAAACATTGAGAATCCAGGAGGATTCTTGTCTGTGGTGACCTGAAGATATTCGTGCCGTTCCTGTCTCCTGTGCACTCTGGATGACTAGGTTCTGGTAAAAGGACTTCTCCTTATGGAAAGTCCCTAAAATGAGGACACAAATTTATGGGAAAAACATGGGCACAGAGATACAAGTTTCATTTCCATGCCATACAAAATTTTACGGGAACCCAAAATTGTATGGACTTTCAATTTCAAAAATTAAGAGAGAAGAGCCAAAAGCCATCAAATAAATTTTGGACATGCAGATAGTGTCACATTTTAAAAAGACAGCATCTCACACCCGTAATTCTGACACTATTACAGCTAGGCCCCTAAAATTTGATCCAGGTAAATTTGGGATTTTAACAATTTTCTATAATCCCTTGAATATTTCCAAATTTTCAACCCCTTCATAATGTGTAGATGATTTGATTCTCCTTATTTTCCCTTTAAGAGGTTTGCTGTGCCTGGAGGCTCAGCTAAAGCCCTTGGGCTCCTCACCAGGACTGCAGGCAGGCAGCCTCCTCCACTTCCAGGATCAGACATCAACCTGCTACTTGCCCGCCCACTGGGTGTCCTATCTGCAACGCGTCATAGACTTGCTTCTGAAATACCACCATGAATTTGGCTGCTCTCTGACTTTCCTCTGAAGCCATCATGTGATAAAGGCTATTTAAAGAAGAAAAGGAAGGTCTAGTTCACCACATGTCTATTTAGCATCCTTCCATCAAGTTAGAAAGTTACACACACCATCAGCAAGTTCCAAATGTGAATCTCAGCCCCCCCATGCCTTTCAGATACGTGTTCCTGCATTATTATTATTGATTTATTCTTATTTCTTTATTTTTATTATTTACACAATTGCAGATGTCCCCATTTCGCCCCCTCTGCCCACCTCCATCTAACCCCTACCCTCCTTCCCTCTGGCCATCACCACACTGTGGTTTGTGTCCATGGGTTATGCATATATGTTGTTTGGCTAATCCCTTCCCCTGAAATTATTATTTAGTGTTGTGTTTTCCTTTTGAAAGAACAAATGAAAGACCAGATGAAGAATACTGCTATTTTCTTGTTGACGTGTTATGTCATTACATCAATGTCCCTTTCATGAAGGCATGAGCAAACCATGTTTCTTTTAGACTATGAAACAGGAAAATATTTTGTGTCATGGAGGAATAATAAGTATTACTTTGTCCTATAATGAGAACTGAATAAAATATCACATATATTGGAAAGGCCGAAACTAAATTTAATGTTCAAGTCAATCCCAGTTTGCTCTATTCACAAATTAGTCACCTCCGCCTCTTGATTGTTAGTTTATCCACTTTTGGGTGGATGTCTCTCAGTGGCCAGCTGCCTTGACTCAATCAGTCTCTGTTTATTTTTGAAACAAGAAGGTGTGCATTGTAAACAAAGGAACAGTTTCCCAGGCTTTGGCTCCCACAGTGCTCTTTGGAGAGGCCTGAGCAAAGCAGCAGATGCCTTTGCCATTCAGAGAGCCAGGAATGTACTTAAAAGCCTTCGGGATAAAAGGTGTCTGTGTGAGGATTGCTGTTATTATAGTGATGAAAGGGAAGGGACCTGCTTGCAGGCTTTGAAATTTCAAGTCAAATACAACCAACATACCAAGTAGTGCAAAATATGCACCTTTGAAGGCCTCCTGACAAAAGCCATTATTAAGCTCATTCCTGCAGCCCTGGCTTCAGTTCTCGCTGGGGAGAGCAAGTGGGGCCCCAGGCCCAGGGGTGGTGCCCCAAGAGCTTAACTGCCTTGTTGTGAAACCAAAGAGGTTTTCTCTGATAACAGAGGCCACCTCCCCCAGCCTGCTGCGGGAGATCTGAGGATGTTCTCACTATCCCCCAAAAGAAGGCGGCCACGGGGAGCTGGTCAGAGGGGATACTTGAGGCCACCAAGCCTTCAGGGGCTGGTGGCCAGACCCTCCCAGACATCTTGGGAATAGAGTTTGTTGTTTTTTTCCAACTCATGTTTCCAAACACACACCCCACCACCAAATGCTCTCCCAATTTCACCAGAATAATTTTACAATGAAAAAAAAAATCGCCCTGTGAAAGTTCTGACTAGCTTGTCAGGCTAAGGGTTCTTTTCCCTCTAGTCCTGCTAGAGGAAAGGATACCAGAGTTTACAGAGAAGGAAAGGAGGACAAGATTTAGAAGGAGAGGACTTTTCTGGTCACACTCTTCCTACAAAATGCAGACTCTGATTCTGACATGCACTGGCTGTGCAGCCCCACAAAAAAGCTTAATTTTGAATGTTAGTTCTCACTTTTGCAAACGAATCAGAATATTTACTTACGTACTTGTGGTGAGAGGCAACTGAAAAATGCAGAGATCTGTTAACCAAAAATTGACATTTAACTCCCTTTATGGCATGCCCCTCTCTGTAGGGTGTTTCTAGATGGCTCTGTTCCCTACTATCTTTGAGGTGGGGGTCCTAAGGCTTGTGGGGTCCTGTGTGAGAGGAGAGGATACCAACCAATCTCTCACAGTGTCTGCCTTGCCTTTTTCTTGGTCATGTGAAGTTGGTAAATGGATACTTCCAATTTCAAAATAGAGAATTTGACATGTGCAGAGGCTCTGAGAGTTAATTACTCCTTTACCAGAGGGGAAGAAGAACCCCTTCTAGCTTCCACCCTTAATTTTTATCCACTCTTTCCCCAAGTCTAAATCATACTTCAGTATTAGAAAGCAACTTCATCATTTTGTTCTACTTATATTATGGAAACACAAGAGTGATCTGATAAATGTTTATGTGAAAGTAAGTTAAAATACTCTCACAATAAATACAAAATAAAAATACAAGGTGTTAACAAAATAATAATAAATAATTGTAATGTGTATGTAAATGCTTTAAAAAAACCCTTGAAAGCATTCTCCAGTACGTCATTATTTTGCTGTCAAAAAGTAACAAAAGTCAGCACTGAGAATTCATTTGTTTTAAGCATAAGAAAATAATAAGAGGGACCCCAAACTGTGTATTTCTGGTGATGGGAAATCCCTGTTCGGACAGCAGAAGGAAGGGTGGATGGCAGTGTACACGGTTGTACGGGCGAGTGCCCCATGCTTCTTTTCTTTTTCTGCTTTTCTACTTAGTGCCCAACGTGTGTGCAAGGCCATCGTAAAGATGCTTCTATTCTGCATGAATTATGGAAATGTGGGAATAGTGGGGGGGGGGGGAGTAAGCTGACAGACCCTCCAGAACTCAGACAAGTTAGTATATGACTGAATCTCTGTGTTTCGTCTAGCTCAGCTTTTACTTCTATGTCTACGTGTTTGGGCAGGGGCTTTCTAATTTGAGCTTGTTACCCTAAACCCTAAAAATAGCAGAGACTGATTAGTAAGAGAGGGAAGGCAAAGAGGTCCGTGTGGTCACCAAAGACTGACTGAGTGGGAAGGAGGCCACCTTTGTGTACAAGCCCGATAGCTGGAACCTCACAGTACAGACCAAATGGTTCTGCCCTGTGTCTGGCCGGGAGACAAGAAAGAAACAGCCCATGTTTGGGGGACAGAAAAGGATGTGGGTGGCCATGTGCCAGAGGGTCAGTGGGCACAGGTATCCAATACCAAGTCAGGTCTCTAAGTACTGAAAACTCTTCCCACTGCATTTCAGTTTTAAATTGACCTATGATGAAAGAGAGAACATTGAGGATTTTGAGGAAATAAGATGTTGAAAAAATATGGGGCTAGAATGCCTAGAGCCAGATCCAAATTCTGTTACTTACCAGCTCTGTGGACATGGGCAAGTTACTTTAACTGCTCTGTGCCTCAGTTTCCTCAATGTAAAATAGAGACCCCAGCACACCTATCCCTTGGGCTTGCTGTGAGAAATTAATGCTTGTAAAGCACTTAGAACAGTGCTTGGCGCATAGTAAGTTCTATACAAATGTGTCTATTCCTGTCATGTGCATTATTAAAATGTATGTCAGTAACATGAACTCCACCTGGAATTGAATGTACTGGAGCTGGGCAAAGGAAGAGCCATAAGAGCTCCCAGACGGTTAGGATGACGCCGGTTTCTGCTTCACTCCCACAACTGCGCTGCCTCGAGTAAGCTGCCGAAGACGGGGTCCCTCGTTAGAGCGCTCCACTCGTCAGACAACTGTGCCCAGATCGTCTGACTTGCTGTGGCATTACTGCTGAGTCTACAACTCAACTTGCGGAAAATAAACAAAATATTTCAAAGCAAGCATGCAATTAGTGTTTGTTTTAATAATAACTGTCACAATAAAAAAAAAATCCGCGTTTCAGAATGCAAGCATTTTGGCTTTGAGAGGTGTAAGTCTGGGCTTGGGCAGACTGGGCAAAGTGCAGGCACTGTTTGGTGGCCTGCACTGATTAGAATGCCACGCACAGCTGGGTGAAAGGCAGGAGGTGAGATGCAACCCAATGCAGAAAAAAGAAAAGATAGAGTACTAACTCGCTGCGATGATTCAATTCTCATCAAGTACCTTTGAATGTCAAGTTCTGCCTGTAGAGAGATCAGCATGCACTGCAAAGCCTGTGTATCAGGAGAAAGGGAAAAAAAAAAGAGAGAAAAGAGAGAGAGTGAAAACATGATGAGAAAAAGAACAGATTGACTAATTGGACCATCTATTTGTTCCTGATGAAAATGTAGCACAGTTGACTTCTCTCCTCTCCAAAAAAAAAAAGAAGAAGAAGAACAGTGACAGTTGCATCTCTGTGTCAGAAATGCCAAAGCCCTGACTGGCAATGAGTTTTCCCTAACATATTCTGCCACAAACCCATCTAATCCACCTGGTCATGTGAGAACATGTCATGTGACTGGCCTATTGTCTTGAAGTTGTCCCAAGGCTGCAGGGGATTACCAGAGCCAGAATGAAATACCAGGCCTAATATAGTCTGGTGGTGAGCCCCACCTGCCAGCTTGATTGGCATTGGCCACTGGGACAATGGCCATTGGGCTGTTCTACAAAGACAGGCCTGCGAATGCGGTGGTCTGTGTCTGTGCTTTGCCACGTAGGGTGCCAAGACTTGACTTCATGATTAGACGCAATATGAATACTTAAAGGAACAGAGATCAGAATTAGAACTCAGGGAACGCATTCTGACATCTGAACCTTCAGGGTGATTCTGGAGTGTGCCACCAATTTATCGTGTTTACGGGGCCAGTATTTAAATACTTCAATTCTTGTTCATCCACAGGCTGATTTTGGCAACTTTATTTTTTTTTTAAACCATGGTTGAAAAATATTTTTGTGTTTAAAACAAATGAAAATTCCTATAATCCTCATGCAAGAAAAATAACTTACTCTTGCATCTAAAATCAGCCAAATGAGAAATGAAAATAGGTCTTAAAGAGATATTTATGCATCAATATTCATAGAAACATTACTCCTAATAGCCAGAAGGTGGAAGCAACTCAACAGATGAGAAGATAAACAAATGTGGAATACTCATATAATGGATTGAAATAAGCAGTCAAAAAAGACCCACAAAAGCACAGACACTGCAGGAGCCCACTCACGTGAGTCCATGCGCAGCGACAGAAAGTGGCGTGATGGTTGCCGGGAGCTGGGACTAGAGAAGAATGGGGAGCTGCTGTGTAACGTGTATAGGGTTTCCATGTACTGAAGGAGAGTTCTAGAGATTGGTTGCACAACAACGTAAATGTACTTAACACTAATGAACTGTGTACACTTAAAAAATTGTCAGAACACTAAATTTTATGTCATGTATATTTTCCCACAATTAAAAAGCAAGAGAGAGAAAAAATCAGCCAAGGACGAGTCATGGCTTGGCAGCTCACTTCATCTATTATGGCTCATGCATATACACAGGCAGCCCTCAGAGATATTGCGGGTTTGGTTCCAGACCACCATGATAAAGCAAATACTGCAATAAAATAAGTCACACAAATTTTTTGATTTCTCAGTGCATGTAAAAGTTACGTTTAAACAATATTGTACGCAATAACATCATGTCTAAAAAATGCAATACCTTAATTGGAAAGTTTTGGTAAAAATGCTAACACTAAAGTGGAAATGCTAAACAACACACGGTTGTCACAAACCTTCAGTTTGCACAAAACATGGTATCGGTGAAGCACAACACAGCACAGCACAATAAAATGCGGCGTGTTGGTATCCGTGAGTATAACCAACAGGTGTGCAGCCTTTAAATGCCATCTGAATTGAATGACCGTATTTTACTGTGTATAATGCACTCCCATGTGCAGTGTGCACCCATGCTTTTGGCCCAAACTTTCAGGAGAAAAAAACTTTCATTTTAATTCATTCATTCATTCATTCATTCATTCATTTATTTATATATATTTAGGAACAAAACCAATGATCATATTCCAGGGTATTATTTTGTATACAGACATCATTACTGCTTCCTGGAGTTATACTTTTAACCCATAAGCAGAAATAAAAGAATTAACATTATACAGATACGGAATTAGTACTACCCATATATAATATGCACCCTTATTTTTCCCTCAAAAATCTGGACAAGTTTGCATTATATACCACAACATATGGTATGTAATATCCATGATCCATACCACTAATATATACATGTACCTATGTAATATGTGTCTATTTCTGAATAATTTTATATTATTTAGAGCCTAGTCTCACATCTATTAAGCACAAATATCCATGAGAAAAAGAACATCTGAACAGAAATAGCTATATCCAAAAGACAAAAAGCCCAAAGACAGGTCTCTGGACAAGAACGGTTCTAAAATATTCTACCCAGAATGCACTTAGAAGTTAAAAGAGGAAAAGAACTCAGACTTTTAAGGCAAAAGGGAAGTGACACTATTAGAAGAACTATTAGCCAGACTGACCTCAGGAAAGCTCTTTTCGCCCTGGCTGGCGCGGTTTAGTTGGCTGTAGTGTCATTCCGTACACTGAAAAGTTGTGGGTTCAATTCTGGGTCAGGGCATATACCCAGGTTGTGGGGTTGACCCCTGGCCTGGGTGTGTGAGAGAGACAACTGATCAACATTTCTCTGTCACATTGATGTTTCCCCCTCTCTGTCTGTCTGTCTGTCTGTCCCCTTGCCTCTCTTCCCTTTTCTCTGAAATCATTGAGAACATCTCGGATGAGGTTAAAAAAAAAAAAAAAGAAGAAAACCTCTTTTTAAGGTGTATATATTCTCCCTAGAAAGGTGAAGGTACCTGTGGAGCCCTCTGGTTCTCCTGCCCTGAAGCTTACAGGCTGCATCAACTATAAAAGAAATATTCCAAAGTATAGTACAAATAATAAAAGCCCTGTATAGGTACATGATAAATAAAAGTGCAAGATTAAAACAGGATGATAGATTTGAAGAGCTGCTATGGACAGAAAAGGGGATAAAAGGATACAGAAATATCACAGCGTTTCCATCACAAGGAGATGGGCAATAAAATGGTTGAGGGCAGAGAACCCAGGAAAGCCACAGCCCAGCACAGAGATGCAACAGGAGTGGGAGGAGGGGACCAGCCCTGCTGACAAGGAGACCCCAACCTCTCTGCAGGCAACGTGCAGCAGAGGAAGCTGCAATAAGAACAGAATACCCAGACTACGGGGCAAGGAAAGTCACTAAAGCACAGTAGCCCAGAATCCTCTGAAATTCAAAAAGTAGGGGCAAGAGAAACGCACAAGTGGTCAAAGGTTTCAAGCCCTGGAGCAAATCCCGACTCTATCAGTTGTGTCTTTTCTTGTCTTCACTGACTGAGGCCAAGGAGACAGAAGCAGGAACAGTCAGTCTCCTGGATGCAGAGCAGGAAGGATCCAGGGGTGCTGGAGAGACGTGGGAGCTCCTTCTCAGAAGATGCAATGGAACCTGAGGCCACTGGAACATTAGCCTCTATAATGACAGATCAGTTCTCTCAGGATTACAAAATTAAACTCCCAGAAAACCTTCCTGCTTCTCAGCAGCCTTTGTCTTCATGGAAAATGTTTTGAGCCTGATAAGTTTTGAGCTCTACAGTAAGATAACAGAGAAAGAAAACTGGATTTTCTTAGGCCGCTCACATACTCTTGTTAAATCAAGTGTGTAGAACTTAAAAGCCTGATTTATGAATCTGACTATAAAATAGAAAATTGTCCCTGAAAAAATTAAGAGTGGGTGGGAAAGGAGCTGAGCATCTTTGAGCCGCTTGAGAGAATTATAGTGACAACCAAATACTTTATCAATATAATGAGCTTACAACAAGATTAAGGAGAAATGCAAGACTCGGCCACCTCAAGGAAACAGCTGGAGCATCAAAAATAATAACGACGTAAAAATTAAACTGGACACTTTGATTATTTCAAAAACTCCTAATAAATCCAATGAGTATCATCAGAGGAAAATGGCAAAGAGAAACTACAGAAGCTTGTGGTTATATTGAAGGTTACTTGAGATTTCTTTGAAAGGCTAAGGGAGGCAGGAAGCAAAAGGGGTTCACAAGTTTCTTTCCTAAGAATAAAGGCAATGCTGATGAGCCTGAGAAGAACTGATCAGAAATATCAAATAGGGGGCAAATACCTAATGCCTAGATGTAGCATAGAGAAACAAAGATGAATAAACAGTATTTATAAAAGTAAATGATGAGTAATATCTGTTTCTTTTGCTACATGTATTTCTGAGTTTTGTATAATAAAGATAATTATATAATATACGAAAAAGTATCACTAGGCGACAAAAGTGAAATGTAGGTCTCCAGTAAGCAATAAGAGATAAACTTTAAGGAATGGTGGAGATGCCTAAATTTAAAAAAACTCACCAAAAGTTTCTGTTTTGTTCACAAATTGAAGATTTTCTGATATCATTTTTACTTCTAAGCAACTTGTGACTACTTGGAAGCAATTTTATAAGCTTTAAGGCTAATTGTGGCTAACGAAAATACATTCACGAAAACAATCACAAGGTCTAGTGAAATCATGTCTGTGTTAGGAGTCCCCTAAACTTTGTAATTACACAATAATCATTGAGTTTTCCAGCATTTCTTCTTGTGACATGATATCTAATCGACAAAGCAGTAGATTAAATTTTTATTCATGTTTCCAAATTTATTTCCTTTTCCTCCTCTACTACTGTTGTGAACAACAACAACGACAAAAAAGATAGTAGGAAGGGCTCCTGGTAGCCAACTGGGCTCAAAACCAAACAAACGAACGAAGCTTAGCAGCCATTTCTGTGGAGGGGCCTCTTATACAAACTGCATCTCACAGAGAAGCCTCTAACACTGAACTGCCTGCCTGCACTATGTTTCTGTCACCTGAGCCAGCCCTTATAAAGAAGTTCCTGGAGTTCTAGACCTACCAATGGACTGAGGCTTTCCCCAGCCAATTGGAGCTCTGATCCATCAGAGTGGCCCTATTCTGGCCAATCAGAGACCAGGGACAGGGATTTCCTCTAATACAAACCGGCTTTTCTGTGGCCCCTAGCACATTCCATACAAGACTGAAGACTGTCTTTCTGGCTAGAAGGACCATGTGGGAGCATCATCGTTGTCATGAAAATTCACAGCTGTGCTGCAGCACTACTAAGCTGTTCCATGGCACTAGTGTTTTCAGATCCATGCTATATTGCAGTTGAACTGTTTGCACTAAATACAGTGTCCTTCTACATTGCACCCCAAGTTGGGGATTCCTGTTGGCATTTGAATTAGTGCCACTGACCATCGGATGGCACTGTCAACTTCTTTGTTCCATATTTTACCAAAGAATTGTCAGTATTAGTTTCCACCGAGATCAAGATTCAAGGAATGAAAAGTACTCTTTTTATCAAATTTTATAAAACGTACTATCCCCCTGATTTTAAAGTCCCATAGCAGCAATTTAATTTTTTAAGCCTGATTTTCCTTCCCTGTAAAATGGTGCAATAATAGCATTTACTTCACAAGGTTGTTGTGAGGATTAAATGAGAGTGAGGCATGTAAAACACAATGTACAACTCCTGGCTCAGACTAGGAATGTAAGTATTAAGAACCACAAGCTTTAAAAAAAATTACATTCTCAAAAAGATGCTTTACTTTAATAAATATCAAATGTCTTACAATTCTGCATACCCTTTTGATTCAGCCATTCTATTTCTAGCAATTAACTTTAAGAAAATAGAATAATCAACAAGGATGTACACAATGAAGCCAATCAAAGTAAATTACCACTAACAATGAAGGATCCAACTCTAACAATGCAGAATAAAATTCACACTTATAATTAAGTAGAAAAAAATCATGTTAGATAAAATGGCATGTGTAAGTTTTCTGTCCATATGTATAGAAAAAAATAGAAAGATATGCATGAAAATGTTAATCCACGTGGGTCATGAGATTATAAATGATTCTTTTACTTTTTAAACTGATAAGAACAGATACTACACTTGATCTTAGCCAAAAGGCTGAGAAGCGATGATTCTTTTACTTTTTATATGTTCTTTCTAACATTTCTAGACTATATATGTATTACTTTTGTCATAAAAAATAATTTTGAAAAGTCACCTGGGGTTTGGTATCAAATTATTTAAGCTTGTTTTACCAGGCTATTATGTAAATAAGTACAATGAGTTTAAAAGGGAGAACAAGATTTTATCCATCTGAGAGCCTTACAAATGGGAATAAGAAAATCATTTCTAGATTCAGAGCCTCTTTATACTTGAAATTTTGCCGTTATTGTTTTTCTCCCTTTGATTATATATTAGTTGCACCACCAGGGGGCGCCTTGGATTCAGCAAACACCCTAATACAATGTGTGGCAAAATTAGGTTTACAGTTGTGAGTATAGAAACCTGTTTATTCTTGTATTATTATTTATCAATTATTGTATTATTTACCATAGAAGTAACTGTAAACTTCCTTTTGCCTCACCCTGTACAATCAAGCATGATGGAAGGAAGTGGCTGAAATCCCTGATTTAGGAAATAGGGTACACTCCACATAGATTGCTCTGAGTAAATCTCTAAATGCCTCACAGGGTCCCTTGTACAAACCCACTTGGCTCTATGTAACCAGTCTGTGAAAAGCTACACCACTTGTGTAGGTAACGCCAATGATAGAAGGAAAAGCACTGATTTCTGTAAATCTAATAGATTTAATAAGATTGCAATCAAAGACACAAAATTTAGTAGCACCTGTGATGCAAAACTAAAAAACACAACAAATGCAAATATTGGGAAAATAGTCTTAGAATTACATCTATCCTAAAGACACACAATTTTATCAGTAACTGGAGGACCAAAGCAATTTCAGCTTATTATGCGGTAAAAAGAAGGTTCTTCATTGAGAAACCCAGTTGTAATATAATTTTATTTCTAAAAGTGTTCAAAATACTACAGATGGAATAACATTAGGTATCTTTGTGAGACTTTGTAAATGATATAATAATCTTAAAATATAGGATCAAGTCTGAGGGACTCTCGGGGTAATGAACAAACAAAAAAGACTGCAGCATCTAGCAAAGAGTTCAGAGCAGGAATCTGAATAAGTTCTAGTTTCCTAGGGACCCTAAGTAACCCTACAGTGAATTTAGGATGGTGGTTGGGAGGTGTAACTTCTGGAAAGAAACAGAATTGGGCTTGAGCCCCGATTTCAACACAACATCTGTGAGATCATGGGCACACACGTTACCTTGGAAATGCCGCCTTGGTCATGTTTCACATGCAGCTTCCTCAGCAATAAGAAATAAATATAGCAATAATGTTGTTTACATTACAGTTGGTTGTATGAAATGATATGACTTATGGAAAATGCTAAACCCAGTGATATGTTAGGCATATTACAATAACACAGTTTACTGCTTAATAAAAGCCCAATAAATATTTGGACTGCCACAGATCTGTTCTTATGTTCTCATGAGTCAAACGGAGGTAAGGAATCTGATTTTTTTTTTTTTTTAAGCCAATATACTTCATCTACTTATGCATACAACAGAGTGCTGGCTTTCAAAGGAGTAAGGTGGCAGGATTACACAATTATTTCTATGACTCTACCGATGTCTGCAAAAATAGACTGCGAAGTAAGCAAGTAAACCTGCCATATGCAAAGTGGACATTCAGCCAGTTCTCCCTAGAACCACACCACTGTTCATGCCCACTGGGAGACTACCGTGGGCAGCCCTCACCACGGCAACTGTTAAATACTGTAATATTAACCCTGGTCAATTATCTTCAGTGCTGTTTCAATATCCACCCTTCCTACTTCATGGAGTATGAGACTAAAATTATGCAATAGATCTATGAGAGATTTGAAAACGTTAGATCCATGCAAATAAAAGGTGGCATTAAGATGAACAAATGCATTGGCTATCTAGCTATGTAAGCGTTATAAAATGATTGATGTCTCACAAAGAGATCTCGGAGTTCTTTCCTGAGCCTCCACATTCTCACTTAACAAAGAGGGAAATGCAAGTGAGCTGACTTGGAAATGTCCCTGTCAGTGTTTTAAACAGCATGTAGGAAGAGTTAACCCAGGTAACCTCCACAAGGGTGACAGAAAGTCTAAGGACTGCTCCGACCAGGCGCAGCCTGTGGACATCAGATGACAAGTTCCTTGAGAATTCTTATTATTCTTGCATAGCACTTAGCACCAGCTGACACGCTAGATTTTTTGCTTACTTGTTTGTTTTTTGTCTCCCTCCAACCCCCCAATATGTAAGCACCAGGAAAGCAGGAATCTCTCCAGTACTCAGATGGTAGTGTCTAGAATGAATGAAAGGCTGGAAGGAGGCATTGGTCTGGGGGAACCTTGACTTGATTTGAGGGTTTACCCTTGTTGGGTCTGAGGTGTTCAGATATGTGCTCCAGACAGCTGTGCCTACTCTGGGAGCCAGCCGGCGAGCTCACCACCACTCCCATCAGCCTCCCCAGCCAACCTGCGGACTCCCCTGCAGCCACCGTTCAGGGCTCTATGGAGAGCATTCCAACCTGTCACCCCGACTCCCCCTTGCTTTAGTGATCCTTGGCTGCTCTCACACCTTCTTGAAAGGAGAAAAATCTCCATCTGATACGGAATTTATGCTGGGTAGAGTTTCTCTTCAATTTTCACCAAAACCCTCCCTTCCCTGGAACATTAAACTCGAGTTAAACAAAAATACTCAAAACCCCTCAAGAAAAAAAGAGCTTCCAAAATGCAGGTTTATATTTCTCCCTCATTATTACAAAGGCTTTGTAACATAGTCCATCCTCGCTCCAATAGCTGCCTATTGGTAAGCTGCTACAAAGGAATTATGCTTCCTGGTAGAATGGCAGGCGCCAGTTAACACTTGCCTCTCTATGATCCAACCAGGTCTTACTTTAAAAACCAGCCTTCTACACTTGAGCTGTGACTAAAGATAACAATTTTAATAGGGAGGAGAATAAAAGAGCTTAAGGCTGGGCCTTGGCCTCACTTCCCAGCTATTCATCTCCAGAAATAGCCATAGTATTTGGGGCCTACAATTATTGTGAAAGCTGATAAAATTTATTGGGGAAAAAAATGCCTTCTTATACAAACACTATCTTTGACAATCCCATTGCACTGCATATACCAATCAAGTAAGAGAGTGATGCCCTTTCTTAAACTCAAAGACTGACATTATTTAAACAGACAAGGAAAACATGGGCCACCATCCATGGCAAGTCTGCGATGCTCAAACATTGTCAGTCTAATAAACACAACATAACTAGGGCTCTGATTACAAATTAGTGTTTTTAACATTGCAATTACGAAAAATAATCTCTTAAGGAATAAAAAGAGCGGTAGCGCTGCAGCATGATTTCCAAGTTCATACATTCTCCTAGCTGAGTGAACACTATTGGTTATCATTTTTAACATCCGGTCTAATCTTGTGTTCATAAAACAGGTAAAGATCCCAATATTTTGCAATCAGAAATTTAGATTCTAGTGGTTCTTGGAGAGGTTTAACATGTGTCCCTCTAATGACAATGAATTAAAATAGAATGCACATAACAATTCAACTCTAAAACAGACTTTGCTAATTGTCTGGAAATAGCAGGAGCAGAAAGCTGAAGGCAGTCTGTGAGAACACAATTTGCCTCCGGCCCTACACTGTGAAGCTGAGAGTGAGATGGGAGAGAGAAAACAGCCCCTTAGCAAAATTAGCAGTCCTGTTTATGGCTCCTGTTTATCATCTTAAGTACAGAACTTTCAGAGCTGCAGGGCAACTACAGTTCACAAAAGATCATCAGGGTTCTGGGTGGTGCCATTGAAAGGCTTTCAAAAGCACGTTTAAGAAGATTACCAGCTTCCCTTCCCAGAGAAGGGAACAAAAAGTTAATGGAGAACTTCCTTGCCACTCCTTCCATCAAAATACAGAAAAAAAAATTGAAAATATCCAATGGCACAGATTTAATGAGCAATATGCTTCAGAGGGAAAGAAAAACAGAAATTGTTACTCACAAAATATATTATTATTATAATTATTGAAAAAGGATTTTTGTTTGTTTGGTTGGTTGGTTTTTACCAAATGGGAGTTGCAGCGACACTACTATTTCACAGGCACTTCTGTCTGGACCATCTGCCTGGGTTGCCTCCTCTCCTGTTCTTTGTAGAACATCAGGCAGGTACCATACTGGAGTGGTAATGCCAGGGCATGAAATGGCTTTATTTTCCCTCCTCTAAAGGAGGTCTGGGTCAGCAATTTTTGGGTGGAGTGAGGGGTACAGGGACCTGCAGTTAGGGATAGAGAGGAGCCGTATCACTGAGATGGGTGCTCCTCGTTGGTCTGAGTACCTCCTGCATGAAAGACTTCTCTCCCTCTGCCCAGGAGACACAGGAGGCTGCTGTAGGTGTGAGGCCAAAGTGAAGGCATACGGGGTCCTTATGGGGCTCTCGGGGAGATCTCAGCACCATTCACCCTCCAGCACTCCTCCTCAGAGAGCCGATGAGAAAATATCCAGGCTCCACCACCATCCCCCACCCCGAATCCCTGCAAAGCCCCACTCCCTCCTTTGGTTTGCATCCCCAGGCATAAAGGTTTAGGACAAAGTTGAGAAGGTTAATCATAATTTTCCAACTATTTGTGCGATCATATTTCAACTCTTAGTCAAGGATGTCTGATACGGAATCTCCCTCTTCTTGACCCCCTGGCCCCTCTCATAATTTACCAAGTTTCATGATGACCTTCTACTTCCTGCATAATGCTAATAAATCTACTTGCATATCATCAACTACAGGACGACAACAGTTCGTTTGCCTCTGGTAACAGTAACTCACTCTTTCAAGGCCAGGTTGCCAAGCAAGTATAACCTTGACTCTCTATCTACTAATTTGACACTGACCTTCTCAATATAGGGCTTACTTTGATGTGTAACTGAAAAGCTTTACAACCCAGAGCAGAGGACAATTGAAATAGGGCATTTCATTGGTTGGCATTGAAAAAAAGAACATATATTCAGTGGAATGGTGATGTTCTGGGCACCATAATCTACAATGGTCAGATCAGCACCTCTTCATGAGAAGGTTAAAACTGTTTTGTTTTGAAGTTTACATGTAAAGTACATACACATTATACACACATACCTTGCAATTAATTGCATGGCAATGCAAGACTGTTATGTGGCCCATGATTTTTCCATGTGGAACACTGGAAGAAGGTAGACTTTCTAAGGTCTGAATCCCTCTTTACAACATTAAAAGAGGAGTCACCCCTCCTCCCCATTCATAAGGCAGTTCTAAGGTTGGCTGAGAAGACTTTAGGTCCAATTTAGCTGTGTTGTGGGTTTGTCTACTGGTCTCTTTCCCACTTCAGGGGAGCAGATAGTGCAGCAGCAGGGGAAGGCAGGCTTCCATCAGGTGTTCAGAGTGGCCACACTGATGGGTAGCCTTTGATAGCCAAGGATGAAGAAAAGCAGCCCGCTGGGCAAAGCCACCCAGCCTGAGGGTGTCCAGAAGGCCCATTGCTGGCCCTGAGTTGTAGTACCCCCAGTCAGGAGAACACAGACCTTCCCCATTGTGTTACCAGCCACCAGCATGGGTAGACTCTTGCCCTGTCTGTCAACCACAAGCACTGGATCAGACCTGTGAGAGGCAGGGTAGTAGCTTGTTGTGGATGGGTGGTGGGGCGTAGAGAATGATTTCATGGAAACTAAGAAGGCATCTTTGTTCCAGGAATGACTCACCAACCCTGCAAATCCATAGCTCCTTGGTGTGCCAAGCAGGGTCTCTGGGCACCATAATTAAAAGTGCAGATAGCACTGGGAGAAATATAACAGTAGCCTTACCAGGCCATTAGATTTAGTGTCGATAAGTTTAACAGCCTTTCCTGAGAGGAGATTTTGATCAGATGTAGTAAAGGGGGTCCAGAAATAACTGTCACAAAGGCAACTATTCTTCACTTCATTGTTTTTCATGAGTTCTGCTGAGACAGGAGGTGAGGGAAAGTCCTGTATTCTCACTGGCTCTCCAGCTCCCCCCCTCTCCTACAAGACAAACCTCTCCATTTTACATGGGCAACAGGTTCAGACTGTGATTGAGACTCTTAGTGTCTCTTTTCTGCCAGCCATGGGGAGGCACAGCTACGCTCACACACACTGTTGACGACCAAATGAAGACATGAATGAAGGCTGACCTAGGATTGTGCTGTGAAGGGCATGGCCATACAGACTGGCTGCAACTCTAGAAAAGAATGAAGCCCAGGGCAGGGAAGAAAAGAAACACCCCAAAGGGCAAGAAAGGATGCCATATAGAAGGTTTTGAATAGTCAGATTCCCAAAATCTATTTAAAAATTCAGATAGTCACTTTTACAAAGAGTGACATTTGAAATGCCTGGCCCATGTCAGCTAGCTCCAGTGAATGCAGGTGGGCAGGATTTGGGCACAATCTGTTTTATGAAGTTTTTATGGTTCTATGACTTAACTCCACGCTCACAAGAATAAAGCTGAGACACGCTAGCACAATACAGAGGAAGTACACATCCTATTTCAAGGTCCACTACTAATGGGTATGTAATGGGTAAAAAGATTATCCTATGTCTGTCTAGAGATGTCGAAAATTAAATAACGGACACAGAGTTTCCATGATTCTTCTGTGAAGGACAGTTTTTCTTCCATGATATGGAAGAAAACTTTTCTTCCACATATCTTCACTGATATGACATGGCTTGGGGAGCCTGAACTGATCAGGAAAACACCTCAAAAGTATGTAATCAACATAAAAATACAGACCTTTTAAAAATACAAACAGGCAAGATAGGTTTATCTAAAATTATCTCAGAACTAAATCACAATAAGAAACATCTTTCCACAAAGAGAAGTCACACTAAATAACCTTCCTTTGGTTAGTTCATGATATAAATCAGGCTGCTTCCCCTTCCCCTACTTTCATAAAGACTACCCCATGGCCTACTGGAATTACATGATATGAAAGAATATTATCCTTCAGCATTGATGTCATCATTATTTGGGAGTCAGGTCACAGTTTTAAAACCAGGAAGCATCTGCAGCATATAAAATTACTTTCAACTTCTGAGGCTTCAGGGCCCACAGCCAAAAGGTGATGAGTTACCTCAAAAATATTTTCTTCCCTTTCTCTCTCTAAAAAAAAATAAATAAATTATTTGTGGGGGTAAAGGGTGGAACAAAAGCAATTTATACCACCTTACCCATGGATAAAGAGTAACACCCTATCATGCCTGTTTTTAATCTCTCACTTTCTGTTACCTGTGTTTTCTTCTAGGACCAGAATTTTTTCACACCCCAAATCTATCTCTTTTTAGCACCATTACCCAAAGGCCTGCTCTTCTGCTCTGGGACTTAAGGCATTCCGAGTACACACGTTTTTCATTATTGCTTAAATTCCTTTTCTGCTGACCATGATTGCATATCAACTTGCCAACAATCCCCACTCAGGAGAGAGATTCAATTCTTCTTAAGAAGAAAAATCATTTGGTATTTTATTTCTCCATGCAGCTCTCATTATATGAAGAAGTTCAATACATCCAGCAGGTGACTCATTTTCCTTAACGGCTTTCAGATACTGGCATACACATCCCAGCATTTACAATTTTACCACCCAAAGCAGAGAAGGTAAGAGAGGTATGTTACCCAAGGTCGTATATAAGATTTTATGAAGGAGGCACCATATAAGTGTGTCTGGTAGAACAAGCTGCCAGGAGCAGGAGGCACAGGCTTGAAATCAGCCTGTCATAGATATGCTGTCTACCAAATTACTAAGCCGGACTGAGCAGCAGCCTCCTTGTCTGTAAAACAGCAACACCACCATGTGGACTATCCACGAGTAAGTCAGATAACGCCTGTGCCCGGCACATAGCGCACACTGAACAAACATTTTGCTTTTGCTCATTCTCCAACCTCTCTTCAAAAATCTTGCTAGAATACGCACAGATTAGTGGATCACCAGGCAAGGAGAGTTGTTCTCTGTAGTGCACACTGGCTGGTTCTGGCGTCATTTTTTTCTTTCTTTCAAATGACCAAGGTTATGTATTTTTCATGGAATCACTACATTAATGTGCATCCATTGATAATCAAAGTAACCTCCTATAAAAACGTTAGGTCCCAGGTTATTTTTCATGCAGAGGTCTACACTATCAGATTAGTAACTTGCTCAGAGGAACATCTGCTCTTTTCTGCAAACCAATATTTCTCCCCAAAGTCATTGCTTTTCACTGAAGCCATTGCTTAGGGAACAGGTATGAGAATTTAACCTGCTTATTCTTGAGACCTACTCTTAGCTTAGATTGTTTCTGGTTTCCATTATCTACAAGATCTTATGGGATGCACAGGAAGTGGCTTTCCTGATATGTAGACAATATTTCTTCTTTTCCCCCGAGGCCTCACTAATTTCTAATTTAAAACATTAATAACTTCTCTTTACCTTTAAGTAACTTTTACAAAAATATATAATAATTTTTAAAAGATCTCTTATACTACCACAAATACAGAGTAAAAAGGACAAGGAATGTCTGCTGTGAGTACACACGAATATACCAATAATTGCGGCCTTTTGCTGCGCTGTGCTAACACACTATTCTAAAGCCACTGTATCCACTGACAACAGAAACGGGCACGCACTCACACATGTCCAGCTATTTGCGTACATCAGGTTAGGCAGCAGGCATGTTCCAAAAAAGAGGCATATAAGTCAAACAAACTTTAATGGAATTGTATTTTTCACTTCTTAACAGGATAAATATTAGGATTCACCAATGCTTTTGCTTACATTTATAGTTAATTTTCAATTAAATTTTTAAAATTTAATGTATAGCTATAAAATAAGTTGATTCTATTTTGTAAATATTGAAATGAAGTAGAGTATAGAGTAACTCCTGTTTTGGAAGTAAATTTATTGATAATCCTTTCAGGATTAAGAATAATCACACTGTGAGTTGAATGGGTCACTAATTATATCTTAATTATAGTGCAATTTTCTTAAGGCAAGAAATGATACTCAAGTGGCATACGCATAGGGATACTACCTTGTTTATTCACTTCAAAACTCAAAGCATTTCTTCACAAAACCGACACACAATTTGCTTTTTTATGTCTGTGCATTTTTTTAAATCATTACTCTTTTATCCTACTCCATGTTTTTTTCATTCTCCCTCCCCTCCTGCCAATAAAGAAATCCCCAGCTATGAAAACAAAATATTTGAAACACAAAAATCATGATATAAAGCCATACGGCTTGTGTCACAGCAGCACCCCAACCATCAATCTTCCGCTCACATGGTGCCAAATGTGGTCGGATCTGCACACGTGGGGGAAATAAATGCAACAAGTTTCCATTTCTTTCTTCCTCCAAGAAACATGAGGAAAGTGTTGAGTAAGGGAGGTACTCCAGGGCAAGAGGATGTGAAATAATCTAAATGCCTCCCCCAGGCCCATTTTCCAGACCTCCTAGTGTTGATCTCGTGGAGGGTTTGAGAGAGTCTGGTGAGAAAGATCACGTACTGTGTCTTTGAGGAAATAAACACACACCTCAAGCTTACAGGTAGGAACATATCCATGAAAAACACACCTTTCTGGATGCTGAGTAGAGGGAAATCAATTCAAGAAAGCAAACATCTTTCACCAAGTGGCTGCCACCTTTGTCCTTTGGCTTCTTTCATGGATCTTGCAGCTACCTGTACTTGAGGTAGGAAAGATTTAAGGCCTCAAGACTAGTGATCAACTGCTGTAATTTATTTTTAAGGCAACGTTTGGACTACTAAGGTGTGCGTTGAGACTCACAAAGATGACTCACAGTGATGACAACAGTAAAAGACGAATCAGGAAGTATATTCATGTTCCATTTTGTTGAGACATATTCACACGGACAATAGTAGTGCGTGTGTATACTTTACTGGTTAAAAGTGAGCAAAACCCCAATGTCCACTGACAGATAAATGGAAGAACAAACTATGGTACACACACACTGTGAAATACTATTCAACCTTAAAAAGAGAGGAAATTCTGATGCGTGCTACAACCTGGATGAACTTGAGGACATTATGCCAAGTGAAATAATAAGGTAATTCCTACAGACCTGTGCACTGAAAAACAGTTAAGATAGTAAAATATTATGTGCATTTTACCACAATTTAAAAAAATACTGTTGACAATCAAAATAAATAAATACAATAAGAGAGAAAAAAAATTGAGCCCTGATCAGTGTGACTCAGTTGGTTGCGCGTCATCCCGTGAAGCAAAAGGTTGGCTGTTGAATTCCCTTTCTGGGCACATGCCTGTAGGTTTGTTCCTTGGGTAGGGTGCTAACAAGAGGCAACTGATTGATGTTTCTCTCCCTCTCTCTCCCTCCCTTCCCCTCTGTCTAAAAATAAATAAATAAAAACTTTTTTTTTTTTAAGTGAACAAGAAAGAACTTGTAGCCTCGGTTTTCTACAAAGTATGTAAATATAGAAGGAGGGCTCAAGTGACAAATTATTCTTAATATATCATTTGTGATGTGGGGACAATTTCTTGCTTGTGTGCATAGTCAAGACTAATTCTTATTTTTAATGGTTCTCTCCAGAGGGGAATGGCTCTGTTCTCAATCAAGTTTGAATAAAAATTTCAGCAATATTTCATTTCATCTAATGGTCTTTTTGGTATTTTCCCAATCTTTTGATTCCCTCAGGGATTTAACCATGCCCTCACCTCAAAGGCAGACTATACATGAATGCCCTTTGGACAGGCTTCCTGAGGCAGACTGCGGTTGGTTTACGCTGCCCTTCTTATCTGGGGAGAGTGGTCTGCATAGGCAAACAGTGCCGTATTCACACCACATGGGCAGCTCGGTGCTGGATACGGAGAACTCAAACCAAACACTACAACTGTCTCTCAAGCACCATGTGTTAAAACTTTAAACATCCCCTTCTTCTGTATTGGAAGCCACAGTTTTCATGAAATCACTATGCTTGGTGCCTCAAGTTAGTTGAACTGCAAAGAGTTTTTTTCATATTTGAAGATAAGACGATAGGTTATGCATACCTTTAGCACACACCCACATTGCTTCTCTGACTGGGGGTCTGGGCTAACGAGCACCTATGTTTTTTCAGTTGAAAAGAAACAATCAAAGTACTCATTCAGCTTCAGATAGTCTACTGCCTGGACAGTAGATATTCAGTTCCCTGGAATAGTCTGTAGAGCTGATTCTCTTACTAACCATAGCAATTCATTGAATGCACACAGTCTGTTTTAACTCAAAATACGATCCAAAAACACAATCCTACCATTAAATATATGGAAGAGAGATAGGAAGAAATGTCATTTATTCTCTCGCCACATAAATAGTAAAGTTTCTCCCTTAACTGTAACATGTACAAATAAGGAAATTTTAAAGCAGGGACTTTTCCTTGACCATGTTTAAGCACAAATCTGTGTAAAATTATTTCCTTTTTTAGAAAACACTTAATTAGCATGACTGAGAAAGACCCTTTACTATTCATATTATTAACTAAAGGAAAGCATTAGGTTTTTACATTCCCTACAGTTAAGATCAAAACTGACTCTTGGAATCTACCCCAAAACCTCAATTTCCTGCTCTGGAAGAAGATTTACCTCGGAGAGCAAATAGGTCCCAACTGCTGCCAAAGCAAAGGCCTTTATATGAAATCAATCAGATCTGGGCAACCCATAAGTCTATTTGATGTGCCACATAGTAAAAGATGCAACTCAAGAAATATTAATACTTTCTGGCTGATCTCCTACAAATGTGTGTGTGTATGCACACAGAATAAGCATATCTCATTTTATTGTACTTTGCAGATACTGTGTTTGTTTTTTGGTTTTTGGTTTTTGTTTTTTTTTTTTTACAAATTTAAGGTTTGTGCCAACCCTCTGTCAAGCAAGTCTTTTGGTGCCATTTTCAAACAGCATTTGCTAACTTCGTGCCTCTGTATCCTATTTGGTTAATTCTCACAATATTTCTAACTTTTTCATTATTATTATTTATTCATTACAGTGATCTGTGACCAGTGATCTTCGATGTTACTATTGTAATTGTTTGGGGGTTCCATGAACCACACCCATATTAAGACAACAAACTTACTCGATAAATGTTGTGTGTGTTCAGACTGTTCCATCAACGAGCCATTCCCATCTCTCTCCCTCTCCTCAGGCCTCCCTATTCCCTCAGGTACAATGATATTACAATTAGGTCAGTTAATAACTCTACGATGCCCTCTAAGTGTTTAAGTGAAAGGAAGAGTTGCACATCTCTCACTTTAAATCAAACACTAGAAATGATTAAGCTTAGTGAGGAAGGCATGTCGAAAGCTGAGATAGCCCAAAAGCTGGGCCTATTGTGCCAAACAGTTAACCAGGTTGTAAATGCAAAGGAAAAATTTTTGAAGTAAATTAAAAGTGAACACATAACTGGTAAGAAGGTGAAACAGCCTCACTGCTGATATGGACAAAGTTTTAGTGGTCTGGATAGAAGATCGAACCAGTTATAACACTTCCCTTAGCCAAAGCCTAATCCGGAACAAGGGCCTAACTATCTTTAATTCTATAAAGGCTAAGAGAGATAAGGAAGTTGCAGAAGAGAATTTTAGCTAGCAGAAGTTGGTTCCTGAGGTTTAAGGAAAGAAGCCATCTCTATAACATAAAAATGGAAGGTGAAGAAGCACCAAATGCTAATGTAGAAGCTGTAGCAACTTATTCAAAAGATCTTGCTAAGACAACTAATGAACACTAAACAACAGATTTTCTAGTCCAGATGAAGCAGCCTTACACTGGAACAAGATGGCATCTAGGAATGTCATAGCTAGAGAAGACAAGTCAATGTCTGGCTTCTAAGCTTTAAAAAACAGGCTGACTCTCTTGTTAGGGGCTAATGCAGTGGGTGACTTTAAGTTAAAGCTAATGTTCACTGAAAATCCCACTAAATCCCACTACTGAAATAAAAATCCCAGGGCTCTTAAGAATTATGTTAAATTTACTCCACCTGTACTCAATAAATGGAACAACAAAGCCTGGAGGAGAGCACATATAATTACCACATGGTTTACTGAATATTTTAAGCCCATTGTTGAGACCTACTGCTCAGAAAAAAAGATTCCTTTCAAAAGAATACTGCTCATTGAGAATGCACCTGGCCACCCAAGAGCTCTGATAGAGATGTACAATGAGATTAATGTTGTTTTCATGCCTGTTAACACAACATCCATTCTGTAGTCTATGGATCAAGAAGTAATTTTGACTTTTAAGTCTTATTATTTAAGGAAAACATTCTGTAAGGCTATAGTTTCCATAGACACTGATTTTTCTGGTGGATCTGGGCAAAGTAAATTGAAAACCTTTTGGAAAGGATTCACCATTTTATATACCATGAAAAACATTTGAGATTCATGGGAAGAGGTCAAAATATCAACATTCACAGGAGTTTGGAAGAAGTTGATTCTAATCCTCAAGGATGACTTTGAGGGTTCAAGACTTCAGGGAAGAAAGTAACTGCAGATGTGGCAGAAACAGTAAGAGACCTAGTGTTGGGGACCACTTTGTGTAGTATCGGAAACTGTAACCCAACACAAGCAAGGCCTTGCCTGTAAGTCTCAACCAGAACACGGGGAATGCAGGTTGCAGGCATGACCCAATATTAACACCAAGCGTTCCCATGGGAAATCAGGCCTGAAGAATACATTGTACCCTTTGAAGCTTGCTTTGGTTTGTATAACCCTGTTGATATAAACCAGATGTTTAAGTTCAAAGCGTAAGAAAGTGAACGCCTAATCTCATGAACTATGCCTAAATGACCTTATAGGTCAGCAAATCAAACAGACCCTGACCTGAGGCAGATCTCTGTTCCCTCAATTGTTATCTATAGACAATATCTGTTTTCTGTAACTGTGGCCTTTAGGCATTGCTTGATGAGCTTTGAATGCATACTGTACACCCCTGCACACACTGATCCCAGTAAAAGCCATTTTGGAGAAGGGCTTGGGGCATTCTCCACTAGAGGGAACCACCACTCTCTTTCCTACCAGAACAATAGATTGTGTCTGGAATGACTCATCCTCATCCACGGTGGCTGGGAGAGCTCCAAGAAACAGAGCATCCCACAATCTAGAACTAGAAATGGGGCCTGAAGGTGTGACTGAATTGCTATAATTTTGTAATAAAACTTAAATGGATGAGGAGTTGTTTTTTATGGATGAGCAAAAGAGGTGAACTTTTTGAGATACTTTTTACTCCTAGTGAAGATGCTGTAAAGATTGTTGAAATAACAACAAAGGATTTAGAATATTACATAAACTTAGTTGATAAAGTAGATGCAAGTTTTGAAAAGATTGATTCCCATTTTGAAAGATGTTCTGTGAGTAAAATGCTATCAAACTGTATCACATGCTACAGAGAAATCACTCCTGCAAGGAAGAGTCATTTAATGTAGCAAACTTGAATTTTATCTTATGCTAAGTGAACTAAGCCAGGCAGTGAGGGATATACACCATATGATCTCACCTATAAGTGGAACCTAATCAACAAAACAAACAAGCAAGCAAAATATAACCAGAGACACTGAAATTAAGAACAAATGACAGTAACCAGAGGGGAGAGTGGAAGGGATAATGGGAAAATGGGGAAGGGTTGTCAGGAACATGTATAAAGGACACACAGACAAAGCCAAAGTCGGTAGGATCGAGGATGGGAGGTGCAGATGGCTGGGGTTGGAGGGAGTGGTGGTGGGGAAATGGACACAACTGTACCTGAACAACAATAAAACAATGTGAAAAAAAATTGCCACCCCAATCTTCAGCAACCACCACATGGATCAGTCAGCAGTCATCAAAAGAGAGGCAAAACTCTTCACCAGCAAACTTATGGCTTACTAAAGGCTCAGGTGATGGTTCACAATTTTAGCAATAAAGTATTTTTAAATTAAGGTATGTATAATTTTTGGATATGTCATTGCACACTTAATACAGTATAGTATAAACATTTCTTTTTTAGTCACTGGAGACAAAAAATTCACATGATTTGCCTATTTCTGAGATTCGCTTTACTGTGGTAGTCTGGAACCAAATCCACTATATCTCCAAGGGATGCCTGTGATGTCTTATTTATGGGACACTGTCATAGAAGTAAGATTTCCAGAAAAATTTTTTAAAATATATTTTAGAAGCTATTTAAAAACCATCATATTTAATTTTAATTTGGTATATATTTAATCTTTAAAGCTTAGTATAATGACAAAATTTAATTCTTTTTATTTCTTTTACTTCTTTTTTTTGCTCACCTGAAGAGACGTTTTTCATTGCTTTTAGAGAGGGAGGGAAGAAAGGAGGGAAACAGAGAGAAAGAGAAGCTTTGTTGTGAGAGAGAAGCATTGATTGGTTACCTTCTCGTATGTGCCCCAACTGGGAATCGAATCCACAACCTGGGTATGGACCCTGACCAGGAATCAAACCTGTGACCTTTCATCTATAGGATGATGCTCCAACCAACAGAGCCACTCAGCCAGGGCAAAAGTTAATTCTTTTTAGATGATACAATGTCAACATGAACATTAGTTCTGACAGTGAGAGAAAAATTGAAAACAGAGGTCCCTTCATTAAACAGCCTCAAAATAGTGTGCCTATGAACTGGGCAGAACAATGGCTAATGTTCTCCTTGCTTGACTCATATCTAAAAATACAGTAACTAAAATATATTGGAGTCAGAGGAAAAAAACAGTTCAATAGAACCAAACATAGAGTTCAGGAATAAACTCAAACAAGCAGAAATTTGGATCACCGTCAGTGGAGAAAAGATTAATTATTCATTCAGTGGTAGTGGCACCACTAACTAGCTACTTGGAAGAAGAAATAAAGCTGGATCCCTATTAAATTAAACTTCAAAATAAACTTCAGTTGGATCAAATATTACAATCTGATAGAGTTAAACTCTAAAAGTACTAGAATAAAACACAAACAACTTCTTAATATGCAATATGTGAATGGGGAAGACTTTCCTAAAAACATGACTCTAAAGGCAGAAATATGAAAGATTCTAAATTTGATTACATGAAAAATTAAAATTTCTAGTAAAAAATCTTCAAAACATTCTGGAAAAATATTTGTTACAAGTATGAGAAAAACTTAATCCCTTAACTTATGACAAAATCCTGCAAATCAATATAAAAAACAGTAGTCACCTAATCTAAAATGGGCAAGAACTTCTGGTCAATGTAGGCAAACATGGCTTGTCTCTTCACATAACCACATCAAAATTGAAACTAAAATACAGAACAACCATCACTCAGAACTGTCAGACATTGAGTTGAATGAAAGTCTGACAACAACAGAATTAAAGAAACCATATCAATCCAGACTGGTAAGGGGGTGGAGATGCAGAGTGGGCTGGTCCCACATCCACACATGGTGGATAAAAATTCAGGAAAGATATCTCAGGAGGGAGGAGTCCCAGCATCACATCAGACCCCCAAGCCCAAGGTTCCAATGCCAGGAAGCTAAGTCCCCACTTCTGGCTACAAAAACCAGCAGGGATTTAGTTAGTGAAAGAAACTTCTGGAGTCCCAAGCACTTCCTTTAAAGAACCCACACATAAGACTCACCTACTAAGACTCACTCCCTCTGAGCTCCAGCATCAGGGTAACAGCTTGAAAGGTACCAGTGGCATATGGGTAGAAAATGAAGTGTCTGGCATCAAGGTGAGCAGAGGCCACTGACCCTTTTCTAAACCCTAAACCCTCCCCCACCAGAGCCACAGAGCCTGCAGACTGGTGCCCTATCTGAGGCTCCATCAACCTGGCTAACACTGTTTGACCCGCCTTGTAGATCCCCAGAGACTCTGCCCCACCCAACTTTTGGGCCCACCCAAGCTACTTTTCCATATGAATGGCTGGCCTTGGCCACGTGGAACAACTTCCTAAATCCTCTCAAGCAACAGCTAGCTTCAGTGAGTCCCAGACCAGGCACTAGCACCAGCCAGCCTAAATTCACAGCTTGGCTTCCCCTGGGGATCTCCAAGCCCAGCACAAGTAGCAGCCATCTCAGATAGCTCTATAGCTCTGTCAGGGTAGCCCTGGGCAGGACGCAGCTGGGGACTGACCTTGGCCTGCACCACCTGGGAAGCCACAGAGCCTGCACACCCAGTAGATAGCTACAAACCACATTGGAGCACCACCACCCTACCCCTACACAGCTAAATCTCCTCGGAGGATGGAGGTTGATGGTCTGTGGTCACAGCCAATCCTTGCAGCTGACTGGCCTGGGTAGATCCCTCCCATTGATCTACATCAGCAACCAAGGCACAACTACTAGAGGAGAGTATACTCAGTCCAAACAAGGGGTGCACCAAGCACCAAGCTTGGTACCAAGCTTGGGTGGTAGGGGAGGCTGTGCCACTGGACCCTACAGGACACCTACTACATACATTAGGCCACATTACCAAGACATGGGAGTCATAGCCGTTCTACCTAACACATAAAAACAACACAGGGAGGCTGCCAAAATCAGGAGACAAAGAAACATGGCCCAAATGAAAGAACAGATCAAAACTCCAGAAAAAGAGCTAGACAAAATGGAGATAAGCAATCTATCAGATGCAGAGTATGAAACACTGGTTTTAAGGATGCTTCAGGAACTCAATGTTGACTCCAACAGCATATAAAGATCCAGTCAGAAACAAAGGATACACTAATTGAAATAAACAATTTACAGGAAAACAACAGTAGAGTGGATGAAGCTGCTAATTTAAACAATGATTTGGAACATAAAAACACCCAAATGGAACAACAAAAAGAAAAAAGAATCCAAAAATATACTCATTTTGTTGGACAACTTAAAGAGGTACAACATTCTCATCACATGGGTGTCAGAAGGAGAAGAGAGAGAGAAAGAAATTGGAAATCTATTTGAAAAAATAATGAAAGAAAAACACCCCTAATTCAATGAAGGAAATAGACATGCAACTCCAGAAAGCACAGAGAGTGTCAAACAAGACGGATGCAAAGAGGCCCACTCCAAGACATACCATAAATAAAATGACAAAGATTAAAGATAGAGAGAGTGTCTTAAAGCCAGCAAGAGAAAAGTTACATGCCCACAGGGAAGTTCCCATAAGAATGTCAGCTAATTCCTCAAAAGAAACTTTGCAGACTCCAATGGATTTGCAAGGAATATTCAAAGTCATGAAAAACAGGGATCCAAAGCCAAGACTGCTCTATCCAGCAAAGCTATCATTTAGAATCGAAGAGCATATTAAGAGCTTCCCATACAAGAAAAAGCTAAAGCACTTCATTATCACCAAACCATTACTATATGAAATGTTAAAGGGACTTATATAAGAAAAAGAAAATAAAAACTATGAACAATAAAACGGCAAAAATACTTATCTATCAACAACTGAACCTCAAAACAAACTAAGCAAACAAGAAGAATAGAGACAGAATCACGGATACAGAGAGCATTTTGATGGGTGCCACATGGAAGGAGGTTGTGGGACAATGGATGAAGAGGTGAGGGGATTAAGAAGTACAAATAGGTAGTTACACAATAGCCATGAGGATGTAAAGTACAGTACAGGAAATGGAGTAGCCAAAGAAGTTACACACATGATCCATGGACATGAACAATTGTGGGGAGATTACCTGAGTGAGTAGGGAGTGCTGGGTGGAGGGGGGAAAGGGGGAAAGAATCAGGACAACTCTAATAGTATAATCAATAAAATGTAATTTAAAAAGTGGGCAAAAACACAAACTGGAACCTAATATAGTAAAAAAAATCAACTAATTAAAGGTAAAATATACAATATTATAATTTTTTAAAAAAATAATTCAAAATAGTCTTTTTTCATTTATTAGATTTACAAATTAAAAAAGTTTTACTCCTCACCAGAGGTTATCTTCTATTATTGATTTTAGAAATAGATGAAGGGAAAGAGAGAGAAACATTGATTGGCACCTGACCAGGAATTAAACCTGCAACCTAGGTCGGTATGTGCCCTGACTAGGGATTGAGCCCACAACCTTTTTGTGTACAGGAAGGACCATGTTCCAACCAACTGAGCTACTCGGCCAGGGCTTGATTTTCAACATTTTGAAAGATGTGATACCCAGGGTAACAGTGATAGAATAAAGCGGCATTCTTATATGTTGCAACAACCTTCCTGGCAAAATTTATAAGCATTTTGAAGAATCAATTCCACTTTTAGAAATTTACCCTGTTGAATAACTAGGGAAAAAATTCCCCAGATATAAAAACAGCATGTTTAATGCAGCTTGGCCTTCCTAAGAAAAAACAATGAAACACAGGTTTTGCAGGTTGAGAAAGGTGGAAACAAGGTAAGAACTCATTTAATTTGTAAAACACACTCATTTAACATTGATAAACTATACAAGTGATAAACAACTTGTAAACAACTAAGTAAACGACTTAGTCATTAAACAGTAAGTTGTATCTTTACGACCTGATGTGGGTTTTCTTGAAGATGAACCATAAGAAAGAAGCAAGGTATAGAACAATTATACATTATGAAGATTTATGTAAATACAAATAGAAGTTATGCTGTACCTTCTAGGATATGCATATACCACTTTTTGGAAAGGCTCTAACAAGAAACTCTTAACGATGGTTACTTTTATCACGAAGGACAGACAACTAGGGGTGAAAGCTTTTAATTTTCTGGGTGTATGCATGGTCACTATATGAGTCAAAGATTTTACCATGTTCATGTATTATATTTAATTTTTTCTATTCTATATTATATTTTTTAATTTTTTTCTTTTCATTTCTTTTTTTTATTGTTCAAGTACAGTTTTTCCATTTTCCTCCCACGACTGCCCCCCAACCCCAGCCATCCCCACCTCCCACCCTTGATCCTGCTCCCCTTCGGCTTTGTCCATGTCCTTTATATCAGCATTACCAGCCATCAGAGAGATGCAAATTAAAACCATAATGAGATACTATATTTAAATTTTAATGTAAAAAGTTAGTCCTCTTCTTGCTGTCAGCTGCCATTTTTTTCTCTTGTCATAGTTTTCTATGAAATTGGTCAAGTATGTAGGGTAGGTGGTCATCTTTCTAACTAAAATGCTTAGGTATAATGGCAATCATTTGTTTCTCAACTGTTTTTTTCTCCAATCTGAATTTATAGCTATATTCCTGATGTTTGTGGCTGTTGCTCTCTATGATCGTGGCCTCGCACACATTTGTACACAGAGTTCACTGGCTACTCTAATGTCTACTGTGGATGGTGCTTCTCAAAAACACTGACTTCCTGAAAAGGCTACAGTGCTATACCGCAAACCTAATTTCATACCAGTGAGAATGGACCACTCTGCTTCCTTAAATTTTAATTATTTGTCCAAAATGTGTGTATCAGCTCTCCTTTTAAACAAGATTACTTATTATAAAGGACTATCTTGTAGGAACCAATAAGGATATTCCTACTCTATACGACTATCTTATTTTCAAAATCCCAGAATGTTGATGTTAAAGAAACCTATGGGACCATCAGGTTCAACCCCCACATTTAAGAGACTGGAACTAGATAAAGTTCAGTGCCTCGTCTAAGTTCACCAGTTAGCAAGTGGTAGAGCCCATGGGAAATCCTAGATCTCCTGAATACTAGTTTTGTGATTTTTTTCTCTCAAAATCTTATTGAAGAAATCTAAACTCCAACTTCAGTTCATAAGAAAATATTAAAGGATATGACATAAAGTATAAAAGGAAATACACTTTGTTTTCCTGATTCAATAGCATATAGTTTTCCCAGGAGTGTTGGGTTCCAATAGGGGAAATGCAATACTTATATAGAAATGGAAGCAATAAAATAAACATCAAGCCTCCACTGAAAAGGAAAGCAAAGGAAAACTGAACCCTTGGTAATGATTAACAAACATCTTTGTGAGTTCCCTTAGGAATGAAGGAGAAAGAATCATCTGGGCATGACAATCTTTTAGCTGGTCTCCTGATTGCCATGCCAACCAGAGGTGTAATATTTTGTGTTCATGCAGAAGTCATGATAAAAAGGATCCTACAACATTTAACTGCAGGATGCTTCTAGAAAGAAATTTTTAAAAGAAGAGTCCATTTTCAAGCGGGAGCACTAGGTCTCACTTTTTTGGTCTTCCTTTTGCATTTTCCAGGAAGAATGCATTTCTCGGTTTTCCTTTTGCACTGTGATGGTTGATTATTTTAACAGGAGTAGTAGGATAACAAGCAGCCCTAATGCACATGGACTTGGCAGCTTGTTGAGCATAACACAGTATCCACAGGGAAAGAAAGAGCAAAGCAATCAGAGAAAAGGATTTGCAGAACTATCTTCACATAATGTGTCATACCTTTATGCACACACACACACAAACATACGTGCATACACATACCACTAGAAAGCTGGATTGGATGCTGAGGTATTTCTTTATTCAAAAATATTTATTTATTTATTCTTAAAGAAAAGGAAAGGGATGGAGAAAGAGATGGGGAGAAACATCGATGTGAGTGAGAAACCAATCGGTTGCCTCTTGCACATACCTAGCTGGGGACCAAACCTGCAACCCAGGCATGTGCCCTGACTGGAAATGGAACCAGCAACCATTCGCTTTGCAGGATGATGCCCAAACAACTGAGCTACACCAGCCAGGGCTGCTGAGGTATTTCTTCCTTGAAAATAATTTGCAGGTGAATTCTATGATTCCTTGTGAGGTTGATATCTCAGAGGAAAGCAGTAGTCACTAAACATGAGGTACCTAGCTACAGAAGGGGGCCATCTAGTTCTCTCAGTGACAGTTTAAGGCCAGAGAAGAATGCTCCCAGGAGTAAACTTCACAATGAGTCAGTCTGCTTGGGCCAGGGGAGGCTTGCCTGATCTCAGCCCTGGGATGGGCACTGCAGGGATGGGAGGGAGGAGTCCAGGGCTCGGAAAACTCTGCAGTAGTGCTGATTAGCAGAGGACAGCAACTGTGACTGGGCTGGGTCCACGCCACACTTCTCCAGGCCAAACCAGGCAGTCCTCCTTCCCATCCATCCCAAATGGCCTGGAGGTCAAAGTCCTGATGAGATTCTCCTTTCCTTCTATGTACAACTGCACAGTCTGCACTAGGGTTACTTTCCTCACATTATAACACTATGAGTCCTTGGAATTAGTGATATTTATTAACACTTTCTAAACCATGAACAAGTTTTTGTGGCAAGCAAGGAGAGTGGGAGAGAAGACAAAGCCAGAGGAAATGAGAGAATCTATTGTGTGAGAGAATTTGCTTTGGTGGGATACTAAAGTTCCATATGTTAAAAGATGTCTCCCTATAACCATGATCCCTAAGTGCAATTAAAATGTGGAAAATAATGAAAGTCACAGACAGGCCCGGGTGCAGCATTGGTCCATAATCTTAGTGTGTCATCTCGAGTGAGTTAAACCAAACCTGTGGGCATTCATTTCCTTTCCTGTAAAACAGTGATAATAATATTCATTGGAGAACTGTGAAGAACGAATGTGAAAAACATATGTAAAGCACCTGCCCTAGTTCCTGGCCCATGGTAGTTATTAAACAAATAGCACCAAAATTCCTGACTATTGTCTCACCTTTGACATTACTAGCTTCTTAATCCAATATTTCAGTAAATTCAAGTGCAGTTGTGACCAAGCCCCAAACATGCTACTTTGTCACTAAGAAAGCAAATCCTTTACAAGAGATGGAATGAGATTTCCCTCCATTGTGAAGGCTAATTTTCTTTAGATTGAAATTAGGTAAAAACTAATGAATTAGAAATGAGAATTTATATGAATGGTCACACTAGGTGACCATGCCCAAAAGGAGGAAAAAATATATTCAGTAAGTGAACTGCAATGATTACAACACAAAAATGTATTTCCTGAGAGACATAAAAAAGAGGTAATATGTAAGAAAAAGAGATTAAGTCAAGATAGTGAAGAAGGAATGGGGGACATGATTATTAAGAAGCTACTATGTATACCAGATACCTACCAGGATCTTTCGCATGCAGTATTCTATTCAATCCACATATTAACACTTAGAAAACATAGTATCTTCAATTTTGTAGATAAGAAAATCAAGCTTCAAAAACCAGCTTAGTAAGGCTGGCTCAGTTGGTTGGGCCTTCTCCCACAACGCAAAGGGCTGCCATTTTGATCACCGATCAAGGCACAAGCCTAGGTTGTGGATTTGGTTCCTGGTCAGGTGCCAAAAGGCAACCAATTGAGGTTTCTCTCTCACATCAATTCCCTCCCACTTTTTCTCCCTCCCTTTTCCCCTTTCTAAAAAATAAATAAATAAATAAATAAACAAAAAGGCTGTTTCAGGAATAAACCTGGATCTAAATAAATGTGAGTCACTTGGACTGAAAGTGTTCCTTCTTTATGCAAATGGAATTTATTCTAGTAACATTAGTTTATATTTTTATAGATGTCCTTCTATAAGATAGTTTCAACATGACTCTGTTAAGATGACATTACTTTCTTAAGAGCCATCTGTATTCTGTCTAAATTTCATAGCCACAAGAACAAAAGAAATGAACTTAAACTGTTTTAAATTGACACTGTTTTCAAAAAATTTGTATTACCTCTAGAATCAGGAGAGAACATATAAATTTATATTATGTGAAAAGGAAACTCATTTCAAATAAGTTTTAGGTTAGATAGAGAAAAAATATCTTGAACATCAAGGTCAAAACTATAAAATATGTTCAACATTTCCAAAACTTGACAGCTGCCTCTCTTTGAAGGATTAGATTCAGCCCAGCTCAAAAGCATGAATAATTTCATGAGCTTGTTCCAGCACATCCACATTCTACAGTCCTTCGAAAGGAGGGGGATTTTGGTGCAATTTGTTTCTGGGCCACGTAGGTGTGACCTTCCAGGACTGGGTACTTGGGCTGAGGAGGTTGCTTAATGCCCACATCCCCCAAAATGGACTGTTGAGTATTCTGGAAGGTACACACAAAGGCCCTGTACTTCAAAAGACTAGAACAACAAGGGGAGGTACCCTGAAGGAAGCTTTGACAGAGAAGTACCCACAATGGGACAGACTACTCCTGACTTCTGGTGACTAAAGGACTCAAGGAGAATTGAGTGAGGCTGGTAGGACATTGAGATTCTTATGCATGACAGGGCATTTGCTGGTTGCCCTCTAGACTACAAAATCACTTTAGTTAAATTCAGAAGATATTTTGAAAGATTACAGTGTGCCACCTATTGCTGAAACTGGCAAAAAGTCTAACAAAAAGGTAAATACAAAAATGCTAAGTCTGCAGATTAACAAACTGCTATGTGTCATGCACTCACAAAGTGAAGTGTACATGGGCCGTCCAACCCAAGATGCTAAGTCATAGATCAGGAAAGAAATAATGTGTACACAGCATCAATTTTCCAGATCCCCTTCAAGCATCATAACTGTATTCCATCATTATCAGGAGGTCTTTCATTTCTACTAAGAAATATCTCATAAATCATAGTAGTATCTTTAAAAAATACATTATGTGTAAATATATTTTAAAATTACTAAATCAAATGAATTGATATAAAAAGTAATGAGGGAATCAGACTTCTGCCCAAGATGGAGGAGTAGGTGGACACACTATGCCTCCTCTCACAACCAAGACTAAGGACAACAAAAATATAGAGCCAAAATAAGACAACCAGAACAGACAGAAAATTGAATTGTACAGAAGTCCGACAATGATTCACCCAGACTGGTAAGAGGGGTGGGGTCAGTGGCTGGTGGACAGGGGTCGCCGCAGGAAAAAGCAATGGCTAGTGGTCCCGGGCACATAGGCGGTGGTTGGCACACCCCAGGTGCACAGGCGGCGGTTACCAAGCACGGGGAGGGAACAAGCAGACCAAGCAAGGAGCACAACGTGGCTAACCGTGGTCACACATTCGCGCGCAGATAAACCAGGTGAAAACAGGCAGCAAGACAGACTGTGCAACACAGGGCCCCAGCGCCAGGAAATAAAGCCTAAAAGCACCAATTGAAAACACTTGTGGGGGTTGAGGTGCCAGGAGAGAATCCCAGCCTCACAGGAGAGTTCATTAGAGAGACCCACTGGGTCTTAGAATGTACACAAGCCCACCCACATGGAAATCAGCACAGAAGGGCCCAATTTGCTTAGGGAAAGCTGCAGAAGGGACTGGAATCCGAGAGAGAGCGAAGCAAGCACCATTGTTCCCTCTCGGACCCTAACCCCACATCCAGCATCACAACCCAGTCACTGGGGTGCCCCACTCTGGTGAACACCTAAGGCTCTGCTCCTCACTATGTAAGAGCCGCGAACAGACCAAAAAAACAAAACAAAACAAACAAGCAAACAAAAAAAACCCACAACCAAAAATAGCTCAAACGGGAGAACAGATCAAAGCCCCAGAGCTAATTCATCTAAGTGACCAAGAGATAGCCAGCCTATCAGATGCACAGCTCAAAGCACTTTTAGCCAACCTATCATATGCACAGTTCCAAGCACTGGTGATTAGGAAGCTCACAGAATTGGTTCAGTTTGGTCACAAATTAGATGAACAAATGAAGGCTACAATAAGTGAAATGAAGGAAAACGCACAGGAAACCAATAGTGATGGAAGGAAAACTGAGACTCAAATCAATGGAGTGGACCAGAAGGAAGAAAGAAACAACCAAACAGAAAACAAGGAAGAAACAAGAATTCAAAAAAAAAGAGGAGAGGCTTAGGAACTTCCAGGACATCTTTAAACATCCCAACATCTGAATTATAGGGGTACCGGAAGGTGAAGAGGAAGAGCAACAAGTGGAAAACTTATTTGAACAAATAATAAAGGAGAACTTCCCCAATCTGGCAAAGGAAATGGACTTCCAGGAAGTCCAGGAAGCTCAGAGAGTCCCAAAGAAGGTGAACCCAAGGAGGAACACACCAAGGCACATCATCATTACATTAGCCAAGATTAAAATGAAGGAGAGAATTCTAGAAGCAGCAAGGGATAAGGGGACAGTCACCTACAAAGGAGTTCTCATCAGACTGTCAGCTGATTTCTCAAAAGAGACCTTACAGACAAGAAGGGGCTGGAAAGAATTATTCCAAGTCATGAAAGTCAAGGACCTACATCCAAGATTGCTCTATACAGTGAAGCTGTCTTTTAGAATGGACGGGAAGATAAAGTGCTTCTCAGATAAGGTAAAGTTCAAGGAGTTCATCATCACCAAGCCCTTATTATATGAAATGTTAAAGGGACTTATCTAAGAAGACAAAAAATAGGACAGTAAAATGACAGCAAACTCACATATATTAACAACCACACCTAAAACAAAAGCAAACTAAGCAAACACTAGAACAGGAACAGTAACACAGAAATGGAGATCACATGGAGGATTAGCAACAGGGGAGTGGGAGGAGGAGAGAGGAGGAAAAAGTACACAGAATAAGTAGCATAGACGGTAGGTAGAAAATAGACAGGGGGAGGGCAAGAATAGTGTGGGAAAAGTAGAAGCTAAAGAACTTATGACTCATGAATATGAACTAAAGGGGGGAATGTGGGTGGGAGGGGGTGTGCAGGGTGGAGGGGAATGATGGGGGAGAAATGAGACAACTGTAATAGCATAATCAATAAAATATAATTTAAAAAAATAAAAAAATAAATAGTCATGAGAATACCTCTCCTCGCTCCCTGCTTTCTTTCCAATAGCCATCATAATGAGTATGAGGTATTATCTCATTGTGGTTTTGAATAATCTGAAAATTTTTTCAAAACTCATTTCTCTAAACAAGTAACTTTGTGAAGGTCATTAACAGTCTATACCATCTCTTTAAGCAAAATTTCCCTAGGCCTTTATGTTTAAATGCAGATAGCGCAGCAAACACCTGTGGTCACTTACCACAAGCCAGGTCCTGAACTATAGAGGACAGAACTATAGAGGACAGGATCGTGGTCCTCATGCCTGCATTGTAAAAGGTGAAACAGACATGGAAACCCACACTGCAGATCATTCACGCTAAGCCCAGGATTAGGAGGTCTGGGCGCCACAGTCTAAGGGAAAACAGCAACACTCTGCAATACTCATTTTGCAGAAAAGGTGCTTGCAAGTAGTGTGAATCTTAAACACAGTTAGCCAAAGGCAACGCTAGACAGTAGAAAACATTTTGAATTTTGTGCTGTCTGAACTCCATGTTCTTCCTGCTGGTTTTCTCCCTGGAGGCCTCTCAGCATGGAGCCAGGTGCCCCCACAAAGGCATCCATTTGAAGTGCACAGTGTGATGGTTTTTAGTATTTTCACAGGGTTGCACAACTCTCCTGACAGTCAATCTTATCATCCTATAATGAAACCCTGTGCCCATTAGCAGTCACTTCCCATCTTCCCCTGACTTCCTCAGCCCTAAGCAACCACCAGTCTATTGTCTAGATCTATGGATTTGCCTATTTTGGACATTTCGTATAAATGGAATCATACTATGCAGTCCTCTGTGACTAGCTTTTTTCACTTACCATAATGTTTTCAAAATATATCCACATTGTAGCATATGTCAGTACCCCATTCCTTTTTTTCCTGAAGATTTTATTTATTTATTTTTAGACAGAGAGGAAAGGAGGGAGAAAGAGAGGGAGAGAAACATCAGTGTGTGGTTGGTTGCCCCTTGCATACCCCCAACTGGGGACCTGTCCTGCAACCCAGGCATGTGCCCTGACTGGGAATTGAACCAGTAAGCCTTTTGGTTCTCAGGCCAGTGTTCAATCCACTGAGCCACACCAGCCAGGGCCCCCATTCATTTTTATTGCCAAATATTATTCCATTATATTGATTTACCACATTTTGTTTATCTATTCATTAATTGATGGACATTGAAGTTATTTCCACTTTTTGGTAGTTATGAATAATGTTGTTATAAACACTTATGCACAAGTTTTCAGGTGGATTCAATTTACATTTTAAGAGCAGATGATTAGAAAGGAAGATCTTAGATTCAAATGACACACAATTCCAGTAGTGGGACACTAAGAAAAATACCCAAGATTGGAATATACATTTCAATGATATTCCAGGCTCCAAAAAAATCTAAATATGCCAACATTCGAAGCCTTCAAACTTCTATGTCATAGTTCTTTCAACATTACCATTCATTCTACAAATATTACAACTGTGTGTTAGAACTGAAGCTGCAATAGTGAACAAGATGGACGTGGTCCATTTACAGAGCTGAGAGGCACCACGGAGACTAAGTAAGCAATACAATAAAAACTTAAAAACACCGCCATAGAGGGATTACATGGTAATGGGAAGAGAGCTAAGCATACAATTGTAGTGGGAACAGGAAAATGCCAATTAATTTTTTTTTTACAGAAGACCAAGTCCTTTATAACAACTTTGGATGAATAGTTGAAAGAGATCAGATGGCACTTCTCCTTCATCATCTGCTTCAAGTTTGAACCCAAACATTTAATAAATGTATGGAGTTAACTCCTCAGTGACTCTACTTCCTCATCAGTAAGAAGAGAATAAAAATACTACATATCTCAAAGGGTATTTGAGAGCACATAGGTAAAACACATAGGACTCAATGAACAATTCCTTAAACTTACACAGGAAGGGGAGTTTATATCAACTAACAAAATAGTGAAAACACTTAAAGTCACATAGGTAACCACAGCTGGAAAGAGATTGTTAAACATGCTGAGACGAGTGTGGGCACCGCAGTGATGCTCGCCTACTGAACCAATGCTTCCGAAACATTTGCATTTGACCTCGTACCATGCGGGTGAAGAGAGCACCCAGGAAGTAGTTTTCTAAAATGCTGACAATTCCCAGGCTAGTTCTCACCAAAAGAGAAGCAATATCCAATTCGAAAGACTACAACTAAGCTGCATCCATCCCAGTAAAATGTGATGAGCTTGCCTTTTCATCTTTAAAAACAAACAGATCAAAACCAAAAACTTTATGCTGTCTTTTCAAAATACCAAGAAGCAATTATAATCCAATGAAAGGGAAACTAAAAGAGGTAAGCATAAAACATTTCCAACAAAGACAAGAATTAACCACCTTCCTCTGCTGCTTAAATTATGAAACGTAATTTACAAACCATCAGATGTTTTATATCAATCTCCTTCCTAGTTACCATCAAAACACTAGTCTACCTCATCTGTATCTTTCCTATGTATGAGTATTAAGGGGCAATATTAATTCACCTAATTATTAAAGGGTCCACCAAAAGCAATTTAGTTTTCCACTCCTCACTGGAAAATAAGAATACCTCAAACCTTTTAGTGGATAGCCCTGTTGAGAAAATGCAAAAGCATGAGTAGGAAAATCCACTTTGCTCTGTGATAATACATGACTGACAAACCAAGTAGCATGACAGTAAATAACACAGCATTGTTTACATCTATTTGTTTTGGGTAACCATGCCCTTCACACCTTTACGTTGAGAAATGTTAGAACACACTGGAAAAAAATGAATTATATGACTCCAACTCCTGGCTTAAAAAGAGCTTTGTCCATTTTTTCTCAGACTAGGCTACCACAAACATTTGTATTTCATGAACTGGACCAAAGTATTCTGCCATCAAAATTTAATAATAGCACTCCCTTTAATTGTTACAAGGCAAGGGGCTGAAGGAGCAAGTACACTTTTTGTGGTTTAAAGTTTTCTCCTATAAGATGTTAACTTTGAGATCCTGGTGAAGTACATGCTCCTAGGAGATGCGATGAGTATAATGAGAGCCTGCACAGAACTGTACAACCGGGAGCGTCTAACAGCATCGACACATTTAGATGCGTCTGCAGTGATGAAAGAACTTGAAACAGATAAAGAAATAAAAACTGGATAAAAAGTAAGGTTCTTTGACCTCCCCAGGTACCTAGAGCCCCCACAATCATACTTTCTCCCAGGCAGTCCTGGAACTTGGTGAGATGGAGACACTGATCTCAACAGGACTTAACAGCACAGTCAGGGCCCCTTCAGTTGACACACTTACCACTCAAAGTAGTCTCGTGCTGGGACTCCTGGCTGAGTTACTCATGATGTCATAAACATGAAAAGATTTTAATGTGTAATAACAATGATAATTTTATATATCTAAAAATTACAAGTATCTCACAGCCATTAAAAAATAAAATGACAAGGCATTAAGAAATAGAAACTATTTTAAAATATGTCAAGATTTTTAAAAATACTTTTTGAACTTTCTGAGTTTTCTATAATGGTTGTGATTTACTTTTTAAAAACTTTTTTCCCGAAGACAAAATATTCATCTTACCTGTGCTTGTGTTTTACTTTTATTCAATAAAAAATAAAACTTTAAAAAGGGACAGATTTTATTTTAAATCTATTAAAAAATAACTGAGCTTTAAAAAAATCATATAACCCTAAATTTAATAAAGGCTGATAGACAACAACAACAACAAAATAAAAGCTTCTATAATCTTTCAAATTCTAACACAGCTTATTAAATAAAACTATGCTCCTGACATGGCTGGTGTGGCTCAGAGGACTGAGCGCCAGCCTGTGAACTAAATGGTTGCTGGTTCGATTCCCAGTCAGGACACATGCCTGGGATGCGGGCCAGGTCCCCAGTATGGGGCACATGAGAGGCAACCACACACTGATGCTTCTCTCCCTCTCTTTCTCCCTTCCATCCCTTCTGTCTAAAAATAAATTAAAAAATTTAAAAAAAAAGCATCTATGATGTCTCCTTAAGAAAACAAAACAAACAAACAAAAAAACATGCTCCCAAGTTTTTCCCTAATATTAGAGTTTGGTTATTGACTATATAGACATCAGTCCTTCTCTGCCCCACCCCCATGTCCCTCAGGACAGTTGGCTATATAGGGCATAGTCTAATCAATACACACAGTCATATGGAAGGCATACAGATTAAACCAGTCAAAAACATTTACCCAGCATCCCCCTGTCCAACGATTCCTTCACCCCTGATGGATCTTATCCTTCATTCCCAGGCCACCTTTCACCTCATGTGCTCACTGTCCTCCACACCCAACTTAGATTCTGTGTCCAACTTTACAATTAGTTCCTTGCAAATATTTCCATCAGTTTTGTCCTTCTCTTTTGCCATTATACCAACCTGGCAATCAATACAGGTTCAACCTAACCAACCACTTGCAAGCAGCTCAAGTTGCTGAAAGGAAAAAATCCTACACAACTACACTTAATGGTCTTATACAAATAGTATCTATTATTTACCCACTTATATTTCTAGAGTTTTCTCAAGCAATGTTCCAATGAATTATCCAAAAGAGCGTGTCAGAGAGAGATGAGCAATCTACCTGTAACTGAAAGTCATTATCGTAAGTGAGCAATGCAACCAGAGTGGGCAAGTGACTTAACCGGTACATACTTCCCCACTTCTAAGCTCAAATAATTTCATGAACCCTGGGTTTGAGGAACGAGATCCTGAATTTAGTCCTACAGAATCTAATCCAAATAACATAAACTCATAGAAGAAATCCCTGGTACAGGGTAGAAAGACTAACAAAATATTGAAATTGGATTTAGGAGGCAAACTGAAAAATTGGTGCATTTCTTCATTTTCTTCTCTTCATCACTCTGCCAGTGTGTGCATACATGGCCATATATAACCATGTGCCAAGCAAAACTTTCACGCCATTACCTACTACTTTGTTTTCCTCACTCTGCATCAAGAGTATAATTTTCTCCAATCTTATAGCCAGACAAAACAAATTAGTGAATTATAGGATCAACTGACTGCTTGTCTGAGAGATATAGAAGAATCCATCCAGGGACTTCGGGTCAAGATGGCAGGGTAGGCAAACATGGCTCGCCTCTTCACACAACCACATCAAAATTACAACTAAAATATATAACAACCATCAATCAGAACAGTCAGAAATTGAGTTGAATGGAAATTTGACAATTATGGAATTAAAGAAACCACATCCATCCAGACTGGTAAGAGGGGCAGAAATGTGGAATGGGCTGGTTCCACACTCATGTGTGGTGGACAAAAATTTGGGAGGGATATCTTGGGAGTGAGGAGTCCCAGCCCCACACCAGACCCCCCCAATTCTGGGTTCCAGTGCCAGGAAGATAAGTTCTCACAACTTCCGGATGGAAAACAAAACAAAACAAACAAACAAACAAAAAAAAAAAGTGGGCATTCAGTCAGGTAAAACAACTGCTGGATCCCCAAGCAGTTCCTTTTAAAGAACCCACACACAGACTTACCTACTAAGACTCACTCTCTCTGAGCTCCACCACCAAGGGAACACCTTGAAAGGTACCACTAGCATACAGAGAAAAACCGCAGTACCTGGCATCGAGGTGGGCAGAGGCCATTGTCCCTTTTCTAAACCTTCCCCACACCAAGCCACAGAGTGAGCAAGCTGGTGCCATATCTGAGACTCTATCAACCTGGGTAACACTGCTTGACATGCCTTGGAGATCCCCAGAGGCTCTGCCCCACCCAACTCACCAACCCACCAAAACTGCTTTTCTACATGAATGGCTGGTCTTGGCTCACACTGCACAACTTCCTAAATCCTTTTAAACAAGTAAAAGCTGGCCTCAGTGAGGAACTAGCAGCAGCCACCCTAGATTCATGGCTTGGCTTCGCCTGGGAATCTCCAAGCCCAGCACAACTATCTCAGATTGCTTTTTTGCTCAGGAAGGGTGGCCCCCGACAGAACACAGGTCAGGGCTGACCTTGGCCTTCACCACCTGGGAAACACCAGGGCCAGTGCACCCAGTGGAAAACTACAGACCACGTTGGAGTATCACCTACCTGCTCCTGTATAGCTGATCCTCCACAGAAGGTAGAGGTTGGTGGTAAGGGATCACAGCCAATCCTTGCAGCTGACTGGCCTAGGTAAATCCCTCCCATTGTTCTGCCAACAGCAACCAAGGCACAACTACAAGAGAAGGATGTTCTCAGCTTGGGTGATAGGGAAGGCGGTGCCACTGGACCCTACAAGACACCTCCTAAATAAAGCCACACTGCCTAGACATACAGTCAAAGCAGATCTACCTAATATATAGAAACAAACACAGGGAAGCTACCAAAATGAGGAGACAAAGAAACATGACCCAAATGAAAGGACAGATCAAAACTCCAGAAAAAGAGCTAAATGAAACAGAGATAAGCAATTTATTCAATGCAGAGCTCAAAACATTGGTTATTCAGTGTTTATAGGGATGTTCAAGGAACTTAGCATGAACCTAAACAGCATAAAAAAGACTCAGTCAGAAATTAAGGATACACTATTTGAAATACAGAACCATTTACAGGGAAACAACAGTAGAGTGGATGAAGCCAATAATCAAATCAATAATTTGGAACATAACAAAGAAAAAAAAAAAACAATTGGACCAACATAAAGGAAAAAGAATCCAAAAAAAATGAGGATAGTCTAAGCAGCCTCTCAGACAACTTCAAGAGGTCCAACATTTGTATCACATGTGTGCCAGAAGAAGAGAGAGAGCAAGAAATTGGAAATCTATTTGAAAAAAATGAAAGAAAACTTCCCTAATTTGCAGAAGGAAATAGACAAGCAGGCCAGGAAGCACAGAGAATCCCAGTCAAGATGGATGCAAAGAGGCCCACTCCAAGACACATCATAATTTAAATGCCATAGGTTAAAGATAAAGAGAGAATCTTAAAAGCAGCAAGAGATAATCAGTTAGGGGAGTCCCCATAACACTGTCAGCTGATTCCTCAAAAGAATCTTTGCAGGCTAAAAGGGATTGGTGAGAAATATTCAAAGTCATGAAAAGCAGGACCTACAGCTGAGATTGCTCTATGCAGAAAGCTATCATTTAGAATTGAAGGTCAGATTAAGAGCTTCCTAGACAAGAAAAATCTAGAGGAGCTCATCATCACCAAACCAATATTATAAGAAATGTTAAAGGGACTTATTTAAGAAAAAGAAGATCAAAACTATGAAGAATAAAATGGCAAAAATACATATCTATCAACAGTTGAACCAAAAAACTAAGCAAATGAGAAGAACAGAGACAGAATCATGGATACCGAGAGCATTGTGATGGTTTCCAGATGGGCAGGGGATGTGGGGGAATGGGTGAAGAGGTGAGGGGATTAAGAAGAACAAATAGTTAGGTATAGAATAGACAAGGGGATGTAAACTACAGTATAGGAATGGAGTAGCCAAAGAACTTATACGTATGACCCATGGACATGAACAATGGTGGGGGGCTGCCTGAGGGAATGAGGGGTGCTGGGAGGAGAGGGGCAAAGGGAGAAAAGTCAGGACAACTGTAATAGCATGATCAATAAAATATAATATAAATAAATAAAGTTTTTAAAAAAAGAATCCATCCAACCTGTGGTGTTAAAGTCAGTTGATAAGGGGACTGGAGACTGAGTTGTCATAAATATATGAAGCTTTGCTTGGGAGCCCTGTGTAGCCTGGGACCTCATCTGTAGCCTGAAGTGCTGAGACCAAGATGACCTTCCTGCTCTCATTCTTCGGTGCCCACCCAGGAATCACACCCATCCTATTGTTCTCATCCCATCTTGCTTCCTTCCATATGTTCCCCTTAAATATTCCCAATTTATCCATAACTCCAGAAACTGCTGCCAGCAGAGAGAGCCAGCCTGCCATAGCCTGCCAGAGCTCTTCTTCTTGAAATCAAAAAGCTAAGATCCAAACCTGAAAGGAAAAAGAAAATGCAACATACAAAACACTGCCTTTGCTCCACACACCTCTAATGAGAAAATGTTGAAACATGAAAGCAAGTCAGAGCTTCAATGTAAAGTTATTGCTTATTGCTAGGTGGCTTTGGCATTGCTCTTTGGTAAAATGGAAATAAGAATTCCTAGCACTATTTCCTATTGAGAAGGTAGCCATAGACCAGCACCTTGATGGTCACCTTCTCCAACACAAGTTCTGCCCAGCTAAGTAGGGTCAAGCTCCTGGTCAACAAGGAAAGCAAGCTCGTTCAAGCAGTCTCTGAATAAAAACAAGTATCAGTGTTATCGTGCACACATGAAAATCTTCGGTACCTATCCCAGAAACTGGCACAACAGCAGTGCAAGTTTATAAGACTTGACAAACAAGTGCTGACATCAACTTTTTAAAAAGTAGGGTCCAAGACATGGAATAAAGATTACTGAGGAAGCATGACTACAAAATAAACTAATGAGCCATGACTTGGGGAAAAAATCCAAGAATTCTTACTAATATCCCTACCCTGCTCTTAACCCTCTAGCCACATTTCCTTCATATTTATAGTGGATCCTGAGCCTAAGACCTAATGCTTAACTTTGTAACATTTTATTCTCTTAAATAAAATTATTTACAACATTTTATTATTAAAATGATTCCTTTTAGTTTTTTAAATTTTATTTATTTATTTTTAAAGAGAGAAACATCGATGTGTTGTTCCACTTATTTATGTATTCACTGGTTGATTCTTGTATGTGCCCTCACCAGGGATTGAACCTGAAAACTTGGCATTTTGGGAAGATGTTCTAATCAAAACTGAGCTACCCAGCCAGCACACTATTCCTTCTTTGGTTGTTACAAATTTTTTTGTTTGTAATTCTAACATTAACAAGAATCACTCTCAGGTACTAAGGAAGAAATATGACAATTCAGTCAAACACATAGACATGCACAACCAAAGAAAGACATGGTCATTTGACAATCTTAATGCTCCACAAAATTTTCTTCTAGAGGAAAAGATTCAGTCCATCTATCGTTTTTTCCTTCCCAGCACAGTTGTTTTGTACGGTGGCATTATAAAGCAGATGGCACGTTAATAGCCAAAAGCCAGGGGGCTGATTAGATTGTTTGCAATCTGCACTTCAGAAATAAAGAACTATTACTGAGAAGTAAAGGTCACTCAAAATGAATTGTATTCAATAAAGAGTGTGGGTAGAGACACTGGGGCTAGCTATTATCGATTCCATAGAATTCTCTGGCGAAGGAGACATGCAGCATTGTCAGGGATTTCTCATGGCAGGGATTACTCAATTGGGCTAGGCTTGTCTGCTTTGGTGAGCCACTGGAGAACGCATAGAACCCTGTGTGCATGTGTATAAACTGAATTGATACATAGGTCACTCCATTAATCTAATGTCCAGTGAGGTGTTCCTGGTCCAGGAGAAGTCCAGGCTCATGGGGAAAAAGAGGGTTGAAGCCTTCCTCACAAATAAAAAAAAGAATCACTTGTAAACCACATCACCAAGTCTCTTTCTTAAGCATCTAAAACCGCTGTTGCGTTCACTCACAAATCACTGGGACAAAAAGTAGTATGGTCTGTTCATTCTGAGCTTCCTTCCTATCTCTACTTCACCTAAGCAGAAAGTAGATGTGTGTCCGCTATCTTCAAGATTGTCTTGAGCAAGCAGCGAGGTGAAGCCCAAGACCAAAATTGTGCCTAATCTCCATTTTGTCTCTACGATAGACATCACTCCCTCTATTTGCTTAGAAGGACAGTAGTCCAGATGTGATTCAAACACCCTTCTGGCTCATGTGCACAAATGATTCACAATACCTGAAATCCCCCTCATTGGAACAATTCGTCCGCTAAGGCAGTAGTCAGGGTCTTCTTCCCTGCTGCAGGTGGCCCACCTGCCATTCTTGCTCTTTCCTGGTGCTCAGTTCTCCCCTCTTGCCACTTGGCAGTGTGTGGCTGAGACTTGGGTCCAGTCTCTCCAGAGATCAACCCTAGTGCTAGACTAGACTGGAGTCGCTGCAGGCTGGCCCCTGCTACACACTAACGAACTGAATGTCTGTGGTGCTGCACTCCTCTGTCATTTGGGGATTTTTTAATTGAAGTAAAATAAACAGTATATAAAATTACTGTCTTAACCAATTTGAAGTGTACAGGTTAGTGGCATTAAGTACATTCACTGTGTTGTGCAACTGTCACTACTATCCATCTCCAGAACTCTTTGCATGTTGCAAAACTGAAATTCTATACCCATTAAATAATTACTCTCCTTATCCCCAGCTCCTGGTGACCTCCATTCTATTTTCTGTATCTATGAATTTGACTACTCTAGGTACCTCAGATAAGTGGAATCCTGCAGTATTTGTCCTTTTGTACATTATGCTCTGCATAACGTACTCAAAGTTCATCCATGTCGTAGCATATGACAGGATCTCCTTCCTTTTTAAGGTTGAATACTATTCCACTGTATGGACATACCGTGGTAGTGTATCTATTCTTCCACTGACAGACCCATGGATAGCTTGTACCTCTTGGCTATTGTGAATGATGCTGCCATGAACATGGGTGTACAAATATCTATTGGAGTCTCTGTTTTCAATTCTTTTTGGTATTGAAAAAATCGAGTATTGAGAAGGGGAATTGCTGGGTCATATGATAATTCTATTTTTAATCTTTTGAGCAACCGTCACGTTGTTTTCTCATAGCAGCTGCACCATTTCCTCTATGGCTTTTAAGATGAGCCTAGGTGACTCTGATGAGAATGAGAGAGGGTAAATAACTAATGCTGAGCCCCTGGGAACCTCTCCACACAATTAAATCAATCAATGACTGCCTCAGAAGGTCGTTTTGTTCATACATGATAAAAATTGTTGTATTTTCTCATCAGGTAGCTCTGGCTATGCTGAGAAATGCTTTGGTGCTGTGCCGCTAGGAAAACTGCCCTGAGGCAGTCCTTACAGTTTAGTACAAGTCTCCTGAAGATAGTACTTTAACCAAAAAGGAACAAAAAAGTATAAATCAGGATTAGGAGAATTTAAAAATTAACTTTATGCTAGGGAGTCATTCTTCAAAAATACTATAGCCAGCCTAAGATCTACATTCTTAATTGTCCACAACAGACTACAGAGAAAGCAATCAGCCCATAGCATGCAATTTTTATCTGTGATTAGCATTCTATGTCTGATTTATGGCTTTTGGGTAGATGGGTACCAATTTATTTTTCCTTTGCAGAGCTCCATGCATGAAGTGTGATTACAAATTTGTTTGCATTTTTTGTGGTGCAGAATTAAAAACATAACCTTCTTGGAGACTTGGAATAGAATGCTTTCTTGCCCTTTATTTTTTCCTCAAAATAAAAATAGACACCAAATAGTGTTTTATATCATATCATAAGCCCACGGGTTCCAGTCACATGGTTCTCGGAATCCTACTTTTACCTAATGGAATAACCAGTTACAAGATGATAGTCATTCTAAAAAATCTGGAGTTTTATATACTTAATTACTCTACCTTTTCATTTTGTCACCTTGCTGTATCAAAATACGGGCTTTAGTTATCTCACAGAAACACTTTACCTGAAAGTACAGCTAACAAAGCTGGATATATGGATCTTCTTGCAGGCAAATTAATTTCAAAAAATGCCCAGACATTTAAAGTGCTTTGGCAAAGACTCATGGCTTTAAAGCTGGTTAGGAAGGAAAACTCTGGCTCTGAATTAAAGCAGGGCTACCCACTATCAGTTGAGGCCCCTGGCCTTTGAGGACCACTGGCTGGGGTCTAGTCTAAGTGCTGAGCTAAAGGCTCACTCCAGAACTTCCACCCAGCTGGACTAACCTGTGCTAGACTCAGGCCCTCCCCACCGTGCAAGCGGCCTAGATAGTATTCTCAAATTCCAGACACGCATACTCTCAAAGATTGTCAATAGACATGTGTATTCCAAAGAGAATTCCCAGTTACTTTATCTCCAACATTTCAAAACCTAATTTCTCATTTCCTCTGCCAAACCTATTGTCAATCTGACTTCCAGCTATGTACTTTTAATCCTCACCACCCCTCTTTCCCATCCACCTCCTTCACGGCACTCCCGTGAGGCATAACACAATGATTTTCACCTGTCATATTTTATTATAAAAATAAAATCAAATTATGGGTTTATAATTTTTCACGGGAAAAAATGTTTATTTTTTTAACTTCTTTCGTGTCTTCACATTTAGGAAAAAAAGTCAAGATAGGATAGGGAAAGTACTCAGCCTGGTGACAAAGATGTTTTTATAAGGAAATCCTCCTTGATTTAGAAAAAAACACCACTTTATTTTTATAAAAAAAATTTAAATCTTTACCCAAGGATATCTTTATTGATTTTAGGAAGAGAGTAAGGGGGGGCGGCGAGGAGGAGACAGAGACAGAGACACAGAGAGAGAGAGAAACACCGGTGTGAAACCAACCAGGGATAGAACCTGCTCTGACTGGGAACTGAACCACAAACCTTTTGGTTTACAAGATGACACTCCAACCAACTGAGCCACCTGGCCAGGGCAGAAATTTTAAAACACTGCCTATAATGAAAAACTTTGTAGGCAGAGATTTCATTAAAATGAGTCTTGAGGTGGCAAAGCCATCCCTTAATAGTAAACTTGAGCGAGCCTCTGTCCCAGTGAGTGATGAATCCAGCCTCACCCAAATAGCTAAGTCTGCGGGTGGCTTAAAGGCAAGTGTAACATTTGACCTTATAAAGTAAAAACTGAAAGGAGAAAATGTGAGGGGGAAAAAACAAAAACATTCATTTTATCTATTTTCCTGAGAGCATATGAACCTTAGAGTAAAAGCCAACTACCACTGTGCAAAAATCTTTGCAAACTTTCTTTCTCACTTATTTGTCATAATTAAAGCTGAAAACCACCAGATGTTACATCCTGTATTCTTTCAGTTTTTGTTGGCTATATCTGCTCTATTGAACAAAGATGTTCCACCATGCATAATTATATCTTATAGAACCGAACTTCTACAATACCAAGGCAGTGTGATTTTTCTCTCAAAGAGTGGAGTTAGTTATTCACAGAGGGCAGTTGATTTGCCATAAAAGTAGCCAAATGGGGCCTCCAGCTCCAGGAGGAACGCTAGCAGCTCTCAACACACCCAACGACGTCCACAGCCCTGGGGAAAATTCAGCATTCTCCTGAAAACCAGCGTCAATGGTGAAAAGTAACTGACAGCTCACAGAGAGTCTTTAAAAATTTGGTTAACACTAAAAACCAGGAAGTATTACAATTTATCTAACTGAAAAACAGGTCCAACCTATTAGACTTATAATGATGGCAGCAAAAAAAGAAATAAACTCAAAATTGGAGCTTCTTGGACAAGCAAGAAATGTGATATAAAAACACATTTGACAAAAGTACAACACAGTTCAATGTATTTATATGTCTCTGTGAAAGTGCTTTCTCAGTTTATTCTCTTTAGCCAACGTATACATTTTTGGGCAATGAACAAGTGGAAAACCTATAGGCTGACTTATACATTGAAGTCTTTTTGGTTATATGAATTTTTCCACCCGGTAGACACTTATAATAATTTATAATTCCAGTTTTCTAGACTACACAATTGTACAAACCCCCTGAGACACTTAGAATAAACATAACCTGATTTTTCCAACACTATTACTAAAAATAAAAGGACCACACAGTGAGTATCTCACACTATCACAGAACCCATTGAACAGGCAGTTTTCTTTAATTCATTCTATTCAAAAGCCTTAGGAAAGTGAGGAACACTTCTGGAAGACCTCAGAATGCGAGAGCCAGAAGAGACACACAGGCACCTGGTCACTGGCTTGGAAATATATTGTTTTTTAATTTTTGAGCTGTGAAGCTTTTCTCCTGAGAGGTGAAAGTGCTGACACTTTGGCTAAAGGAGGGGTAGGAGGCTGGGGGGCAGGGGAGGGTGGGGTAGTCTGACACCCAAGCTTGTTCTCTGCCCCAGTCTGCAAGAAGACAGAGCCACCAAAGACAATGAGACACCTTCCAGAGTTGTTCTGGAGTTCCTTTCTTGAAGGAGAATATCAAAAGGAGATATAGAAGTTGGCTAGGCATGGAAACAGGGTACTCCGGGAACAAGTCCACTCCGCACTGTCAAGTAGGTTCAGGAACACTGAGAGTGTCAATTGCTTAATATTTGAAATGTAATGCTGAAGTTTATGGTCAAATCCATTACCCCATACAGGGTGACAACTCATCTGGTTTGCCCAGGACTTTCCCATTTAAAAACTGAAAGTCCCAGGTCCCCAGAGCCCCCTCTGTGTTGGCAAACTGAAACAGGACAATTAGTTGCCCTACTCTCCACATAATACTACAAAATAGCTGCTGCCGGCAGCTGAGCTCACTCTGATAGGACTCAAACCACAGTAACACAGCATCCGAGGAAGAGCCCAGATTGAGGAGTACCTATGGGAGCAGCAGCACCTGAAGCAGGAAAAAGAAACTGGGCATCTCCTGCATCACCAGGATGTACACTGAACTTATTAAAAGCACCAGCTGTAGGTGCTCTGGACTGGGTAAAAAGGGCTACCTAAAGTTTTAAAGAAAGAGTTTAAGAAAGGGAAGGGTGGTCAAGAAATACGTATAAAGGACCCATGGACAAAGCCAAAGGTGGGAAGGATTGGGGCAGGGGGGCAGGAGAAAGTGGTAGCAGGAAAATGGTCACAACTGTAGTTGAACAATTTTTTTAAAAAGGAAAAAAATAATAAAGAGTTTTCAGTTCAGCACTTGTCCTTTGGGTAGAAAGGACTACCTAAAGTGTTCAAAGAAAGAATTTTCAGCTCAGCTATTTTTTAAAATAATCTTAATTATATCAGATCTCTTTTGATATGCTTTCATCCTCCTACTATTAGATACTATCAAGATAAACTTCCTTCTACTTACTGTTTAGCTGATCGAAAGTTAGCATCATCATAAATAACAAAACATGGGAAGTAAGCTGATACCACTTTGCTGTTCACATTTTTAAGATATTTAGCTCCTACTCTGTTAACAGACAAAATTCCAGTCATTTCTCAGGCTCAGAGGCTGGTAGCAGACCTGGCTGAGCCCCTGTGCCAAAGAGGCCTCATGGGCACAGGGGTGAGTCTGCCCTTTGAAAACAGAAAAGTGCTGTTTTCACAGTTAGACAAAGCTCCACCTCCTTCCTTTCAAATAGTCTTCAACACTCAGAATCACTCTCACAGAGAAGCATACAGTTTGTCCTGAGTTTCTATCTCCTATAACTAGGAAGGAGAGGATATGGCAGAGACAGAGAAAAATTCCTATTTCTCCTGATATCCTGTGAAACATTTCTTGACCTTTGGAAAAAAACCTCACTCTGAGCCTCAAATTTCATCCTCCCTTTCTTTCAAGGTAGTAGCATTGATTTTCTGCAGTTATCTTTAACATCAGTACCTGAGGTGCTCCTGGTTGCTTTGCAGCACCTTCTCCTCTTGTTAAGCTTCCTGTATATCACCCCCTGTTCTACTGCCCCCACCACCCTCCTCTCTGCTCAGCTGTTCATTGATGCCTCTGGGCATGGCTGAGTCCCATGGGAGATGCACAGTGCTAGTAGAGATCATCAAATATCACATCTGAACCTCCATCAACAACGAAGGGACCTAACCGGAGCTGAAGGATGGTCCCTCATACCACACACAGGCATACATCTGTGCTCAAAGCACCTGCTTAAGTGCTGCCCGGGACAGATTATACAATTTGGCTAACTCGAGGGATTATTCCTCTGCCAAATGCTCTTTAGTCAACCCCCACCAGAGTCTTTATGTTATCAAGATGCTTACATTTTAGGCTGAAATGTTACCACAGACTAATGGGTCTAGTCCTCTGTAAAGTCATACAATTGGTTCTCTTTATTGTATAATATGCATGTAGAACTATGGTAGGAATTGCATCAGGGTTGTCAAGGCAATAAGAATTCATTTTTTAATGAAAGGATAAAATAATGGGTGTCTTTGAATCTCTCTTGAAGAGGATTAGTTTTCTTTCAGAAGTGAGTAAGGTTGGCTCCCTCGTTCCCAAGGACACGCACCAAAACCATGACCAGCAGTTCTAAAAATCGATGCTTGGCTCTAATGTCACAACCTATCACCTTTAGCCCGTCAGCAATTCTAAGCTGTGTATTGTCACTGGATGGGAAAACACCTATCCCAAGAATCCTCTCTGACAAGGCCGTTCATTTCACCAAGCTTTCAGCAATCTCAGAACAGTCAAAACAAGCATGTCTGTAGGTGGTATCCTGATGAAGCAAAACAATCATTATCTAAAACCAGCCCCCTCTGTAGGAGGGCATCTGACATGAAACAAGAGACAGTTTCATATCCACTTCATACTGAAAAGCTCCATTTGGCTCCAAACCCAAACAGCTTTAACAGCACAACCCACTGATAGTTCCACAGCCACCCTCCCTTTCCTCTTAATTAGACTATTGATGGGCTGTCCTCTTAATATAAAGGGCTCCTCTGAAAACAGCCACTCTGCTCACTTGGAAATAAGAACATTTAATCACACAGCTACTCTTCTCAAGCTTACCAGTGAGAGCATTTTATCCTGTGTTTATGTCAGTGCCTGCTTGTCAACAAACAGAACTACAACTTCACTGTTAGCTCTGCCAACAATGACAGCCGGGGCTCTGTCACTATCTTCAGAGAAACGTTTATAAGGCTATCCTCCCAGGTTCCCTAAAAACAAGAAAACTGCAAAATAGGTCCCACTGCCCTGTTGATTTTCATCAAGAGGTTCATTGGAGATCACGGAGAAGAGGGAAGGAGAGCACTGGTCAGGATAAATTTCCCCTCATATGTTGTTCAACTCAAGTACGTATCTTCCTCCACTTTCCAAACCTAGTGTAGTCTGAAGTACTATTTTCAGAAAATCTATGATTTAGGGTCCCACTTGAACCCTCCCACAGCAGAAAACACATTCAGCCTTCCAGGCATTTCTATTTATATCCATTTTCCCTGGAACAACTTTCAGACTGGCCCCATCAACAGGACTCCTCTCCTTCCCGCCCCTGCACTGAAAGGCTCAGAGAGTGGGCAGGCCTGTTGGGTGTCCGTAAGTGCTCCCTCCTTTAGAGGAGAAGCATTGTCTTGAGCAAGAGGCCCAGGTTCCACAAATAACCTGTGGTGTTGATATCATCGGCTCTGCCTCCTGTCACCTTACGCAGCCAGAGAATCCAACCCACTGACCCAGGCTGGAAAATCAAATTCCACTGCAAGGAGAGTCCAATGTGCAGGGCCGAGAGCCTCTTATTGGTGGGCCATAGGGTCAATGAGTCTTGAAAAAACTCAGCTGTGTTTCTGCTCAATTCCTCCAGTCTCCACTGCTGAACAAAGCTTGGGTGTCACATATCAAGTCTCTCCCTCACTTTTCTAGCCTAAAATGAGACCTTACTCATCCCAACTGCATTTCTTTTTCACATTCAGAGAGTGAAAAGGAGACTTTTTTTCCTAGAAGAACTTTCTTTCCCCAGATGACAAAAAGAAGTCCCCATATAATTTGTAACACCCTGACCCTAGACTCCAGGTGTCTCTTATGATATACGAGGAACCCTGACTGAAACTTAAAGGCCATCACTGCAGGACCACCCAGTATGGGATCAGTTATAGGTAGTAAGGTGGAAACAGCTACACAGAGCTGAAACCATGGACTAAGAAAGGTAACATGTTCAGCATGTCTGGTTTACTCAGAGAGCAGCTCCCTATTGCTCCTTGGGTCATTTCCCCATTTATTGCTGTTTCCCCAGCAAACACAAGACAGCACACAGTAGATCACAAACATCTGCTGAGTCCTTAGGCCAATATTTACTACTTGACTCCTGTGTGCAGGGCAAGGTGTGATGCTCAGAGACCAGTTCAACTCTCATTGTCCTCAAGAGGTTTAGAGAGTAGTAGAGTAGCTGGCCAAAAAAAAGGGGGGGGGGGGAGTTTCCTTTCTCATCTCTCCAAACATAAACCAGTCCCACCCACTCTCCTAGTTGTCACAGGGCACAGGCTATGACCTAACACATATGTGCTCCCAGGGTTGCATTGTGCACGCAGAGCACAAAGCTCTCAATTTGGAGTCCCTATAGATCACCCCAGAGAATCCCGATCACTGGTTATGATTGCTGGCATTGGGAAAACAGCAGTTTCTTCTTTCAAGGAGGCTCTGCTCAAACGTTAACTATAACTAACTGCTCAAACTTTAAGCAATTGATCTTTCAATATTTGCCAATACTCAATTATATATGTTCTATCTCATGAAAAGTCTGAATTTTGGAGGAACTTTGGGAATGAGGTCCCTGAACTCAGTAGGAACCCACTGGATTCTGCTGCTCTTGCTTAAAACCATAGACACTAGGGAGAAAGATGCATACTTTGTGATGCAAAACTTTAGGATATATGATGGTTCATTTTGTGTCAGTATGACTAGGCCACAAGGCACCCAGACATTTCATCAGACAGTGTTCTGGCTGTGTCTGTAAGCGTGTTTTCCAGGTGAGATTATCATTTGAACTGGTGGACTGAGTAAAGCAGACAGCCCTCTCTACTGTGGGTGGGCCTCATCCAATCAATCGAGGGCCTACATAGGACAAAAAGGCTGACTCTGCCACACAGAGGTTTGAGGGAACCCTTTCTGCCAACCTGCTTGAGCTGGGGCATCAGTTTTTCTTGCTTCAGGAATTGAACTGAAACATTGGTTCTTCCTGGGTATCAAGCCTGCCAGCTTTCAAACTGCAATTTACACCATTGGTTCTTCTGAGTCTCCAGCTTGCTACCTGATTTTGGGACTTCTCAGCCTCCATTATTGTGTGAGTCAATTCACTATAAAAAAACAAATAAATTTTATATATAATAAATATATAAATATATATTTATTAAATGTATAAAATATTAAATCTATATATAACTAATATTTAATTAAATATATTTATTTAATATATATTAAAATATATTTATATATATAAAATTTCCTGAAAAAATGAAACATTTTCACCTAGACTTGGCAAGGAAACAAAAACCTCAAAGTTCTCCTTCTTCAATTCATCCTTTTAAGTGCTAATCTGCATGAGGTCTTATCACTCAGAGTTATCACCATCATTCATCAGTTTAGGCAAGTTACTCCTAAAGCTTCAGTTTCCTCATCTGCAAAATGCAGATAACAGTGGACACTCACTGAGTTGTGAGAATTGAGTTTTACACATAATGAGTTTAAAGCAATGTCTGGTACATGGTAAAAGCAAAGTAAATGTTCGTGGCTGTTTTTCTTATTATGCACAGTTTAAGACAGCCATTTACTTGGTAGGTTAATAAAAGACATTTCCAGAAAAACTTTTTCTTTTTAATATCCAATTTAGAAGAACATAAGAGAGTCAAGGGGGAAAATAAGGAAATAATGTTGCTAGAACTTTGGAGGCAATAGCACCAACAAGTGCAAAATAACTATGAGCTCTTTGCCATAGCTTTCCTTTGGGAAAGCAATTAAAAAAAAAAAAAAAGACTACAGTAACATCATAGATAGGTTCTGTGACTTTAAGGGAAATGACTGTAATAAAACCGTAGGCTATGTGATATAAACAAGAGTTAAGTTCCTATGGCATCTTATCAATATTATAACACATTAACACTGAATGAAAAGACATTATGGGCCCTGGCTGGTGTGGCTCAGGGGATTGAGCACCAGCCTGTGAATCAAAAAGTCACTGGTTCAATTCCCCGTCAGGGCACATGTCTGGGTTATGGGTCAGGTCCCCATTTGGGGGCGAACGAGAGGGAACTACACATTGATGTTTCTCTTTGTCTCTTTCTCCCTCCCTTCCCCTCTCTCTGAAAACAAATAAATAAAATCTTTTTTTAAAAAAAGACATTATTGGAGGAACTGCTGTAATTATTCACATTGTACAAGTGTAAATGACAATTGTCTACCACTGGCCATAGAGATTAAGGACAATAGGCTGTATTTGTGACTACCAGTGTGGTACAGAGAAATGCAGTTCATCAGTGTGAAATAAATAACCAAAGGGGATCTACCCTTTGCTGGGTGCACAGAGAATAGGTTACCTGGTTCAATTCTCACATTTTGAGAAATTGACATTATCTTCATTTTACAGATGAGGAAACCAGAGCTTATTTAATTTGATTCAGAATTACACAGTAAGTGGTAAACCAGGATTCAAACTCTGGTCAGCAGGACTCAAGTTTATGATAATTTTGTAAATTTCTGCCAGTGTTGGCCAAAATGTAATCAGTGGGTTCTGGATGTAAACAGATATAATCCAGGCTTCATGGCCAACTATATTGAGAGAAAAGGTGAGTGAAACAAAGGTTAACCAGGTTATCATCACTGCAAGTCTTTTCAGAGACTTCAGCATACAAAGGTATACTGTGGATTCTACAGTGTGATATAGTGTGCAACATTTGTCAGATCACAGAAGTGTGTGTGTGTGTGTGTAATGTCATGGTTGACTGTCCCATGAAATACAGAGGTTGGTAGCCTCACACATATCATATCACTTCCCCTATAGCATTGAAGGCATACTCCTTACTCTTAAACTAGAATTTGTTGTTCTCATACTTTTCTCCACTCCCTAACATTTCTAACATTTTCCCTGCTTTGACTATTGCTATTCACTCAGGCAACCACTCATTCATTCATTCAACAAATATGTTATGTTAGACATTATGACAGGGACAAAGGAAATGAAGGAGTCACAGACATTGACTGATATCTACCAGATACAACAAAGAACTTATCTGAGGACCCTGTTTCTGAGAGAGAAGAAAGGGAAGATAAAGAGGTAATTGTGTGGATGGTTATGATGGATCAATGTAGGTTTTTCTGGCTGGATTTGATATCTTTGTCCCTTTCAGAGCCATGCTGGATTAAACCTACAAAAGTTGATGACTTGCTCTGTTCTCCATTCAGAAGAACTCACCTCATTCTAAAAGGGTAGGGGGAATTACTTGTGATTTTGAACTTGGCCTTTGTCCAGTTTTCCAGACCACCCTATTACTGCTTAACTGCAGTCAATTATACGAGCTCCACAATTCCTTTGATTCCTTTCCAATCCAAATTCCCCCTTTTGAGGGTGACTTCTGATGGTCTAGCCAGTGTATTATCTAATGGTATATGGAATTTGGAAAGGTATTTCCATACGCAAGCCATACGCATTCCTTTACAGGTTCTGTTGTGAAACACATGTGCTATCAGTTAGCACATGAGGCTAAGAAGAGACATGGCTGAGGAAATGAATGGGGAAGAAGAACCAAGAGAGTTCAAAAGAGAGGCCCTCACACTGCTGAGCAATAAAGAACAGTCCCCAAACAACAATTTTATATATAATAACTGATAAATTGATTGGTTTATTGTATCCAATTATCCTAAGCTAGATTTTTCTTTTAAAATTTTACATGTAATTGGTCAGTTAAATATGGCTGCCGAAATCAAGAACTTTCTCTGACTCAGGTATTGATCCTATGACTCATGGAGAGACTTGCATTCCTTTGTTTGCTTCAATGACAAACCCCTAAGCAGTTATTTTAGCAGGTACATGGGAGGTTCTTCTCTCTAGTGAATGAGAAAGCCTGCCTGCTCCAGTGTGTCAGGAGGAGATGTGCTCCACTCTGTCACCACAGTCATTCCGGGAAGGAATGACTATGGACAAGCAGTGTACACCAGGGAGGTCTCAACAGCGCTTAAGCTCTTTGCCAGGTCTGACAATGGGAAGTTTGACAAAGGAAGGAACACCAACGGCAGCCACATCTCTCAATGACTAATAACAACCACCATTCACCCCTCTGTGCTCACAGATGTAGGCTTATTAACGTATGAGCTCTTGAGAAGGAACTCAGCCAGGAGCTACCAGAAAAGAAGAAATTATATCCACTAGTCAAATAAAGATTTCAAAAAGGAGACTTGTGAAGATGTTCAAAATCTAAAAGCTGATTTGATATTTGGCATAAAATATATCTATTATCAGAATGTAGGACCTCAAAAAATCTTCAGTGATGGGAGAATAAAATAAAGTAAGCCTTTTAAGAGAATCACTGACATGAGAGTTGTTGCCTAGTAATTAACAGCTTAGGCCTAAAAAGTGGGGAAACGACAGAAAGAAAAGTACGAACAAATGCGCTGGCTAGTGCCTGGCAGGTCACTGTCAAACACTTGTCTGAGTGAACAACAGACTTGAGGAATGTAAAATGCAAGTGTTCTAGAGGTGAGGACCTTCACAATATTAGACAAGACGAGAAGCAGACAGATATCAGCCAGTTAAATCAGGGAGACCAGACACATCACATTCCAAACTGTGGAAGACAAGATGTTCCTTCACAGGATGTCAACAGAGAACAGGAAGTGAAAGGGGACACCTGGCTTCAGGGCTACTGACTACAGCAGAGTTATTTTTATCACCTGGAAGATGCTGCTGCTGAAAGCACTGTTTCCCACGCGTGGATGTGATTTGCATCCAGCCTTTCCTTATGAAATCTATGGCTTCAGAGAATCACTCCTTCTAAAGGCTGACAGCTGCCTGCAAGTCACCAAGACACACCAAGTGGCCAAAGCAGCTGTTGTAAATACCATGCTAAGGACCTGGGAGTGTTGGAGTGAATTCACCAATGTGGGAATTGATTATTCCTTGATATCTTTCAGGAATCCATTTGCTGGTAAGAGGCTGTTTGACTTTTTTCTCTAATCCTCATCAAGGGTATGTTTATTGATTTTAGAGAGGGAAAGGAAAGGTGGGGGGAGAGAAATATTGATCAGTTAGTTGCCTCCTGTACATGCCTCAACTGGGGAATCGAACCTGCATCCTAAGTATGTGCCCTGACCAAGAATCAAACCTGTAACCTTTTGGTGCATTGGATGATGCCCCAACCAACTAAGCCAGGACAAGGCTGTTTGATTTTTTTACTGTGACATCTAGGTTTGGGCTGAAATGATGCTCTACTTCAACTCCTTAAGATTCCTAAAGTCTCCAGTACCACTGAGTGTTGTACAATATCAAGAATAGAACAGCTATGCCCAAAGTCAAAACTGCTGGTGCCTTGCAGGGGAAGCCAGACATACAGTTATCCTCTGTGATAACTGAACTTCAAAGTTGGTTGCAGTGCGTCTTCATGGTAGAAAAGGCACCTTGTTAAGATGTTTTCATTGGCACCATTTGGCACTGCCTGAAGGGGGATCAAACAGTTTACAGTCTTTTTAAAAATAAAACAATAATAATGTAGTATTTTCCTGGGACATTTACCAGTCAATTAGCCAGAAGATCTTAATAAAAGGTGAAATCAACCAATATTTGTAGGTAACTTGCTCCTCCTTTTCAGTTCCAGCATCAGTGGTAGGGCCACATTACCATAGAGACTTGATCCCACAAGTACGGTTTTTCCAGGACTCCTCCATCTTTGGCCATTTCCTCCCCTTGCTTTATTCCTTTCTTTGGTGACCTCTTTCTTTCCGATTATCAGATGTCAAACACTTCTAACCATGTTCCAAATGAGTTCTTCTGGGCTAAGGTCTCAGCTGAGCCCCAGAGCTATATTTCCAGCTGCCTAATGAATGCTCCTTGGGCTCCACAAAGTGGATGTGTCCAGACAGAACTGTGGCCCATATTCAACCTCCACCTACTCCACCTGCTCCAAATCCTGGAATGACATCGGTGCTCATCCAAGTGGATGTTGTAATTCTACATGTAAGGTGTCTCTCTAATTCGGTGTTTTCCTCCCCATTAAAAATGTTTCTGCTTTCATTCATTTAATTTAATTTTATTTTATGAACACTTATATAGCACTAGATGTGTGCCAATTACTGTTCTAATAAGTGTATAATACCTTCACTATCTTTTGCCTTCATCACCAAGAAACTTCTGACCAGTCTCCTTCACCTCCCACCAGTTCTTCCTATGGCAGTCATAGTAGTTCTGACATGCCCCATTCTCTATGCTCCTTAGCATAGCCCATAATGACCTTTATTCCCTTCCTGTCACCTGCCCTCTCTGCCTCAGTTCTTCTCACACTCTCCATGAAGCCCATGTTGCAGTCACACCAATCTGGGCACCTGCCCACTTGTTCTTCCCTCTCCAAGTGAGGTCTTCCTTTGCCTGGAACCCCGACCATCCTACAAGGCACAACCAGGTATAAGGAAGTTTCCTGAGAGAAGCACTTCCAAACCTCTAAGAAGAGCTGCCTGGAGGACCCGAAAGACAAATAATAAAATGCCAAGTGGATCTAAAACAACCCCCCCCCAAGTGAAAACAGATGAAGCAGTTGATTCAAAAGAATAAAGGTCAGTTGCAAGACTTTTCTTCACCATATGGTCAGAACAAAAAAAAAAAAAAAAAAAAAAAAAAAAAAAAAAAAAAAAAAAAAAAAAAAAAAAGAACCTAATATAATATCACACATGATGAAGCAATGACAAACTGGAACACTTTTCCCATACAAAACGAAAATGTGAAGGAATCACGCAGCTGTAGTCACAGAAGCAACTGTTGAGTCAGCCAGCTCGGATAAAATCAGCATAGAAATCAGAGAAGGATGATTTATGCTAATTTACTTATATTTGGTCTGAGTACTCACTATTGTGCACTTCTAAATCTCCTGTCAGCATCATTTGTGGTTCTACCCATTTTCAGCAAGTTTCATATCTCCGTTTTTTCCAATTGTTTTTTCCCTGCTTTTACAGATTGTGATAAAAAAATATGGAAAAAGTGTGCAAGTGAGATTGCAGGTAACATTCAGAAAGCCCCCGCATGTGCAGATCTAAACCCATTAACTAGGTCACAAGTCTTAGATGTCCTGTGAGCAAGAACTTCTGCAGATTAATTGGAGAATACAAAGATGACCACGACATGACCTTGAATCCAAAGACTCACAGGTCTGGAAGGGAGACTCACAGCCAACAGCTTTGGATGCCCAACAGGCACTTCGAATGTCTCATGCCCAAAACCCAGTTGGAGTTTGTCTCCCACACTTGATCCTCCCTCAGACCTTCCCATCTCAGTCAATGACAGCATGAATCTTCCATCTGCTGAGCCCACAACTTTATCATCATTCTCCATTCTCATCTTTCTCTCACAAGTGTCCATGGCCAGATAGCACTAAACCCTATCAACTCTGAGCCAGGATCTGACTACTTCTCACCCCTCAGGCCACCACACTGGGCAAGGACCCTGTGGTGGCCTGTTGCCAGTCACTAGGCTTTTTATTCAGGAGCCTCCTCGCAGGTCTTCCTGTTTCCAGGCTTGACCTACCCCACTGCAGACTACTCTACACAGCAGCCCGAGCCATTCTTTTATAAAAAGTATAAGAGTTCAAGACCCTCCAATGACTTCCCTTTTTACTCAAAGTAAAACCTCAAGTTTTTACCCTGGTCTACTACCTGACCTTGTCCAGCTGTGACTCCAGACCCACCTCCACTCTAGTCCTCAGTACACTCCAGCCACACTGCTTCCCAGCACCCCGTTCCTCAGACATCCCAGGGGAAGTCACACATTCAGGCCTTTTCTGGCTCCTCTCCTCTGCAGGCTCTTCTTGTAGCTGGATATCCACACAGTTGCCTCCCTCCCTCATTTTTCTGCTCTCTACTCAGAGGCCTTTCATCTGAATAGCGATTCTCTATCAGCTACACCCCACATCCCTCCATATCGCTTATCCTGTCTAATTTTTCTTCGTAGCCCTTATACCATATGCTGTCTCCTATGTGTTCATTGACTGCCTCTCTGCAGAAATGTCAGTGCTACAAGAGCAGGCACATTGTAGCATTCATGACTGCCCACATCTAGACAGTGGTACATAATATGCCCTCATTAAATATAGGCTGAATTAATGAAAGAATGAAAGAGAATAGAGATATGTACAGAATAACTAACTCCAGATCACTCATTTGCTTAGGAACACTTCCTGTTAAAAAGAGAATCCTCTGCCTTTTCTGAAAGTTTCTTTTAAACATGAGCTACTCTTTCACAGAGTTCTGTTTTAAAAAGGCAACTGCATATAGCTAGTGCAGAAGTGATGTCTATCGGATTCATTTGGAACAAACTGTGCAGTGACGGTGACGGGCAGTCACAATATTGGGCACACTGCAGAGTGAAAGCTCAACTAGTCATCGCCTGCCTTCTAGAAGTCTATCTTGTACTTTACTGAGAAAGATAAACATGAATTGAAAACACCAAAGGCAAAGCTTTCATTGCCTTCCCCCACCCCCCAGCCCCAAGCAAAAGTTCTCTTGGAATTCAAAAATGGCAAATCACTTCCAGCTGGGACAACCGAGAACCTGGCCAGATTTTCCACAGGTGGAGAGGACTGGGCTTTGGGCAAAGTGGGGAGGGAGGGCCAGCACTATTTGGAAAATAGTAGAAGGGTGCTTGTAGCACTGACGGCTAAGCCAGACATGGGACTGTGGTGATATGGTGCAGCCTGCAATTAAATTTCAGTTTTCCAGATACTGATACCTTGGTTTGAAGTCACTCAATATGCTTTATAATCAACTTATAGTTAAAAAGAGGTGTGAAAGGTTAACACTCTCAGTATTAAATGCTTCGGGAAATGTTCTGGTCACTTTTAAGTCTTTTTTTTTTTTTTTTTGGGTGTTCTTAACACTTCATTAGTGAGTGCATTATGGAAATGTCATTGATACAGAAATAGTGACCTGGGTCCAACTTGAACACACCAGGGCCAGAGAGAAATGTCAGAGCAGAGGGCATCATCCACCTAAAGGCACTGCATCTGACCTAGATGCCAAAGCTTAGTGGCAGCATTAAGAAGGAGAATGCCCCTCCAATGCACACAACAGCTTAGGGACCCACTCATGAAATGCTAAGAGAGAAGCCTTTATAATAGGACAGGAGAGGGATATATTTATACCACATTTAATTAAAGACAATCTTGTCAAAGACAAGAACAGAAGGAACCTCTTGGAACATGTTGTGACAAGTGACTTAAGAGGTGGAGAAGAGGAGAAAAGGAAGGGTTAAAAAGGTCAGAATAGACTCAATTGGCCACATGGTTACTTCGTCAATGACCTGACTGGCATTTAACTTTCAAAAGAAATCTGCAATAATTCCCCCACCAGTAAACTGATTAAGCAGTGACTGTTTGCACTACAAAGCAGTGATTCATTTCTTTATCATTTAAAAAGATTTCAATGCAAGATAGTAACTCACATTGTCTTACAAAGATTCTCCAAGAACCCACCCCACCCCCAACTTGTCCCTGGGAAACTGTGAAAGGGCAGCAGAGTACCCTTATTTGCATACTTTTAGCATCAGAATTGCAGTACACGGCTGGTGACGCTCCTGACGGTTAAAGTGAAACCATTCTTAAAAAGATCTGAAATACTTTGAAGTTCACAGTTCTTGCACATGAAGTTAAACGAACTAGTGGAGAACATGTAAGAAAAGTAGTTGCTGGATTCAAAGCTTGTGTAGGTGCTGGGGACACAAAGACAGGGAAAACAAATGGCTTGGCTGGGGAGGGAAGTTGGAATGCGGGAGACATCATTCCAGTTAAGTCTCCTAAGGAGCTGACGGTGATTCACAGAGAAAGCCCCCGCAGCTGCTGGACTGAGGTCCAATGCCCTGGGGGATGTGGCATGATTGAAGGAGAGGAGACAGCACTATGGTAAATGATTTTTGTCATCCTTTTTTCCTTCATAAAATTGTAGAGACTGTTAAAAAAATTACATAGGCCCGAGACACTTAAGTTGCCAGGGGAACGTCACAGGTTTGCTTGAGGGCTTGTAGCGCTTGTATGATATTGGGTGTAATTTGATGGAAGAGTCCCACACAGGCAAAACAAGAGCCTGGACTCTGGGAGACTTTAGAGGGAGTGTTTCAAGTCAGGAGTTTTACCTGCAGCCGGGTGTTAGTGTGATAATCACCTGAAGAACCTAGATTTTGGATCCTCGACCCGGTTCATCCCTGAGTATTAAGAGAAAACTTGGTCAATTCCTCTGGATGCCAATATACGAGTACAGCTTCTTCATTATCCATTTTCAGAGTCACATGATAGTAGGTTATCGCATGTTATTTATAAATTGTAACATTTCCGCACATCACATCCATGACAAGTATTTTAAGATTGTTATTGCTAATATTCACTCTTACCCTGCAAGGATCCCGAAAAGTAAGAGCTCAGGAGGGTGACAAAGCCCACCCACTAGTAACTGGCAGAGGACAGCATGACACTGTGGCAACCTGTGAGCTCAAGCTCTGCCCCTCCCGCCCAGCACATTCATCCTCTCCCTGGCAGCCCCGCACTTTGCTCCCTCTCAGCTTCTCTCATGTGGGATGTGATGGTTCCTATTCATACACTCTGAGCCTGGGCCTTGGCTGTTACTCTCTGTCTTAGACAAGACCTAATGAGACAGTCTGTGCCAGAGAGACTCTCAAACCTATCAGACCCAACACCTCTTTTTATAGCCTGAGATATAATTAATAAAAAGCTTGCCTAGTCACATACATTTTTTTAAAAAAATCAATATAATGCCCTATTACCTAAAGGAAAAATAAAAAGAAAATTATAACAAATAAGAAGCACTTCAATGTGTAAATCTCGGAGACTACTCCAACAGAAGACATAGAAGGCAGGAGCTTGGTACTTCTAAGTAGGCTCCTTGTAAATTCAGTAGCTACACAGGCAGACTGAGAGAAAGGGTGAGGTTATTTTTCTTAAATAACCATACAGTAAAGCTATAAACAAAACAAAGACCAACATCCTCTCAATTAACTTGGTAATTGCATTCCTGGAAAATTCAGCATGTATTTAAAATGCTCTTTGTATGCATGTGTGTGTGCGTGCGCATATACACATATAATATTCTAGTAACATAAACATTTTCCACCTCCAAAATGTCTGGTCAGATATTCTCACGTTGTGGCCTCATATGGGATAATTCTTCACAGTGTGAGACAATCCTACACATTGTAGGACAACAAGCATCCCTATTCTTGGCTCATGAAAATGTCACCCCCCAGTTAAGCAAAGTTAGTCACACAAGTTTTCACAATGTGCCATGGTGGATGGCTTTTGGTCAGCTATGATCTGTAGGTGATACTCCTCCTTACTTTATATATTTCTCCCCACTTTCCTTTTATTTCCAGACAGCTAAGAGTACTTTAATATCAAATTCTTTAGTGCTTTAAAAATCCTAGTATATTGTCATCCCCTTGTGTCTATTAGCAAGAATGTGTGAACTGTGACACAGTGACTGAGAACATTCTCCTGACCTTTGGTTGCCATTCACTTGGCCCTGCAGAACATAACTGCTAAGGTGACAAAATGATACATACCTTACAAGTGCTTATTTTCAGAAGATAGAAATTGTTTTTGCACATAACCTATATTTAGACCCAATTAGCAAGCTTTCTCTCTATACTTATTCACCCAAGGCCAATACTGCCCTGTGAGGGCATTACAAAAAATAAAAATAAAAAAAAAACTACTAAAGGTGACCTGAAAGTAACAAATCAAAGATTTTAAAGGGAGAAATGGGACTCCATTATTTAAAACTGTAAGTGGCCACAGAAAAGTGATGGATGGTGGGTCACATTTTTTATGTTTGATTACAAGACAATTTTCCCATAAGTCAATGAGAACAATCTCAATGAAAGTCAGAATACAGAGCAAGGGTTCCCTGAAAATAGGAGAAAAACCCTATAACCCTTGGCTAGGGTAGGAAAAGTGGGTTATCCGGCTTTAAAATATTTTGCCATTTAACAATGGCAAGTTAATAGCCATGCCTTTACTGAAGGGAACTGCCACCCAGGGCTGAAGGAGTAGTGACCATAAGAGAGGATAGTGACTTCTGACACAGTGGAGAGGGCAGCTTATATAGTGCCTTCGTGAGGGGCAGAGGGCAGATGCTCACCCTGAAAGCTCCTGAGTCTCTGGGAACTCTTGGCCTGACTAAAGATGGTGGCTGAAAGAAAGTAAAAGATATGGGGGAACTGGCAAAAATGGCACATGATAGGAAGGGCCAGATATGAGGTCACATAGGAAGTTCTGCAAGCATTTAAAATGAGGGCAGGCTGAAAAAGAGGAAGTCACGTGGTCTGGAAGGGTATAGGTGAGAGTTGGCTATGAGGTCTGGTATATAAGGGGGAAGCTACTGGGTTTGGAGTAAGAGCACATGGTGAAGTCTGGAGTAAGAAGGAGAAGACAGTGGCAGAGCTGATGGAGCTGTGTGGGGACCTGCTTAACCAAGCACGGATTTGTGGGAGAGGCTTGGAGCCCAACTGTGACCGGGAATTCTGAGGTGCAGGCATTGGCTTCTCTGAAGGACATACGGAGAAGCCACTCTCTTGGGATGTGTGCTTCCCTGGACTCCACGATGATCCAGTGTAAGACGGCACATGTTTCCCTGAACCATTACATGGATGCTGAACAATGTACCCCCAGATCCTGAAGGAGAGAGCTGCTGCGAGGATGGTGACTCTGAAACCCATAAGCGCACATTCCAGAGAGGGTGGAGACCTGTTTGCACAGCTGGTGTAAGAGCAGATAAGGATATGGGGAACTTTTGGGCTTGGTTTTAACTTGTAGCCTTTTGGGAAGCAAGGGAAGTGCAGGGTCTCATGGGAGAGCAGGGCTCTGAGCAGGAGTACTCTCAGACCCCCTGAGGTTGGAACTCTGTTAATAAAAACCTGTTTCCCTCAACACTAATTGTTGGGTCATGCATCAAGGCACCATGTGGCGGAGCCCTGATTTGCTTGGTTACATCAACTTTGAGTGTTATTCATTCATTAGTCATTCAACAGATATGACTACACATGGGGTACCTGCTCACACGAGGTTCTGTGTGATGCGATATAACAGAGCATCTTAAATTTTCCTGTACATTACAATCATCTAGGGGGCCTTGTTAAAATCTGCGTCCTGATTTACCAGATTTGAGAGGGGGACTGAGATTCTGGATTTCTAACTAGTTCCCAGGTGGTATTGATACAGTTGGTCTGCATGAGATAGTCAGGTAAGCCAGGACGAGTAGAACAGGGAAACTAGTAAAATGCATAAACCCTATCTTCCCTAACCAAGGACACTTAAGAGTAGGTGGTTTATATTTCTCCTCCCCGACCAGAGGGGAAATAGCTTAAATCATCCTACTCAGGGAAATAGATAACAGAAATCCAATTAGTGCCACCTGTGCCAACCACATACCCAAGGACAGGTGAATAAGTCTCCTTATTAGCTGATGAATATTCTATCAAGATCCTCCCCTAAAATTCCTGCCTTTTGGAAACAGATAAGAGCCCTCAAGACAAAGACCTAGAGTAGGTTCTTTCTGGAGCACATTTATACCTTTCTTCTCCAGGTGTGTATCTTTTACCGTTTCACCCTAAGTCCTAATGGTCCTCCTCAGGAGACTTGTAAGCAAGGGAGCAGCAGGCAGCAGCACCTCATCCTGGGCTTACCCCACCCTCCAAACCTGCCTCCAAGGCCCCTTTTCCTCTGACTTTTCAGTGAGCTACAAGAGCCCCACCTTGGATCATTTCCTAGAATGTTTCTAGTAAGCCAAAGCGAGTACCACCAAGGCTCTCTTCTGATGCTTCTTCTATCCTAGGCCCTTCCTTCATTTCATTGTCTCCAGCTTTAATAAACATACTCTTCGAATCACCTGGACTTGTTTTGTGATACCTTTCCTGCATGTAGTCAAGAACCCACATACTGCCAGCCCAAAGCAGACCTGCTCTGGGCCCGCTCCCCCTCCCATGGCAAGCAGACCATCTTTTGAGTAACGAGGCTCTTTATGGAATCAAATAATTGAGTTAAACATGAACCCTGCTTTAAAATTACTTACAGTTTTGATAAGGAGATATACCTTCCAAATAAACAAGAGAGCTCCATGCTATATATAGAGATAGAACAGATAAGGTGCTGTTCAAGGTCAAAGAATGACATTGGCTCGGGGTGGTTGGGTGTCTGGGAAGATATGATGAAGACGGTGGCAGTAGGGCTAGTTCCTTAGGATTGGGCAATAACCATGCGGGGGAGAGTTGGGAGAACACGTTCTGTCAGAGGGACCAGTGTCAATGAAAGGGCAGAATTAAACAGGATGATGTGCTCAGGTGAAGAGAGAGAACTCCTACTTGGAGGTAATGACTGTAGGAGGTGTGAGTAAAATGATGGAAGATGAAGATGTGAATCGACCTGAGAGAAGCCTGGGGAGCGCCCGGGATGTGCAGTTAGGAAATCTAGAACAGAGCTTGTGACAGCTATCTGCAGAGCAGCGGAAGTGACAAAAACAAGGGTCACAGGAAGAGAAGTAGGCTGACAGACCAATGAGTAGGCCACTGAAATAGTCCCAGAGAGGGATGAAGAAGGCCTAAAATAGAGGCAGTCATAAATCTTTGATAAGAAAAAGAAATTCTGAGCCATTTTGCCTGAATTTCCTACATCGGGTTTTACTTTGAATAATGATCTACTGTCTCCTGATTAGACAAGCAAAGTTACAAGCATTTCTTTTTAAGGGTTTGAGGAAAACTGATACATTAATTAAGTTATAAGATGATGCTCTTAGAACACTCATTCCTTGGTTATAGAGGAAATGCTGTAATTTCTTTCAGACTTAAGATTTAAGTCTGCTATTACTGAACAATGTCCCCGCTAAATCAGTCATTTTCATCCTCAGTAGAGGTGGTCTTTGTCATTAACCACATTTCCTCTTACTCCAGTGTCTTGGTCTGTGTTGGTTTAGGTCACCCCAGGAAGACATGCATTTCCAGAAAAAAAAAAAAAAAAGCATCAGGCTTTGAAAGAGAGTTAGAGAGGCTACCTCCAAAATACTAGCTCATAGAGTGGGAGAATGCAAGGTGTTGCTAGGTGGGAAATATAATTTTAAATCCCCAATTCCCACATTAACAGGCAAGGTCCACATGATTTAATATCCTCATAACATGGACAATGTTCAAATGATGCTTTGCTTTTGGATCAAGTTTTAAACCACTGACTTTTCCCATCTCTGCAGGAGACCACAGAAGCCCCTGACGTATGGCAATGGACCAAACGGATCTCAGAGTTGCGGTGTTCCTTTCTAAATCCTAATCAAGTGAAAATTCTTCTAAGGAATAATTTCACTCTGAAGTGGTTTGTTGAACTGTACAGAGCAGCAGAGCCATGTTCTGTCAAGGAAGCAGGCGAACCAAATACGCTTCTGTTTTTCAAGTACACATTCAGTAGTCTACTTTCTCCCGGGTGTAAGTGTATGTTAACAGCCATTAACGTGACTAATGGAACAGCACACTAAACAGCAAATGGCATGCCCCTCAGTGGATGGGACATATGCCATGCCAGTTGTTCAGTCTCCATCTCAATGACAGAAAAAAATTGGAGGCTTTTACTTTTGCAATTACTTTAAGAATTGAACTGAAGGAATCTAGTGGAGGGAAAGAGTGAAATGGACATGACATAGGAGAACACTGCCTGAACCACAATGACAAAGGTGGGGTCGCAAGGTGACCACCCCCTGCCCCACCTTGACGGCGGGGGGGGAGGGTACTATAACAAGAGTAGTTGTGAGAAACAACACAGACCCTGGATGGGTTTCTGTGTCCCAAGTATCAGTTTTATTAATGGGTGCGCAGGACTGAGAAACCCCATGTCAGCTCTGGAAGGTGAGTTGCCAGTAAAGAGAGGCTATTATTAATCCATCACCCCACTGACGGTGTGGTCGACCTGAAGAAGAGACAGACAATAGGTGCTTCAAAGGTTGAAGCCCACACATAAGACACCCTGGACCACTAAGACCCACAATGCATGCTCAGAGCAGAGATCAACACAGAAGCTTTTACACAGAGCTTCCCTAATCCTGACGGCTGCCAAGCCCAACATGCCTGGGTACACATGAGAGAAAAAGTCCCTGAGCGTATGTGTTGCTTCCTGGGTATAGAATTAAAGATGCAAAATGCCAGGTACTTTCCTCTGATGAGTGAAAGAAGGGAAAGAAAAAGGGTGGATGAAAGCAGTGAATTCAGGGACACAAAGGCAAGAGAGAGCTCATTTAGTTATTACCATTAAACAAGGCTTCCTTCCATACATTTAGGTGCATTTGGAAATGCAGCATATAGCAAGTAGGAGGCAGATTTCTGGTTCACAGGATAGTGCAACAAAAGTCCCAAAGGTCTGCCCTGGCTGGCTGACTCGGTCGGAGAGTTGTGCCGTGCACCAAAGGGCTGTGGGTTTGATCCCCAGTCAGGGTACACAGGCAAGGCAACGGATTGATGCTTCTCTCTTACATCTGTGTTTCTCTAATTCCCTTCTTCTCTCTAAAAACAATAAACATATCCTTGGGTGAGGATTAAAAAGAAAAATGTATTAAACAGGAGTATTTTAGGCCACCTGTTAGAGACCTGCACAAAATGTTATGAGTGTTACTCAATTTTTCAGCTAGTGAGCAAAATGCCTCCAATACAGTTTCATCTGATTTCAGGATAGACACTTTCTATACATGTTACAGAGGTAGGGGACAACATATAACCATGTTTTCACTAAAGTCCTGTTATATATTTGGGAACTTTTAACATGTGGTTTTAAGATGAACCTCAAGTCTTCAAAATCTTAGACTTTTGGGATTCCTGATATTTACATAATAGCTGTTTATTTGAAAAATCTGCAAGGAAAACATAATCCTTAGTAGGATTCTTTTTCAAATCAGGGTAGACAAGAATGATGAAATGGTTAATACTGTTTGCCAACTCCATTGTACTACATAGAAATAAATGGTGCAGTCTGACCAAAAACATATTTCTGATAGGAGCTCATGAGTGAAGAGGAACAGGAGTCCCTGTCCCCACAGACTGCCTTAGAAGTGTCCCCACCCACCAAGGAAGAAGGAGAGAAGTGGTGGAATGATTGGTCAAAGTTTTCTAGGATCAAAACCAGTGGGAATTTCTCATGGGGGACTGGCCATGGGTACATGGCTGAAAAGGTAGCTTGGCTCTTCTTGCCCACAAGACAGGCTCGGGGCTGTGTTTTCTGTCCCAACAAACATTACAGTAAATATTGGGGGACACTATAAAATATGATATAAAACAGAACAACCCACATAGGTGATGCATAGAAAAGAAGCTTTTAAAAGAGGACAACTTGCTATCCGTACTAGACACATTTTAATCCTCCCAAAATAAAAGGATTTGAGAGAGACATCTGTTCATATTATGCTCTGTTGAAGCCTTCTTCCTGTTATATTATTGTAGTAAGGCGAAACGCACAGCAAAGGAGAAAGAACTGCCTCCTTTTATAAACTATAAAACCACCTGAAAGATGAATGAGAGGGAATATTTACAGGCATAGTTTTCAGGTTATTTTCACAATTCCAGCAGATTCCTAGTTTTGGGCACTTTCAATCTTTTCCAAAACTCTCAGATCCACTGTGAGAAACTGTGATTAAAATCAGATTTTAAGAGTTACATTTAATATTTTAATGCAAGTAAGAAGCTTTCTTCCACAGAGGAGCACATTCCAGTGATATTAAGCTTTACTCCCATCGGATAATGACTCCATTGTTCATTGACGATTTCCAAGCCCCACTCCCCCTCTCTCTTTTCACTTTGACTTCTGTCAACATCCTGTGCGCTTCAGTGCCCTCAGGACAAGCCTTTCACACCTCTGTCTCCAGGTTGTGTGGCATTCTCGCTTTAGAGGGTCCTTGCTCTCACTCCACTCACATCAACAGACATCCCTTGGAGCTTAGTATTGCTCACAACTGCTGCTCCGTGTCTGAAATCTTCAAATCTTCAACTCTAGTTCTATTTATCCTCCTTCCGACCACAGCCTTTCTGTTCTCACAGTCCCCTGCTCTGACCCCAGCTTGTCTTCTTTCAGTCCCCTCATGGTTACATATCTAGTCCTAAACCAGACTGGATAGATATCATTGTCTATCACTTCCCACACTTCTCTCAAAACTTTCAACTCCTTTAACCACTTCCCTTCTTCCACACACACACAACCAAACCTCAACATCCACCCAGTCCCAGTATCATGGACCTTCTCTGTGCACTGCTGGGTAAAATTCCCCAGCTTTGCTGCTTGGTGCCATTACCCACCTGTGGTATCCAACCTCGCTGGGCTCTCCCAGTGCCTTGGTGATAATCCTTCTCAACATTCCCCTCTCCTTCCCACACAAATACTCCCTCCAACCTTGTCTTTTCCATCAGGCTCCTTCCTTCCTCACCAGCCCCTTCTACCATTACCAGTAGAGATCTTCATTGAAAAAACTCAAAGGCATGCCACAAGCCTTCTCCAACCTCCTACACTGCCACAGACAATCACATCAACATTCAGTCCCAACCTCCAGTTTTCCTTCTCCAACAGCAGAAAAGACCTTTCCATCCCTGCTCCTACTCTCGCCCCTATGGAAACAAATCCACCCACCAACTCACTCTAAGCCTTCAGGTTTTCTCCTCTCAGTCTTCTTCTTGCAGTCTTTCGTGGTTAACTCTTGCCTTTCACAGTGAGGCTTCCGGAAAGAGCCTTATATTACACTCCCTGCCTCAGCCTTCCTGATCTCCTAGTCAATGCCTGATCCACTGCTCCTGTCCCTCAACTGAAATGGCTCTTTCCAAGTTTGAATGACCTCTTCTTGGTTGCTGAATACAACAGCGATGGCAACATCCTTAATGCCTTAGTATTATTACTTTATTTCTAATATTGGACTTAGTCATGTTTATGGACTTGGAATGGGATGAGGCAGAGAAAAAGCAACAGAGAGAAAGGGATAAGGAGTACAGATAAACAGCTCCTGGGCATGCCTAGTCACACAGTAGGGCTCTCATATGTAGCAGCTATATAAGCATGAAGGGCATCTGAAGCAGCTTTTTAAAAAAAATACAGCTCAAACCTTTCTTATTGGACTTGTGATTATGCCACTTCCTTAATTATAATCTTTCAGTTGCTTCCCATTGTCCACAAGATGAAGTCCAGACTTCTTAACCCAGCCAATACCAGCTACTTCAGTGATCTGCTCCAGTTCCCTCTCTTCCCAGTGTGCCTGGCCTCCACCCACCCACACATCCACATGCTGTGCTGCGGGCCTATTAGACTATTTGCAGACCACTTCTTCGATGCACCACAATCTCTCTGCTTCCACTTGACTCTTCTGCTTCTGGCAACCTCTGGCACATTCTTCAAGAATCAGCTCCAGGGTCAGCTCCTCCGGACAGCCTTCCCTGGTCCAGAGCACTTCTCATCTCCTTGCTCCCTCCAGGCTTAGGGGTCCCACGCCTCAGGTCCCACTACATGTTCTGTCCCCTGGGTCAGTACCTTCATCCTATGGAGCAGTCCTGTGCCATAGCTCCCACTAGACTTGAGGGCATGGGCTGAGCACTGCCCACACTTGTACCTGCATTGCCTGGCATGCGGTTGCTGTCTAATACATTTGCTGAAGGAACAACAAACAGAAGTAGGACTCAGGGAAAATGCTCTACAGCGCAGCTGCCTTATAAGGACTGCAGGAAATAAGAGATAAAGTTTCATGGAAGCTTAGCTTCAGGAGCTTAAACCCATCAAAATCATGTCTCTCAGTTTACTAATCTGTGAAATAGGAAAATAGTAATATACTTGGACATTTTCAAGTCACAATAATACACAGAAAGAAATCATAATATGTCCTTCAACCTTTATCACAATTAGCTTTCAAGTAAATAAGTCATCTTGGTAAATGAATGATTAGAGGAATATTAGGGAGCGTGCTCCCCGAAAATCATGACTACTATGTTATTAAGAAGTCCTGTAGTTCTTTTCAGATGAGAATACATTTCAAAGGCTGGCTGAATTTCAACTGGCAGGATTATATTCTGCCAACCCAGTTCTTCTCCAGGCTATTAGGACTGACCTAAAATGTCCTTCCGAACGCATGCGCTTCTCTGGTGGCTACCAAATGCCAGAGCAAACTTAAAACAAAACAAAACAAAACAACTCCCATATTATTGAGATATACATGAAAATTCTACCCAGTTTGGAGAATTGAATCATGGTTTTATTTCATTAATTCTCAACGTGCACAATTCAGAGCAATTACTGGTGGCAGAAAGGGCGGTGTGGAATTTTCTACATACCAGAGGTCAGGTATCTGGCTCAGTCAAATCATAAGCCAAGCAACTATTTTCTTTACATATGTCAAACCATGTCTAATAACAGGCAAAAAGAACACTATTAAACTATTCTTGGATTTTGATAAAATTCATTTCCACATTCACAGCATGAAGTTATAAAGTTCAGACTATAGGCATGAAGGAATATAGTATTTTTATAATGAGCTTTGTGTGGGGGGTGGGTAAAAACACAAACAATCTTCCCCTTAAAAAATGTGTTTAATTGCATCTACTGTCTGAGATTATTTCCCGTAATTAACAAACTTGATTTAAGTCTTCTGAAATAAAAATGTGGTCATTTTGACTCACAAAAATTCTCACTGACCTCAGCATCCTAATTGGAAACATGTGAGAAAAGTTTCTTGAAGGTAAGGGGCAAGATGCCATAATCCTGCTCCACAGGTATGGACTGGGGAGTCTGCAATATTTGATTGAGTCAAATATGATTATAAGTCCCCTACTTATGACTTAACGTGAAATAACTGGGCTGACTAGGTGGCCTTTTCAATTAGTGCTAATTAGCCGGAATCAACAAAGGGTGAAGTGGATATCATTTTTTTTAGATTTTTATCTATTTATTTTTAGAATGAGGAGAAGGGAAAGAGAAAGCAAGGGAAAGAAATATCAGTGTGTGGTTGCCTCTCACACACCTCCTACTGGGGACCTGGCCAAGAACCCAGGCATGTACCCTGACTGGGAATCAAACTGGCGACCCTTTGGTTTACAGGCTGGTGCTCAATCCACTGAGCCACATCAGCCAGGGCTAAGTTCCTTGAAAATTTTGCCTCATTCACCATCAACTGAAATTGATACTAATACCTCCCACTGACTCTTCATTCCTGAATCTAAAAGTAGGGTCCTTGTCTGGCCCATTGGATGTGTACAAATACATATATGTTTGTGTGTGTATGTATGTGTGTATGCATGTGTATATATACATATACATACATACCTACACACATATACTTGTTGAAACTAAATGAATAAATCTTCTAACCTGTATTAATGGAGGGAGGGTAAACTTTATTCTGAATTAATAAGGAATTCTGCAAAATGAAGAAGTTAAGGTCTCTTAAAATGTGTACATTTTGGTTGTGAAATATAAGTAAAATTATACAGAGAATTCTTAAAACTTGACAATAAGAAAACAAGCAACCTATTATTGTTATTATTATTACATTATTAGAATTCATTAGCACAAACCACACGAAACTGCAGTTACTGAGCTGTCTTTGATGTATTTAAATGTCAATTTCATATGGTTTCATCTAAAAGACTTCGACATTTCTCTCTGGAAAACGGGCAAAGATCATCTGAGCACAGGGGAAGAACAACCCCCTCTGCAAACCTACCCTCGTGAACCGAAGCACTCCATCCTATTAAAAATGGTGAGGGCTCATGTATTCACTCTACTTCAGGAAGTCATTTCTTCAACAAGATGACTCTTCACTGAACCTTCTACATCATGAATTTTCAAATGAGTTTTTAAAAAGTCAAACATTAAACTTGGCAGAGAACCACCTTAGAACAGCAGAGCTGCAACCCTCTCAATACCTCTATTTTTTCTGTCCACTAGCAATTTCATTTTCACTTTTTAACCATGATAACATGTATCCCACCCCCCTGCTCCAGCACAGCAAAAAGAAGCAAAGGCTTTATTAACAGGAGTTAACTGGAGAAATTCTCTATTTTGGATTTACTATATTATAGTTTGGTAAGTTTTTGCACTAATTCTGAGTTCTTAATGATAGGCTCTAATTTAGTTTTTCTTTTTAATTGTAGTAAAATATTTTAATAGCCACTTATATTTAATATGCAGAATTAATAAATCTTTGATTTATAATATCTCATATGCTTATTTGCAAAAATCATTCTTTTTCATGGAGACTTCATTTTCTAGATAAATTTTGCACATACTCATTAATCAGTAATAGCCCCTGGTTTAGTGGTAATACCTCTACTTGAGTAATATTGCAGATTTCATGATGATATATTAAAAACAATTATAACTGACCTAATAAAGGACTTTAAAATCAAGGATGCTCTTGGCTCTAACAAAGCATATGATGGACCCTGCAAATCTTTTTTTGTGGGGGGGGGTGGTAATAGCTACAAAACTCAGGTCTAAGGGATCAGAAGGAGAAGGCACAAGCCCCTACTTCTACCCTGTCTTATGCTTAACTATCCCCATTAATCTGAGCTCACCTCCAGCAGATTCAACTGCCTGAGCTCCTCACAGTCAACAATTTTCAACTTCTGAGAGTTGGCCACACAATGGAGGAAAATTTCTATCTGCACACATTGTAAAGCATGCTGGTGGTAACACCCATTCATTTGCAAAAAGTATGTTGGACTTAGTAGACTCTAATCTACTTTTCTAGATGAACATACCCATGGTTTGAGGTAGCATTGGTGGTTTACATTAGCCAGCCACCCCTGTGTGTGACAGAACCAGGGACAATGCAGGCTCCTGTATGTCAAAGCCATATATATACACGTGAGAGACTAAAACCAGTTCATTCACCTCTAGTGGTAAATCCTTGAAAGCAGGGATTATGCAGTGTAGCTCTCCATTGGTCAGGGGACACTCTGTAAATTCATGACTAATTAATGCTTTCTGATGTCAGTGGTGACAGTTTTGACATGTCACATATCCAGCTTGGATTTTCTACAACTGAATGAAATAAATCATGGGCTCTAGTTGCCTATCACATAATAACCTGACATCCCTGGCATAAGCGAGACAAAGGAATTATAGTTATTTCTAAAGGTATTATGGAAAAGTAATTTTACATTGGTTACTTGAAGACAATCTCTAAGGCTGGGGTTTGCTGAGCAGCAGCAATGAAATCAGAAAACTAAAGTAGGGTAAATTTTCAGTTTAGGAGATCTGAGTGAAGTTGAAAATTTATATTCGTTATTCTGATGATTTCAGAACATACTCAAGATGTTGACAATTTTAAAAGATTGGAGTGTTCCAAAATATCCTACTTTTGTCTAAAAATGTCTATGCACCAATAAAATACTTAAAATAATAAACAAAAATGTGAACAAGGATTACCCCTTGGAAATGAGACTATGAGGGAGTATTTTTTAAATATTTTTTCTAACTTTTTAATCTAGAATAAAGAAAAACTTAAAAATTAGCACTAATGCCACTCCATAAGACATAGAGATGTTCACTCTAACAAAACTGAATCTTGGGATTTAGAATAATCCCTTCTGAAATGCATAGTCTGGGTAGGAATAGAAAGCACATAGCATGATAGGGTACACTTTAGATACACAGAGTATAAGGAGAGTCAAAATGCAAACCATTGAGTCCACGTGATAGGCAGATGTCATGCAAGATGACCAACGGCTTTGGAAAAACACACAGCATTTCAGTATTCTGCCCAAACAGACTAACTAGGGAATTGCCCGCACCTATGATGTATGAGTATAAAATTTCCGAGAAAAGGCCAAGAAGCTGCCTGAAACAACTTGAACTCCATGGAAGGAGACTGAAGAAGAGTTTGGAAAGGTGGTGAGCATGCAATAGACTATACAGATAAGTTTTAATGTTGTACACCTGAAACTTGAATAATATTATTAAACAATGCTACCTCAATAAATTTAATTTTTTTGCTTTCCTAGTCACCAGAACTTCAAACATAAATGAGGAATGTAACACCACCTCATCTCCGACCTGTTCATTAATCTCTAAGTACATAACCTACACACTCGTAAATTAGAAAGATGTGAAATCCCAACATGTTATAGCGACATGAACTTGTAACCTGAAGCCCTGTAAGGGGCTCTGGCTCAGGGTAAGGGCAGGTCCTTCTAGTCTGAGTTACCTAGCAAAGAAATTAAAGTGCTAGACACGGCATTCACTTTATATTCTTAGCTTTCCATAAGATCTAGATCATTAACTCTGCCAATTTCCTCTGCAGAAACTACTTTAAATAAAATGTCTCAAATAGAAATGCAATTTAGAGATAATAAGATAGGACTAAGTTTCTCAGAGATAGAACACAGTTTTCCCAGTGTGCGTTCTGGATGGTTTCCGTGCAGCCGTTCCTGGCTCAGGGTCTGCAGCAGACTTTTTTTAAGATGTTGTTAAACTGGACACCAGTGAACACTAAGAAGTCTCCTTTCTTGTGCACAGAGGATTTATCCTCAGTGATAATCATACAGGAAATCTTCACAAAACAGGTGAACATAAATGCAAGCACCTTAAGTGCTAATTTTTATTCCTGCACCCTATCTGTGAATGTGGAGAGCAACAGAGGTGTAAATTAAATTGTCTGCCATTGAGGGAAGGGACCACTAACAATGAAAAACAACTGTATTTACCTGCAGAATAGAACTCTTTTTGTCGTAGTTTGTTTGCGAAGTAAGAGAGGCAAGTGAGGCACAGTTAGGAGAGCTCAAATCCTACATCCTCAGAGATACATTAAATCTACCTGCTTCTCTCCATCCTTCCTGCCACCACCACTACCCTGGATCAGCCTCTACTCACATATCACATGGCCCACCGCAACCGCCTAACACCATGTGACCCTGTCTGCTGTCCGGCAACTGCCTCCCCCATCCTGGACTCCCAACCCACCTTCACCCTGCAGCCAATAGCCTTTCTGAAAGCAAATGTGTGCCTACAACCCTTCAATGGCTCTCTATTGCCCTTAAACATAAAATCTAGGCTCTTTGGCATGGCCTCCTGGCTCTGCCCATCCTTTCTCTACCTGCTGCCTGACACATCCTGCTATACCTGAGCCAGAGGCCTTGATCTCTGCTCAGCTGCACTGAAGATCCCTGCTCTCTTTTCCCTCCAGGCCTCTGCATGTGCTCCCATGTGTCTGGAAGCCCGGCCCTCCCTTGAATTGCCTGGCTAACTTATCTTTCACAGCTCAATGTAGTACTTCTTCCTCATGGAAATTTCCTAGCCCCACAGTATGAGTTAGGAGCCCCTTCAGTGCATTCTCATGTCACCAGCTTCTTTTATCATGGAACTTCTCATGGTCTTATTTTAACTACCTTTTTGTTCACTGTCTCTCTTATTCCTTTTGTCTCTCCAGTGCCTAACATAACACCCAGACCTGAGTTAGCACTCATTGAATGGTGAATGTGGCTCAGTAGAAGGGATCTACCACTTACCTAATGTCCTCTGCATGGCTGTGCCCTGCCTGATGCTTTAAATACATGATCTCTTATCCACACAACTCTGCCAAACTCTGTATTATTTTTGGACATTCTACAGATGAAGGTCAGTGGGATTAAATAGCTTTCTCTAAGTCACACATCACATAAGTGAATTGGAAATGAGGTCTGTGTAGCTTCAAAATTTCTGTTTATCTCACAGCAACACAGCCTCTCCCTGTGGCCCCTGCACAATGAACAGAGTTCTACGCATCAGACCTCCCAGAGTAATTCTAATCCATCTTCTACCCAACAGTCTTTCAAACATGAAGACTTTCCAGAAGCCGGTGGTTGGTCTGACCCTTTCCACCCCTGCTGCGGTTGAATGTTCTTCTCCATGGTGCCTAAAAAGACCTTCCCACAGTGGCTCCTCCGGGCCTGCTTCTCTTCACTGTTGTCACACAGAGCCTAAGAGATAGTGTCATCATGCTTTAAAGCCCCTCCCCCATGACAGCTTCCTCAAGCTGCCAAGACCATGTATCCCCAGGACAAAGGGGCAGATCACATGGCGGCTGTCCAGAAGCATCAGGAAGAAAGGCCAGCCCAAACTGCTCTGTACAGGAACACTGAACTCAAGGCCTATCTGGTAGCTGGAAGCACGGCTGCTGTCCTGTGGCCCTTGTCTGTCTCATGAGAGTATGAGTCAGAAAGGCATCACAGGCAAACCTAGAGAGCAAGTAGGCAGTGTCTTCCCATCCAAAGGCCACCCAGTGTCCCCCTACCCTTCTGTGAGGCTTCCCTTTAGAAAGGAGACTGCCATGGCCCTGATGCTCCACTGCACGTGGAAGCCACTGCAGCATCTACTGCAGAAACATCTGTGTTCTTGGACGTAAACTCAGCCACCCAGAAAAGCCACTCTCTCTGGAACTAACATATCTGGGCTTAGAGCTGACATAGCCTGTATTTGAAAAGTCTCCAGCTTTTAATCAGGTAAGAGTTAAGATATGATTTGAACATAGCAAGTATTTCCAATCTACAAAACTAGGGATGGGACTGTACGAGGATAAAATATTTGAATTGGTTGAAAAGTTTTTGGAAAATTCAAACCCAGATTTCCACAGGCTTTAGTAGCTATCTTGGGGATTGTAAGGGATGCTCTCAAACCAGGCAGAACTAGACAAAATGTAAGTTGTTTTGTCTTTAACATTTCTGAAAAGATCTTCCTTTTTCAAAGGACATCAAAGCTGCAATGCCATATAATTTCCTTTGTGTGTCTGTGCTCTGTTCAATGACATCAATAAGAGAGATTGCCCTAACTCCATTTGTACTACTATTAGGATAGTAACATGTAAAATGCTATGAATGACCTGATTCCAATGACCCTGCAGCCCAAATCAATCATAGTTTCACCAAATAATAGCAAAATCAACAGTACTCAAGCTGTTGAATTTATGAATTAAATTCAACTTCTTTTCCATAATCTGAGCAGGCCTGGGCAGAAAGAAATGGTCAGGACTGGGACAGCAGCTTGCCTCCCCTCCAGTATTCATGACAACACTGCCAAGGTCACCAGAGGACTGAGTCTGAAAGGATACGTTAGATAAAAATGTAACAGAAGCCAAGATGATAGAAGTAACAGCCAGGACCCCTGCGGCAGTCCGTTCTGCCACGTCAAAATGGCGGTGAGTGGACTCTTACTTTCGAAAATTCTATTAACCAAATTACACTGATGCTAAAAGTCAACAAAGCCAATTGTGTTGCTCTCACCTGTATCTTAAACAAAAGCCATTACACCAAAGGGGAACAAAAAAACACTAGAAACTATTGTATTTTACAATCAATCTTTGTTATTCACAAACTTTGTATTTGCAAACTCACCTATCTGCTAAAATTTATTTGTTACACCCAAGTTAATACTCCCAGCGCTTTACAGTTATTTGCTGATATGCAGAGCAGCCAACACTGAGTTGCTGGATCAGCGTGGACCCAGCTGAAGTCCAACAAGGCGATGCTCTGCCCTCTTGTTTTCAGCTCTCATACTGTAAAAAGGTGTCCTTTTTGTAGGCTCTTTAGTGCCACATAAATTTTTTGCTTTTTTTTTGCCTTTTTTTTTTTGCGGGGGTGATTACACTATTTAAAATGGCCCCCAAGTGTGCTGAGGTACTGTGTGTCCAGTGTTGCTGAGCACAAGAAGGCTGTGATGTGCTTTATGGACAAAATATGTGTCTTAGAAAAACTCCCCTCAGGCATGAGTTATAGCTGTTGGCCGTGGGTTCAATGGTAGTGAATCAACACCATGTATTACATAAAGTGTTTTTAACCAGAAACACACAGAAAATAAGGCTTTGCATTGACTGGTTGACCAAAATGCGACCAGAGGCTCACAGGAACTTAACCTTGTATTTTACACCTAGGAAATTTAGTATTCACCAAAAAAATTCAGTGTTCACAAATTCAGTGTTTGCAAGAACTTTATAGAACATCACTACAGCAAATAACAAGAACTGTCCATTTTCAAATTACAGATAAATGCTATAAATATATAGGAGTTGGAGGGGTTGGGATGGTGAACTGGATGTGAAAGGTTCTGCCATGTCATTTGCCTCAAGTACCCAAAAGTGAGAACTTGAAAACTATGAAAGTTGCAAGGGTAAATTTTGCTTCAAAGAAGACTGTTCATGCCTAGCATGGACTTTCTAAAATGTCTCTAGAGAAAGGGGAATGAAGGGAAGAGTAATACTTAATTTGATTATTATTTTTCAAGTGTTCTCTCCTGTTCACACTTGCAAAAGTTAATAAGAGTGTGATCTCTTGATAGGAACCATAGGGAACTTTATCAGTCTCTAAACATAATTAATTCTCTCTCTCCCCTGAGTTGGCCGAAGTAAAGACACATCTCACATAGAAAATGCCAGCTTCTCTCACTCATATATTTAGTGTAGCTAAAAGAATTAATAGAAAATGAACTAGTTTTGACATCTGTAAGAGTGCCAACAATAAAAATAAAATAAAATAAATGAACTAGTTTTTAGTATTTTCTTTTCCCAAAGCCCGATCTCCATGAATAATCAACAGACCAGCTGTCTAAGAGGCAGAAGGGCACCCCCTTTACACAGTGGGAGTCCCCTGGCATTCCTCCGGCAGTCAGAGACTCCATTCTCACAGCCTGGACACCAGGGAAAGAATTGGGGCGAAAGCTATTCCCATGTTTGCTCTTTTCATTAACGTTTTCAAAGAAGACTTTATTCTTACAAGCATTTAGAAGAAAAAGTTAAGAATTTTTCCTCCAGGCAAATAATTCACAAGAGAAAAAACCTTTCAATATAATTTATTTCACAGAGACCACTGAAGAGTATGTGGAAACAGATCTCAGCTGAAATTCCAGGATGGCTGTTAATGGTTACTGCAAAAAAAAATAAGTAAAATAAAAATCAAAGACAATTATTAAATAAATCTGTTACCATTGTAACAGCCACCTCAGTTTGGCTGGAATGTGGCCAGGCTGAGTGGGTGCACATTCGTTTTGACTAGAACTGGACAGTCACCCACAGTATTCTATATTCAACAATGACAGGGTGGCTGGTGAAGGTGGGGCTCCCTAGAATGTGGCTTTTGGAATTCTTACTCTTATCAATGTGTTACTCACTCACTAGAGGAATTTTAGAGGCGGAGAAGAATAAAACTCAGACATCATTTCACCATCTGTGCAATTGGAACATTTTTTTTTCAATAGGTAAGATTACTGAGGCCAAAAAATTTAAGTGACTGAGGTCACACATCAAATTAGGAGTCCTGCCTCCTGGTTTGTGGCTCCTCCCTCTAACCTGGATCTGTGGTGACAGCATCATTGCCATCCCTCAATGAGTAGTGATTTCCCTTACCTAATTTTACTGCCTAAACACAGTGCCATCCATCTGTTACAGGAATGGGGCCCTGGTCATGTGGAAAGAAGGAAGAAGGAAGCCTGGGGTACTTACCAATGTCATTCCTGGGTTGAGAATAGAGAAATGCCAGGTTGCCTTACCATTCCAGAGCCCCCCCCCCCGACCCCCACCCCACATTTCTCTCTCCTGTGAATGTCCTGAGAGCCTTGGTCTCTCTGTGCTTCTTGTGGCCAGCCTAAAATGACAGTAAGTTCTGTACGAACCTGACCAATGAGCACTTTTATCTTGCATGATGCCAGGTCATATTTTTGAATGAAACAATTTTTATGTGAAGACATTATGAAGAGACTGTATACCCATAACAGAATGAGCTATGCACAGGGAAAAATTTGTTAAAATGATTGTATGTGCACAATTTCATTATCCCTATTTTCTATCCCCTTAGTAAAAAGCAAGTACTAACTAATAAAATGATTATTGTTAGAACTAGAATTAGCACATAATCTGGACTATCAACCAAGATTCAGCATGTTGTTTATATTGTGAGATTTTCCCAATATCTATAGCCACTAACGTAAGACTCAATGTAATTGAGTTTCTTACGCCAAAATGTATTGTTTTTCTCTTCAAAATATACCTTATGGCAATGAAGATAAAAAATAATCCTAAAATTAAATGACATTTAAAAAATAATTTTCATGCCAAATTGGAAAACAAAGATGCACAAGTGCTCTGAGAGCGGCACCAAAGTACCACTTTAAAAAAATTACAGGCAAATTTAAGAATATGCTTTTCCCAATGACACTGAACCTCAATAATTTTCTCCACAATGGTTTGAGAACCCTATGATTCTCATAGAAATCTGGCAATTTCACCGATTTCCCCTCAGCAGAACAGAGTACTATATGTTGTATTTTGTAGTTCAAAGAAATATTCCTCCAAATGGAAATTGGGGCAAGGGGCACATGCCAGGGTTACCCTTGAGTATTATCAAAAGAAAGAAGTCAAAGCTACACTTCACAATGCAGTAGCTTAATCCATCATCTTTATTTTCCATGCTCGCTAACTGGAAAAAAAGTTGAAAATAACAAAAGATGCTATTCTTCATACAATGGACAGTTTCAATGGAGTGTGTGCACATAAATTGTCTTTATGATGATGAACAGATAGTTTCTAAGTATTTTATCTAACAGCCCACTTGTAACAAGAAGAGTGTCATCAGAACCTGGTTAGTGGGTGAGCATAGGTCAGAATTCATGCAAGTGCCCCAGACCTAGAAGAGACAGTGTTCAGTGACTAAATTTATTCTGTGTCAAAAGCAATCTTGGGTATTCGTCCAATATAATCACTTAAAACTTAAAAGCTCTATTAAGAAAGATGAAGAAAATTGTTCTCTTTGGAAATCAAAGAATGTATGTATCAAGGATTGTCCATGGCCAACACCTCTGTTAGGGAAACAGACAAGCCTAGTGAGCTGGGTATACCTAAACCCAGAACTCAGCAATCTGATTTGAGTTCCATTTCTATCACCCACTGCTCTCTCCTATGGTGGGAAAGACTTTTCCCTAACTGTGCTTACACAGGCTTTAGTTATGGGCTTACAGCTGGTGATGTGAGGGAGGGAAGAGATTGAGGGCCTTCTCATGGTCTTTTAATCTTCATGTTCTCTTAGAAACACAGAATTGAGATTTATTTAGTATTTTAGATAGTATGGAGATGCAACCTATAGGTGTGTGTGGCGGGATGGGGGGTGTTCAGGGAAGATGGTTTGGCATTCTGCTACTTCTAAAAGTATCTTAATAAGTATCTGCATTGGTTGTTCTGACCAGTATGGCTCAGTTAGTTGGGTATCATCCACAAAGTGAAAGGTCGCTGGTTCGATTCCTGGTCAGGGCACATACCTTGGTTTTGGGATTCCCCAGTCAGGGTGCGTACAAGAGGGAACCGATCAATGTTTCTCTCTCTTCCTCTCCCCACCCCCACTTCCCCTCCCTCTAAAATAAATAAATAAATAAATAAATAAATAAATAAATAAATAAATAAAATCTTTAAAAAATATCTGCATTGTTCGAACATAAGACAGAATTTCTTGAAATAACCAAGCCTATTCTATGGTCCTGGGTTGCACAGAACAAAGGCCAAAGGCCTCTTGTCCCAAAGCAGTATTTCTCTCATATAAAAAGCAACCCCTCTCATTTTGCCTTCATTTTGCACTCATCATTTGGGTACTCAGACCCAAATATTAGCCTTCATGTTTCTGCCAAAGTGTAATTTTCTATATGATTTTTGATGAATGTTTAAAGCAATCATCTTTTTTCTAAATGATTTTATTTACTTTTTAGAGAGAGGAAGAAAGAAAGAGATAGAAACACCAATGCGTGAGAAATACACTAATCAGTTGCTCTTATACGCTCCCAACTGGGAAACCTGGCCTGCAACCCAGGCATGTGCCCTGACCAGGAATCAAACTGGTGACATTATGGTTTGCAGACCAGCACTCAATCCACTGAGCCACACCAGCCAAGGAAAAGCAATCCTTTTTAAAAGAAACAAATCTTGGCAGGAGGTTAGCAAGTCAATTAATTGGCAAGGGGAAAGTATAGTTCGGTTTTACATACCAAGAGTAATTTCAACTATAACAGGTTGTTGACATATTGTATGTGGGGAACTGTTAGTTCTCCCAGTTTTATGAAAATCCAGGATAAGAAATCTGACCCTTTTATCCAAATGAACTAGGGAGCAATGATCTGTCCCAGAATCTTTCCCTGTTCACTGACAGTATGTTTGTTTGCTTGTTTCTAAGTAGCATCTCCCCTAGTAACTTCCTGTTAGTCTAAGTGCACTGATGATTAACTAACTGCTGGAGAAGGTGGGCTTAGGGCACAAAAACAGTTAAGGGGTGAGCTACCACTGCCGACTACAGGCATTCAGAAAGCATACCATCTCCTTAATTAAATATAAGATTATGGTAAATGAGATTTGATTTATGAAAATTCACCCTACACCCAAATTTCAAGCCTCCATTAACTGTGTAATGTTAGGCAAACCATGCAGCAGTGTGAGCAGAATGTTAAGTTGTTTCTAGACCAACAACAGCAAGTATGATGCCTAGATGAAAAGAAAACAGGTTTGCTTCAATTGGTGCTTTTACCCCTTTTTAACGCATTATTACTCATATTAAGCATTAACTACAAAAATAATTTGACTCTTTAAAAAGCATGTTTAGCTATATTAACAGCATATCATTGTTGTAAAATCAATTCAGACACCTCCTTCTTTCTGAAGTCCTTCCAGATTCCCTCACACGGGATGAACTCTTTCCTCTTTTGGGTCCCTATAACGCCTTACTCATTCCCCAGAGAAGATTTATTCCATCATTTCTGTGTATATGTGTCTCTGCTGCTAGACTGCAGATCCTTAAGAACACAACAGGTCTCTATTAATCATGATGTTCCCATCAGATACATGAATTCCTGGCTCTTAGTGGCTGCTTAATGAGAATTTATTTTATTTTATTCAGGGAGAATGGGACCAACATAAAGTTGTAAATAACTCATTCTCATTGAACTTTTCACCTCCCATTACAGCTAGTCACATGGTCACAAAGGCATACCCGCAGACTTTTTTGATTCCTGTCATCCAGTCACAGGGGCAGTTGGCTGGTGAGTGGCACAATAGTCAGGAGAAAGAGAATAGATGAAGCATTTGGACAACCAATTTAAAACATGATCAGTCCTCACAAATCCACAGCCTCGGAGTTGAATATAATGTGGCCTCCAAGGTTCTGTATAAGACAAAGCATCTTTTGCCCCTTTCCCTTTGGAATTGTATTGCTTTCTCCTTCCTTTCCTCTATAAATAAATCCTAGAATTCTCTGATTTCTAATCTGGCTTTACTTATTTATTAGACTTCCCTGACTTCATAGCCTACCCACAGACTAGGTCAGTTCCCCCATTAAAACACCCCTTATCTTCTCTTAACACGCACTATCCTTGTAATTATTTAATATTTTATTCCCCCCCAAGAAAAGGGAAACTTTGCCTGTGTTGCTCACTGTGGTCCAGGTGTGGTCTGTGGTGCATCCATTGCCAGAAACAATGTCCAGAACAATTGAGATGCACAATCTCTTTATTCGGTGAATGGAAGCAAAAGGAAAAGAAAGGGAAAGAAAAACTTTTAAATGAAGATAAAAGAGATGAAGGCATTGAGATGGGAAATGGACACCTATGCCTGTAGCGGGGAGTTTCTTCACCCTACATTCTTTCAGATCACAGCTGCTTCAGGAAAGAAGAGTGTTTGTTCAGACCTTGTCTTGGGATAAAAAAACTCAAGCCTAAGAAAGAAAGCTAAGAGGGAGGCTGAATGTGGGACAGCACATGTTATATATATTGTGGGATGAAGGAGTATGCACTAACGTGAGGATGATGGTCCCAAAGTTGTGAGTTACAAAGGATTCTTCATATTTCCTAAAGGACCACACACATACATAGTGGCATTATCAAGATGATTGTTATTTGACTTGAATGAAATGTTGGTGGACCTGAAACCATGTATAAGGCCAATTTAAGCATTAGTTTTGAAGGTACAAAGTCTTCAAGTCCAGATAAATTATAAAGGCCATGGCCAACATCTGCATTATCAAGACCAACACACTTTTGGTGATAATAAATGCCATGTCAGATAGTTCCTTTCCTTGTTCCTTACAAATTCCCCATATTGTTTTATAATGCGAGTTCTTACCCTAGCTATTCTCTCAAACAAATCTTTGAAGGAATAGAAGGAAGCATGTTATCACCTACAGTTCAATGATTTCCTGGAATGTTCTGTGCAACTCCCTTTGTGTGTGTGCTTTCCTTTTCTTCTTGTTTTTTTTTTTTTATTCTAAATCTGGTATTACTAGTTCAACACCTTATCACAGACTTCACCTTTCATCTCCTTCCACAACTGTGTCAACCCGATAAAATCTGGAGCTGTCTGCTTTTGTTTCATCTTGCCCACCCTCTTCTCAAATGACCATTTGGGTAAGTGTTTACTAGTAGAGTCTTTGAAGGGGCATCTCTTTCCTGTCCCCCTATGTGTCTCAGAAATAAATCAAAAACAGGGAAAGGCTGACTTTCAAGCACTCACACAATTTTGGCCTTTATTACACAAGTTCCACCCAGTCCGATCTCCTCAGAGCAGAGAAAGAAAAATCACCAGTGCTTGTTACTTGGATTTGAAGTGTATCTATCCTAGATAGAGTGTATCTAGCACTAAATCTGTAATTCCTTACAAAAGTTTAAATACTCCCAAACCTACTATTCAATGGACCAAAAAATTATTTTCCTAACAAAAATGTTTGAGGCTCCCCACCACTAGAAATATAAACATAGCTGCACTCACATAGGTAAGGCCAGTCAGTAACAATGTAGGCCTCAGAAAGAAGCTGCTCCTCAAATCAAAACAAAACAAAACAAAAAACTAAATGCTTAGTGGTTAGTCTTCCAAATACACATGGGAGACAAATAACTCACTTATCTTTACTTGGTATTGAGAGGTTAAAATGCTTTTTGAGAATCAGGATGAGTCAGTGAGGGCAGAAGTGGCAGAAGGCAAAAGTGAGTTTTGGCCTTCAAGAACACAGGGTTGCTTCTGTAAGACGTTAGAGACACCATTCACATGCCCCTGCAGTGGGCTGAAATCAGGAAGGAGGCAAGCATTTCCTGCAACAGCCAAGCACAATGAAATGACTTCAGCCTTCATTTTCAAGACCTCCCTTTCCCCCAAATTGGCCTAGCATTTGCATATCTTCCATTCTAAGCTCCTTCATAGAGACACCTCTCTCCTGACCACAAGCAAACAGGAGTTGCAGTGAATTGTTATTAAGGTAGTACAACTGGAAATCTTATAAATAGATGATAATCTTCTTGTGTATTTATATATAGAAAGAAAGGGAGGAACGAGGGACAGAGGGAGGCAGGGTAACTGAGCATGCCAGGCTTTGGGTGAAGCCCTGGAATGCATACACACGTTCATGTATCATGTATGTCTGGACAGGCAAGCAGGAAGATGGGAGCGAATGACTTCAGCACGAGGAGGTGCCAAGACACAGACAGAAGAGCTTTCCCATTGGGTGCATGTTATGTGTGAGTGGACCTTGGCCCTCATCCACCATACCAAGTTTACTCAACAGTACTTTAATAAGGAGGAACTCACACTTTCCCTAGCCCCTTAAATTGGGTCTCCCACAAATATTTAACACAGATAGTCATCCAGCCTCTAAAATGCCAACAACATACCTATTCAGTTGGTAACATAAGCCAATGTTTTATCATATCAACTCTCACAACTTGATCCAGCAATATTTTTGCCTTAAAGCCTTTTTCTCCTTGTGAGGCTCACTATGGACATGTGAAATGATATCTGAATCCTCTTCAGAGCAATCCTTCATAAACTACCAGACAGCAAATACATCACGGTCAGCCCACTTTTCAATAACATCCCCAGTTCTTTTCACCTTTCCATTCCTTTACCTTTTGTCTGCCCTCTTTCCCTCCTAATCCTCTGAGATAACTAAAATTGGACAAAACATTGAAATATAGATCCAATACATTAAAATGATCCTTTAATGTCAACTTTCTTTTCCATATACTCACAGAGTTGAGCAGGTTCTTTCTTCTGTGAAACTGGATCTTTTTGTATGTCAAAAACTGAATTTTCAAAGGCCAAATCATTCTGTCTACTGTTTCTTGGCTCAGTTGCTGGAAAGAGCTCAGGTCTCTAAATTTAGTTTTTTCCCATGGCTCAGCTCAAGCAAATGTCCTTCCTGGACAATACACATGGCAACAGGTCCCACAGCTCTCCCTAGTCACCAACTGCCCCAAGTCTGTCTGCAGGGTCCTGGCAAAAGTATCCAACCTGACACACAACAACCGCACCCCACTCTCTTCAACCCCACCCACCCCTCTTCAAAGACAGAGTCCTCCCCAACCCTGCTCCTTGATAACCCCTCCCCACCATCTTCCACCCCCTCCCTAGACAACTACCACAGAGGTTTCTTCTCCCCAACCCTGTTATACACCTCAGGAAGTCCCTCACTAATAACACAGCTTCTCTGCTCACAGCACAGGGGGATGGGTCCCCTCACATACCGTACCATATACCTCATGAGAGAAGTGTTCACTAGGGCCCAAGTACAGAATTAGAACTCAAGACCCATTTCTCATTTTTAAAAAAACAGAAAAATCACAGCTCAGTAGGTCGGCTAAGCTGCAGATTAAATGCACTTCTGTAGAACTACTTGGAAGGGAAGGGTCAAGTTCCATACAATCAACTTAAAAGATAAACTTGTACAGCAACAGTCATTTAGGGAATGACATGTACAATAGCAAAGAGGCATTGACACACGTTGTGGTGGTACTGAGAACCACTACCTAGAACTGACATTACAGACTTCATATAGCTCTGTAACTAGGTCTCTTCTACGAAGAGGCGTTTGACCCTCCACCTCCAATTCTGTGACTCAATTATTACTTCACCTTTCCTCATGACAGTCCTGTAGATTAGGTAAAAAAGTTAAATTAAGTTTAAAAAGTCACATCCATTCACAGAACAGGTGAGGCAAGATGGCTAATAATATAACATTCCAGTATATAAAAATTTCTGTCAAGTCTAGAGAAAAGGTTGTAGTCTAGATTATGCTATTAGTGGACTATTCTTATATCAAAATTATCTTTTTAAACACGCTTGTGCCTTTCACAGTATAGCAACTACACGGTTTAAAAGCTGATTGTGATGCGAATGAATACAACAGGGGCTAACCAATACCCCGTTTTGTTTTCCATGGTGTCTCTTCTGGTCAGAGATTCCCTGGCCAGTTTCAGGGAGCCTTTCTAAGGAACACGTGTGGAAATGGGCCTGCAGCATGACCCCGTGTTTTCGCATGCTGGCCCTAAATTCTTCAGAGATCTCTCTTCCACTTTATCTTTCTACCTGGAGCCACACACATGAGAAATCCAGTTATGACTCTACAATGAGAATACTTTGATTTAAGTGATCTTTCCGGCCTACGTGGGCCCTCGCAATGAGGCCTAAACCTCGCTGTTTCTTTACAGGGCAAAAAAAAAAAAAAACAAACCCAGGAAAGGCCCGTAGTTTCCCACAGGGGACTGATCTGCAGTACCAAATTTTACAACCACGGGGAAATTTCTAATTCACACACCAGAGCTCTTGTGAGCAACTGAGCCCAAAACACAGCCAGAATGGTTTGGCCTTTCAGAATCTGGTTTCACTGGAGAAAGAATCTCAACCTCACGGTGTATGCGTGTCTGCGTGTGTGTGTGTGTAGGGAGCTGGGTCTGCAGGGCAGTGAAGGAAGTAGGAGTTTGTTTTTCCTCTCACACCTTCCTCTTTCTCCTTCTGGGAAAGAAGGGCCAAGGGGAGTGGGAAGCACCAAGAAAGAATATAGTCAGTATCAGCCTGGAAGTGACCCCTCTACAGGTGATTGGAGGTGGGAACCCAGTAATGGGCCCATCACTAGGCTCCCTGTGAGTCTGCCACCTTCAAGGGCTCCGAGAGGGAGGGGGTGGGGGAAACACAGAGTGCAATGTCAGACTCCAGGACTTTCCAGAAAGGACCCCCACATAGGGCCATTTTCAATGCCAAGTATTTTAACAAATTTCCTATTAGGGTAATTCCAAGCTTTCAGTGAGGAAAGACTATGAGAAACTGCCAACATTTAATTTGTAAAAAACTTCACCCTTATTTTCCTATTGAAAGAAATGTTCCCCAACACAAACACAGAGGCAGATCACTCTATTTTTAAAAAATCACCAGATTTCTGTGCAAACACAGCCCCTTGATTTCTGACTTTAGTTAGAATCTCATCACGGTTGAACAGGGAAGCAGTAGCTTAGCTTTCCCCTCCCCCCCATGTGCATCTGCTAGAATCAGACAGCGGTTCATCTTGGAAGAGCTGCCCTGAGCTCTGGGCTTTAGAGAAAAATAGCCTGGTGGAAAAGCTATCACCTTCATGATGACACAGGGCTGATAGGCAGCTACAGGCTCATTAAAGCGTAAGGCTCTGGGTGACAGGAATTGCTTCTGAGCACTGTTTGTACCCCTAGTATTAGTCCTCCTAATCCTTAACTTTGACAGACTGTACCCAAAGTCGCAGGCCCCCATTCTCAGCCTGGACCTTTCAGAAATTTGCTTTTTCATATTCCCCTTTCATAGAGCACAACTATTAATCTCCGATTTTCTTTCTTTTTAAAAAAAATTTATTTACTAATTTTAAACAAAGAAAGGGGTAGAGAGAGAGAGAGAAAGAGAAACATCAATTTGTTCCACTTATTTATGCATTCACTGGTTGCTTCTTGTATGTCTGTGCCCTGACTGAGGATAGAACCCATCACCTTGGTGTATTGGGACGATGTTCAAACCAACTGGATAGAGCACCTCGGCCAGGGCAGCTCCAGATTTCAAAGCCAGTGAGGAGTTCCAATATCCTGCTCCATTGTGTGCATATGTATATGTGTGTATATTTCTACACTTGGGGTTTGGAGAACACACTAAATAATCAAGTATGATATTCTCCCTTTCACCTACAACACTCTTCTTTCCCCAGTACGAAATTTGTGTGGCTAAAAACACTTCTCATAGATAGTTCTGGAGCACCCCCTTATCTGTGGGTGAATACATTCCAAGACCATTAATGGGTGCCTAAAATCGTGGATAGTACTAAATCTTACATAAACTTACTTACGATAAAGTGAAATTTATAAATTAGGCACAGTAAGAGATTAATAACAATAGCTCATAATAAAATAAAACAATTATAACAATAATGCAATAAGTTATGTGAATGGTTTGGGAGCCATTATTAAGCAAAATAAGGGTCACTTGAACACAAGTGCCATGACACCTCAGCAGTTGATCTGATAAATGCAACAGCTACTAAGTGACTAACGAGCGTGGATCGTCTGCAGGTGGACATGCTGGACCCAGGGATGACTCAGGCCTGGGCAGGACAGACTCAGAACAGCATGCAGTTTCAAACATATGAATTATTTATTTTTCATCTAATATTTCCAGACCATGGTTGACTGTGGGTAACTGAAACCACAGAAAGCAAACTGGCGGGTAAGGGGAGGACTACTATATCACCACCAGTTTTTCACAGAGTAATGCACCACTGGGAAACGCGCTCCCTGGGAGGCACCATCACTCAGCTACTGTGTGCTACCTTGTGTGGCCCATGGAAGCAAAAGCAGGGGGAGGAGTAAAGGAGTAAAGAAGTGGGGCCTGAACCAGGTCAGGGCGTAGCAGACATCAGATACTGAGGCAGAGGAGGGACATCAGGGTAGGAGCCCAAGCTGCCTGGGACTCCTACATTATCTGCTCCTCCTCAAGAAACGTCATAAACTAGAGGTGGGTTGGGGGTGGCTATTCTCTGGAAGGTTGAGTAAGTCAACCAAGCTTTTCAGCCTCACTGACCTCACCTTCATTTGAGGGGGGTGGGGGGTTTGACTGGATATATATTTCAGCTCCTATGTTCTTTGATTCTCTAAGTCAGATTTTGATCTGAGTGAGTTTTGATTCTCAGAGTAAGAGGAAGAAGACTTAACTAGGTGGGAACTCAATGAGACAAGGGTCTTGGGACTTTGTAACAGAATCAGAGGCCCAGTTTGATTCGGGTTTGATGAGAGAGGAAGAAAATGAGAAAGGAGAAGGTCCCGTGTCCTACCCTGGGCTACACTCTCAGGTCTGGGGGCTCTGTGTGAACCTGCTCCGATCGGCTCAGGGGAATTTGGAGTGTGGTTCCAAGGCCCCTCCCACCTGTACAGCTCCATCCTCACTCCATAATATGCTTGTTATTTGCTTCTTGCCAGCCACTTCTCTAATATACAATAGCTTCCTTTTCATTTCCTTGTAGACCCAAGTTTTAAAAAGCTATTAGAAAGACAGGTAGAAACTGAAGGGGCCTCTCCAAAACGGAATACTCTCGCATCCTCTATTCTGCCAGAACTAAAGTCTCCATGGAGAAGTCACTGCCCTGTCCTTCCTACCATGCCACCAATACCATGACTGTGGATTCTGTTACCACACTCCATTCATACCATCTCTGAAAAACATTTTTTCTGATCATCTTGATTAAATACATTTTTGAATACCCAAACCCCTTTGCTTTGCCCAGTCCAAATTTTACAACCCTTGATCCCTGGGCCTTTCTCTTCTTCTCTATAGAAATGACTAGCATCTGTTTTCTCCTACCTATAACCTGTAGTTATTTTCCACTGACACAGCATCCTATACTTCAACCCCTAGCCCTTCTGCAGCCAGCTCAGTATCACCTCAGCCCAGAGATGTCTAAAGGAGGCTCACCAGGCCAACCTCCATGACTGGGAGCAGCGGGGGAATGAAACAAAATGTTCCAATGTTCACACACACAACGAAACAGACACACAACCCAAGTCCTCATATTGCCAATCATTTCTATTGAAATTTAAAAGTCGAGCCTTTGTAAACACCATTGGTTCAGTTCCTTCCAGAAAATTCACTTTTCCCCCTTTTCTGTTCCTGCATCAAACTTGGTAACTGTGATAACATTTCCTAAGATTCCTTTTCAGAACATCTTAGTTCTGGCAGTGGGAAGACAGGCACATGAAAGGACAGACCAGACACAAAACTCATCAAATGAATCCCCATATTAGGACTTCTCATTTTTGAAGCTTTTCTGTTTACTTTTTATGAACCTCAGCCTCCAGTGTCTGAAAATGTTTTCCTCATGGAAATAAAGCTGGTCTACTTCTCAGGTACTGGGAAGAGCTAAGCTCTGCCTGCACTACATGGGCTCCTGAGGCAGATCGGCAATGTCTGTAGGTAGGGATTAAGTCAGGAACAAGAAGGAACATGCCAAACGTCCTCTGTGCTTTGAAAAGTTGATCCAGACTAGTTCAGAAGCAGTTGTGCATGTTTTAAGAGGCTCCTAACCAAAGCGCAATGGCAGAACCAAAGGGAGAGGCAGGAGAGGAAAAAATAGCTTTTTTTTTTTTTTTTTTGGTTTCTGACAAAATTCTTAACTGGAAGCACTTAGATTTCTAATCTGTGTGGCATTTGCAAATCAGAATCCCACAAACTGCTTGATCCACAGTCCAACAAGGTATGCTGAATTTTACACCTTACCTGGAGACTTTCTGAATAATCAAAGAAAAATGGTTCCTGCCTTTGTACAGAAAATGAAGAGATTTTTCGGAGTAAAGAAAAACAATTTAATTATCGTTAACAAGGTTTAACTGCTATGGGCTATCATCCTCTGCACTGAAGCTGAATTTAACTTAAAAGAAATCATGTGACCCAGGGCCCTCTCCTGCTCTCACTTGGCACTCACTGGGCAGGCGAAGCTCAGGCCAGGTGAACTGCCCAGGTAGTCAGGAAGGCATTACATAGCAGAGGAGAGACCCCAAGCAGGGACAGTGACCCTCTGATTGTCGACCCTCTGATTGTCCCCCCTTGGTACCTCACTCCTGTCTGCTGCAGTGCAGGGCCCCTGACAGCAGAAACTCAGGAAGCTGCCTTCCTTTCTTGGCCGATCTTCAGGATGACACGCAGGCTCCATGTCCAAATCCACAAGCGGACGTTAGTGGTCACCTGCCTGGCCCAGAGGCCGTAGGCCCTGCCTCCTCCAAGCTCAGCTCACCCTCAGCCGTGCCCATCCTTCCCCAAGCTGGCCTGGCACACCTCTGTCAGACAGGGACCCAGGGTAGGAAGTGTGATTCATGATAGAAAATACCGGTTTTTCATTGCTATGCAAATGTAGCTGGGGTGGGGTTTAGGTAAATCCAGATGTGGACACCAAAAACGAGGACAAGAATGTGCCTCTTTTCTACTTATCTCACTAGGCCAAAGGGGCTCGGCCCACACACCACACATGAAAGAAAATTAGTCTCATGGAGTGGGGTGGGGCCAACTAACATTCATCGACACACATTTGAGCAGTTTATATTCACATGCAGTTTCATATTTAAGAGACAGATCTTTACTTTTTTCATATCAAAATGTATTTATTAAGATTCTATCATCATGAGGCAAAGCCCAAACTGCCAACAGTCTCAACACTAGTGTTTAGTCAAACTACTTCATCCTGAAAGGCGGTGCAGTCATGGTATGCTTCTTCCGTGGCCATTGTCTGCCTCAAAACCCACTAGGCTGGAACTTCTGGAACAACTGAATGAAGAAAGTGGCTATGACATCCAAATGCTTGAAAGCCACCCTGAAGGACCTGCCCCCATATCCTGACAGCATGACCTATGCCACTTGCCCCACCCACCCAGTCTCAGAACCACCTCCAAAGAACACGTGCTGGGGTGCAAGGGTCACTTGGGGTTAGAAACCCGGACCTCAGACTCACTCCGGCCCCCCTCACACCTATGCGGCTGACACAGGTCCCATTAGTCCTCTGAGGCTCAGTTTCCTCAGCTGTAATGTGAGTGAGTAGACCGAAACCTACTGGCCTTTTCTGCATGGCCATAATTTTCCATAGTTTTTTACAAACAAGCCCAAAGTGAACGATATCCGGTATTAAGGGTGCCAGTGGGACTTGCCTGATCTACTCTGCAGTGTTCAGCGAACCTCAGTGGGGTACGACCTGAGGGCCCGGCCTGAGCTAGGAGAAGCCAGTGGGCTCTGTGTGGGAGCTGGTGGGTTCAACAGTTGGTAATATTATACCTCAAATTGAATTCCACAAAATGAAAAAAGTGAGTTGGATTGAAATACAAACTAATGATTTCATTTTTCAGTTGATGGCAGATGAAAAGGCAAAGGTTAGATGTCATATAACATCACTGGGAAACCCCCAATTCAGGCATGCTGACACATGTATCCCATTTCAGATATTACTGCATCAATTTATACCTTTTATTGTGGTTGACAGTAAACATTTTAGTGACCTAAGAGTGGACACTCTGAATACATGAGACTCAGTGAAAGTGTTGAGAATTAGGAAAAAAATAAACAAATAAGAGAAGAAATACCATCATTCAGCCTTTGGGTTAATAACAAGAACACAGGATTGTATTTCTGGACACCAGACATGAGACCCTATGTGGGCAACTCACAGATCCTCAGGAGTCTATAACCTTCCTCCATTTCGGGTCTTCACGGGGTACTAGGTAAGGCTTAGGAGTGCAAAAGGGCCCTTTGGGGACAGTCACAGAGATGGCAGGAGGGGAGACCAGCTTAGTTAAAAGTAACCTCCCATCCCTATCCAAAAAGGGCTTCCATAAAATTAGTGTTTGAACAAAAGCTAAAAACATTCCATCACTCTTCTTCCTAAAATCCTTTGTGCAAGTACTGGGCCTGTCTAAACTAGAAATTCTGTCTGTGCGGAATGAGTTATTGTATGAACAAATGAATGATAGTTTGTTCTTTCTAAATCCAATGATCATATGTAGCTGTACCACCTCCATACTAATCAAAATTGCCTTATTCTTAATTTTAATAATTCAAGATGCACTTTCTTCTACTTAATCCTCCAACTACACTCCGAGGCCTTTTTGTGGGTTGGTTGAAAACCACTGACCCTGGACCTGTTTGCCCCCGAAGTGAGTAATCTTGAATTAGTGAACTCCCCTGGCTTTAGTGCCCTTCTTCATAAAGCTAGGATGTTTTCTGTAGCAGCTGCAAGGTCCCCACCACCTTGAATGGCCTAAGGATATTTAAGACCCTCACTGGGAGACACCAATGGCTTCTCACAAAACGTTTTGTGAGATATTTCCATTGCACAGTTGACCCTTGAACAACACAGGTTTGAACTGCATGTATCCACTTACATGAAAGTTTTTTCAATAAATACTACAAATGTATTTTCTCTTATGATTTCCTTAATGATATATCTTTCCTCTAGCTTTCTTTATTGTAAGAATACAGTATATAGTACATATAACATACAAAATATGTGTTAATTTTGTGTAATACCAGTCAATAGTAGGCTATTAGTAGTTAAGTTTTGGGGGAGTCAAAAACTTGTGCATGGATTTTCAACAGCCCAGGGGTCAGTGCCCCTTAAGCCTGTGTTGTTTGTTCAAGGGTCAACTGTAGTTGCTTCCACGTTTCAAGCATCTGCTTCATGCCAGGTACTGGGCCAGGTACTAGTCACACTCTGTCTCCCATCTGCCAACCACCTGGCTGCAGAAACGGACACTTCCTTAGATCAAATAAATGACTTGCCCAAAACCACACAAAGAGTAAGTAGTTGAATGAGTTCCTGAAATTATGTCTTCCCAACAACAAAGGCCAGCTTCCTCCCACCTCACCCCAGCACTTCACAGGAACAGGTCTACAAAAGATGGTAGGGCTCGCTGTGACAGGGGTCAGCAGGTAAGAGATGAGTGAGATAGACTGGAGGGCTGTGGTGAGCCTGAGAACCTGTACCCCCATCTTAACGGGGCAACTGCTCTAATGAGTTTTAACAAAGAATTTGAGGCCAGTGTGTTCTGATCATCTGATTTCTCCACTCATAATGTAAAAATTTTGATTTTTATGTAATACTCTTAATTCTACAAAGTTGTGGTGGCTTACCAAAATTTGTAGAAGTCATTGTGTAGGCCTTTCTGGAGAACCTGGCCCCAGGCCTGGAACCTCTGACCTATACTTTTCTAGTACAAGGAATTTACTGATGAACATTGCCCAATCTGGCCCTTCAATTCCAGTGAGAACTTTCACAATCACGCATAAAAATGCCAGCAACAAATATTGGCAACGGGAGTGAGTGTATTGAGGGGTATTATGCAAAATGTGTGAGCAACACCATTTTGTGTACCAAGATCTAGGAATCACTAAGCATTCCTTCTCTGAGGTGAATTCCAGAGGTCTGCTTGTGGGGTGTAGGTTTTTGGAGGAAGGAATTTGGTTGAGGCATGCAGCTTTCCTCCTCTCATGCTAGGAAGAAGGTTGCTTAATAAGCACATTCCTGACAAGCCAGCTCCAGGCTTGACTTCAGAGGTACTGCAAACAAGCAACAAACCTGATCCCTGTTTCAGCCTCCTCTGTTTCTCCAAGTCCACCCTTCAGGGTAACACCGAAATGGCGAAAACAGTAGGCATGGTAAAAGCAGGAGGCTACAGAGGCAAGAAGGAAATCAATCTCCGAGTGATAAAACTGTTTGGAAATCCACTTTCAGAAAATGAAGTTCTCAAAGCGAACACCCCAGGGATCCCATCAAAATGCCCCTGGCTTGTGTCAGAACTGCTGGGTTCAAATCCCCCTGTTGCCCAGAGACAAGTCTCTAAAGACCTCTGAGCCTTAGCTTCCTTATTTATAATGTATCGTTTCTACACTTTATTAGAGGACTATACAAGAAAATTTGTGTATAAGTTTTAGGCATATAGTAAGTAATAATACTCGTGGGCAATCTAGTACTTATTCGCAGTGGTTTGAAAGCATACAGGGAATTTTTTTTATTGTATTGTTGGCATGTACACTACAATAAAAAAAATTTCCTTGTAAGCCATTTGAGATTTGGATGTATATGTCTTAAAAAGCTAGTAATGTATAAATATCTGAGGGGAAAATATTGTATTTACCTTATGCCATAGGAAACTTGGTCTATTTTTCTAATGATACCGAAAAAGTTCAATTAGACTTAAAGTGACCTGAGACAATGGTCATTATGCTCTCTTGAATGGGGCTGCTTGAATTACGGCTCTGATTGTGCCCATCACAAAAGACTCTTCCCTTTTTCCTCTAAGTACAGTTATTCCTCATTAGTTTTTAGGTTTACAAGCTAATATCAAGCATATGTTTATTCAAAAACACCATATTCGGAGACTTTATTTATATGTTTCCTTTTGCAAATATTTGCAATTAACTGCAGCACTGAGATACTTTATGAAGTAGAAAAAGAATGTTATCTGGGAAAAACGTGAAGTTTCAAAATAGCTATTGAGAAGGAGAAAGGAAGGAAAGTCTAATTACAGTAAAAATATGTACTGATTTGTGCAAAAGAAACGTATATTGAATCTACTACACTTACAGTTTTAATGTGTTCTGTGCATCTGGATTAAAAAGAAGTTGGAGTTTAAATAATGTCTGAAGCTTTCTTCAGTGATCCTAGAGTATAAAAAGTGTTGTTTCTTTTTTTTCAAAACGCATCCTATGATTCTATTTCTGACCTGTCTTGCTTTTTTTAAAAAAAAGTTTTTTTAAATAGAAATATTCTGTATATTAAAACATTTCTTTTTCATTTAGGAAACTGAATCATAGTATATAGGTACAGTCTTAATATGAAAACCTAAGTTCTCTTTATCTAAAATTGATCCCTGTAACGTGGCAAAAGATTAAGTTTAGTTATAAACTTGAACTTAAAGTGAATGTTTTATACAATGAGTAAGAAGATACCCCAACTGGGAAGGTGAATTTACTGCTTTTGTTGAAAACTTTGGGTAGCTTAAATATATTTAATCAAAACACACCTGGTACTCAGAACCCCAAACAGCATTTATTTAGAAAAACAGGATCCTGACTGGAATGAACTGGTTTAGGGAAGATTCTGTGGCTGGAAATGAGACTCCTAATGCCATGAGAAGTGACTGCTCCAGTAAGGATGGATAAAAAGAGGGTCCTTTTCTTCCTCAAGGGACAACTATGTCAAAGCACAAACATGCTTCTGGACTGATGCGTGAGATGAAGAAAGTCACTTCCTCAGCCTACCTAGAAACTGCTGGCTTCCCTTGGAGGAACATACATTCCACTCCAGGGCAACTGTTTTGTTGTAAGTAGTTTTAGACTTTTACAGTAATATATACATATGATAAAAATATAAGTAGTGAAGAAGTCTAGACACTAAAAATAAAAGTTTTTGTCCTCACTAGCTCATTAATCCTTCAATTTATTAGGCATCATTCCAGATATTTTTTAATGTATAGATGAGGACACGGAAAATGGATATGCTTTTTCATACAACTAGGATTCAGCCTTTTTTGAAAAAAATAAAAGGTATTATACTATCTCTACTGCTCTGTTAAGTTGTATTGCTTATTTAATATAACTTGGTTATGTGTCCCTACCTGCACATGGGGCCTATTTCATATATTGTAATAACTGCAGCTAATTGTATTGAAAATTGGGCAATACCTTTCAACACTAGTAATGCTAGTAAACGAGTAGTAACAGACTAGTAACTCGTCACCTAAGAATCTTTCCTTCAGACTTGCTGGTACATGCACAATGCAGGTCACTGCAGTTGTGTTCATAACAGAAGGGGAAAAAACAAAGCAACTGGAAGAGCAAACAAAAGGGGCTGAGTTAATGTATTGTGGAGCCACTACTATAACTGCTCTGAAAGAATCGTTTTGAACCAGAGTTTGTGCTGTTCTTGCCACCGAAAACATAGCCAAGCATGCACACACACACGCAGGCATACATGCTCCACGAAAGAGAGACAGAAAATTATCTTTAATGAGGCAATTCACTGGAGTTGATTTCTTCTGCAGTCTTAAAACTGAAAAAGGATTCGAATAAAGTTAAAGATGAAGAGAGCCCATGCAACCCTTCCTTCAGCGAAATTCAAACAGATGATCAAAAAAATTTTTTTCCACTGGAACTGTACACATGTAATAATTGCTACAAACACGAGCTGACATCCAGGTGACATTCTCAGGGGCATTTACAAACATTCTTAGTGTCAAAGACTGAAAATGACCAATGGGTCATCGAATCTGTTTCCTTGGCCATTCCAAAACGTGTGTGGCAGCAGCCTGCTTGCCTCTGAGTGACAAGTAGGAAGCCCAAGGAAAGTGCTATCCGAACAGTTTACAGTACCAACAATGGGCGAGTAACCACATCTCCGGGATGGGGTCTTTGCGCCCTCCTTGCATGATCCGAGCAGAGCACAGAGCAGGGCAGCCAGGCAGGGTGGGCCCACAGCTCCGAGGACAGCCCCACCATCAGGTCCGTGGGGGCCGACATGATCATCTGCATTTACTAACCCAAGAAAAACTGTTTGTGGGAAATTCCATGATCACTTCTGTTGCTTAATCATGAGCAGGTGGACAGGAGCGGAAGGGAAGAGGACCACGCAATGACACGAAGTGTGGGAAATGAAACCACCATCCAGGACCTAGGGCCCCTGAAGCTATCAGCTGCCCTTCCTGTGCACTGACAGCACTCGTACCATCACACAAAGTCCGCTGTACATGCTTTGCTGTGAGATCTCTCTCCAGAGAAGGGTTTCTACCACTGTGTAATATTTTAGTTTTGCACTTGTCATTCATACAAATAAGCCGTTCAAAATTCTTTCTGGTGCCTGTTCAGTCTGTTTTCTGATGCAGAAGCGGGAGAGTTCCTGTCACTAGGATAAAGCTTATCATCCCTGCTTCTACCCTTGCCCCTCCCAGGTCCCTTCCTAACCAAGGTTGTCCTGAATTTCACTCTTTCCTCCACAGCCCAGTGGTCCTAATGCCTCCAGGTGCCCAGATGTCACAACTGTCACCATGGATTAAGGAGAATTTGTCATTTTGGTTTTATAAGAAATAGATTTAGTAACCTCAGAATCCTGCCTACCTTGATATTATGCCTCCAAAAAAATCCTCCTCCCCACATTTTCTCTCACCAATGGTTACAAGTTAAAATCAAAAGCTGGGAAGTTTACAAAAAGATAATCAATATTGGAACAACATCTGAGGAAGTTCCACCCTGAAACATGAAATGGCCGAATGCATAAGCGGAGTCAGGTCATCGCACTTCACAGCTCAAAATAAAAAGTCCCCGACCCAGGTGGCCTGAGGAATTTTAGCTTGCACTAAATTATGGTTTTACCTGCTTAAAAAAAAGGCTGGGGGAATAAAAGGTGATGTGAAGCTTGATTGCTGGAGGAGGAAAGCACGGCTCATCCCTTCAGAGGCCACACATCTGAAGAGCAATGTGGTCTGGGATGATACCATTTTCCAGGATGACTTTTGTTTTAAAATTAGATTTTTGCAAAGTACTCCCCATCAGTTCCCAAACAGGAGTATTTCCGATCATGTTACATAGATGAATAGCAATGATAGGGCCCTGAGTTGTGAACAAGTTTTTGAAAGAGCTTCCCTCCCACCCAGAGGAACCCTGCACTGACTGCCCAGAAGGGAGTGCTGATCCAGCTCTTGAGCTGGGAGATTTCAGTGCCTTTCTTTCTGAAGAAATAGTTTAAATAGTTTCCATGGAAATTCCAAAGTTTTTAAAAAAAAGAAAAATATAATTTTTAGGGATCAGTAATTCTGTTCCACAGAGGCTTTTTAAACTTTGATGCTACACTGTATTTGGGATATGACTAAGCCTACCTATATTCTTCAGTGGAAAAGCTGTACTACTGCTAAGAACGGAGGCAGGCCTTGAATCCAGACAATCCGGCCGTTGAATCACTGTGCACCCTGAGCTTTGGACTCAACGGACCTTCACGAAAGCCCGCTAGGCACAAAACAGACTTCTAAATGCAATCAGCACTTACTAATCAACGGATAATCTCTTAATAATATAACAATTAAGTGTAATAAAAAGTTTTAATGGACTTCTAAAGCAGGGTCTCTGGGCAAAAAAAAATGTGTAAGAATATTCATTAGCGATTCTGAACCTATTCAGAATTTTGGCACCCTATGGTTGTTTGATGCCATGACTGTTTTCTACTATAAACGTGCTGCTTTGTGGTTCATAGTTGGAATAGATACTTTGAATGAAGTGAATATTTGCTTTTAGATACATAGATTTTGCCCTTGAGACAACCAGAGCGTTTTCCAGTGCCCCAAACCAGGGATGGGAACTGCAGTCTCCAGTGCAGCCAGAAGCCCTTCTTATCACCACAGTTAATTAATTTTACAGTATCTGGGACAGAATGAGTTCAGCCTCAGCAGCTCAGAGATCAGAACACCTTAAGAATCCCACTCGATGAGCCTATCTACTCCTCCTCCTAAGAAACTTCTTCCAGGGGTGTAGAGTCTAAACAATTCTGAACAGTCTGAGGTGGAAAATTTGGAAGAATTGAAGAAGTCATCAGGAAAATTCTGGAATGAAAGAGTGCTTTTCCCTGGCTAGAAACACTGCTGCTAAAAATAACACAATGAAAAACATATTTGTCTCTTACATACAATGGATGTAGAACATAATTATGAGCTGTTTTGACCTGGAATGTAGACAAGGGGGGGAGGTGCCAACGCCTAGAATATAAAAGGACAAGACAGTGTGTTCAACCTCTTGCTTCCTATGGTTCCCACAGCCCTTGGTGACTCGGTGTCCCAGTTAGGATACCTGTAGTAGATATACCTGACTCTTCTTGCAGGACCAAGAAGTATCAGAGGCAGGTAACAGTTAAAATTGTAAGAGTGTGAAGTAACTCAAGCTCCTATCAATAGGTGCCATAAAAAAGTAAATTAATCCCACTTCCACAGCCTACCTAGAGAAAGTGTCACAGACATAATTAATATAAAACCATGAATACCCCAGCTCCTTCGACACACTTAATATTTTTTATTATAATTAATTTATGGAAATAATCACTGCTGTTGGGAATTATTGCATTAGCACATTGACTTTGTTCTAGTCCCTAAAATGAGAAAAAAAATAGCACAAAATACAGAACGGCAGTGTATTGTGTTATATATTTCAGTATCTCTCTGAGTCACAGTTTCTTCATTTGTAAAGGGGGAACAAAAAGATTTTGCAGGCCTTGGCCAGGTGGCTCGGTTGGCTGGAGCCTCGTCCTGTTCACCAAAAGGTTGTAGGTTCCATCCCCAGTCAGGGCATGTACGGGATCCATGTTTCTCTCTCACACGCACATCAATGTTTCTCTCTCTCTCCCTCCCACCCTCCCCCCACTTCCTTTTCCTTTAAAAGCAATAAACATATCCTCCGGTGAGGATTTAAAAAAAAAAAAAGATTCTGCTAATCTTACTGGGGTATTGCAATGATAAGATAAAGGATGTGAAAACACTTTACACAGTCCACCACTGCCACATAAATAGTAAATAAAAGCAACTGCTATCGTGTGTGGAGCCTGGATGCGGAGACCTGTGCTACAAAGACCCAAAGTTATACAACTAGTTAGGGGTGAAGCCCGGAATCAGAACCCAGGCATTCCCCCGTGAGGGGGGCTGTTCTTCCATCACTCCACTGCCCTGCAATCACTGCGGTAACACAACAATCTAATAAGAGTATAAATTAATCCACATTATCTGACACAAACTTCAGAAGGTTTGAATTCTTACATATTAGGAAGTTTTAAAAATATTTTAATGCCTGCCCATTTGCTCCTAAATAGTTTTGGTTTCAAAAGCCCCAATTCCCATTTCATAAATATCTTTAAATACCTCTTAATTCTGTGCCTTTAACCTTACCCAGTGTGTGAAAGAAGCAAATATGCTTTTCATTTCTTTTTAAGCTTGGCAGGCCTTATGTCCCCATACTAACTGCTCTGTGTCAACTTTGCGAGTATACAGCTACCTTTAGTGATTTTTATCACATCCATATCGCTGGCAAGACTGTTTACTCGGTCTTACTAGTAACTGATGCAAACAGAAAACCCATGCCACCACCAAAGTGAGGTTTCCTTTCTGAAGCAATGCTTTAAAAACAACCTTCATCAATCATTGCCCCCAACCCAGGAATCTTCTTCATCTTTACAAAGTACTGCTTCCCTCAAGTCCAAAACTTCTGATGTCTCGAACAGGATATTTTTCTGGTATCGTGAACTGCCTCTCTGAGAGAGGTATACAGACACACACACCAAGTAAGTGCGGCGGCAGTAAACCTGCCGGTTTTTGTAATATTCCATGGGGTTTATCTTTAGCATTTTAAAACTTGAAAATAAGAAATACATGTACTCCCAACTCAGGTCTGTTCTAAGAGTTTAAAAAAAAAACAACCTGGGAATAATCTACAAATACATATTGTATCTCAAGTCCCAGATCTTCCTTCTAACCTTTATGTATGGCATTTTTATAGCATTATTCACAGGGCATAATCAGCATAGTGCATAATGTGCCACTTGTTTTCCAGCTCTATTCAAAAATCCTAGTTCATTCAATAAAAAAGCCCTGAAAAACACAGCCCCAGAGCACGAACATTCCATGTGGGAAAGCCATGCTTATTGATTCGGTTCTTCCTGCCAAGAGAACAATGCAGAGAAACAGACCTCAATGTTCCAAACAATTTCTGGCAATAACTCAGAAGAAAAAGCGTATATTTACCTTTACTCAGAGCTCCACAGGTGAGGCGACAGTTAAAGTACAAAATCTATTCTTCTTCTGGAAGTTTCGCCTCTAATGGATTCCAGGGTCATCCTTCGGAGCTGTCAGGTAAACCCCCCTCCATGTCTCTCTACTGTTTTCTTTTGCTGTTTTTCCCAGTGAAACTCCTGGCATTTGCATAAAACCTACTTCCAGCCTATAGGACTTTTTGAGTAGCTACTTGCTAAATTGGCTGTCTTGACATGCTCTTTCAAGCATGACATCATAAATCTCCATGGAAACCCTAACCCCACCTGTCTCTGTGCCAACAGTACCTGTCAGGCAAAGACTTAAACAATCATCTGAAATTGTTCATTAATGAAACCTTTTTAGGGGCTTTGGATCTCTGCACAGTATAATTTGTGCTGTTGGCAAAAACTTAGCCAAGAATGATGGCTTCATTTTCAAAGCCTGAGCTGTTTTGTAGAAAACAATGATCAAAATTATAGGCATTCGTTAATCTGCCCCTCCCTGTCTAACAATGCACTTAATCAGTCGAAGAAAAACCTACAGTGGCCCATGTGCCTCTCTTTGAAGGATAAAGTTACGTCGAAAATGTAGGTTTTGAAAAACCTTCAATCAATACTTCTAAGGCTTTCCACTCTGCTCTCAAGCAACCCCTTCCTACTTTTTTACCCGCAAAACTTGCAAAACAGGTTCCCTGCTGAAATGTGTGTGTGTTTGTCCAGGTGCATTTTCCCTTGGCCTCTGGCTTGCAGAGATAGTAGGAGAACATGTTGAGAATTTTTTAACTCTTTCCTGTCATGCATCTTTGGCATGTTTGTCCTAGCTTGTATAAATTATCAAGAACAACATCGAAATCAGTGTTCTTGGCTTTTCTTGGGAATGGTCAATAGGCTCTAAGACATTCAATTCTTCATTCATCCATCCACTTTTAACTAGAAAGAGTTATAGAATCCCTGGTCTGCACAAAGCTTTGGACAAATTTCTGCCAAATTTGTGCCCAACCCATCTTGGTGACACTGGGCTCAGCCCTCTTCCTCTCACCTCGAAATTTACTGCAGACACACCCAAGTTCAAGATTGCTGACCTGGAGGTACCAAAAGGTTTGAATGGACTTGCTCCAAACCCATGAGAGTTTATAATTATGTTATCAAATGGCTGTCAAAAGCTGTAGCTAGCAGGAAGTTTCTTCAGTGGGAATGAGCTAGGCAGCCTCCAGCAGAATCTGTCACAACACTGCAGTGTTTGGAAGCTGCTCTGACTTGCCACAGATCTGCTGCAAACTGCAACAGTCTTGGCAACATCTGTCCTCAAGGGTCAAACAGCAAAGGCAAGGCTCCGCTTTTTGCTGTGCCTGCCAAGGTGTGTGCAGGGAAAGGGATCCTAGGTAAAAACTCAGAATGGCTCTTTCCATAGAAGGAATTCTAAATGCTTCAGATCCCTCCTCTGACTGTTCCTGAAGTTTTTGCATTGCCATAGTTCACCGTCAACAGATAGGGCATTACCTTCCAAGGGAACCCAAGAACTAGCCTGGTTTAACATAGCAGCACGAGTTGAAAAACTCCTCAGAAGCAAGACTATTGTTTGAGATTCAATTACTGCCTCTGCGAGGTGAAAATACATTCAGATGAAGCCACGCTTGTACTTTACCTAGTGGGGCATAAATACAATGTGAAACAAACACAAACAAGATATAACCAAATCTAGGCTTTATTCAGTGAAACTCGAAAATGGGTGGAGCACAACTCAATTGCAGTTACTCCTCAAAGTTCCATTAGAGAGAGGAGCCTGCCAAAGTTAACTCAGCAGTCAGAGTGGTTATCAATTTTGCTGAATCTTCCCCTTAAGATGTTTAGGAAATTCTAATATCTCAGCTTTTACTTACTGAATTCAAGCTTGGAAAAAAGTGTGAGAAGAGTCAGAATCTGAATGTCAGGCAAATGGAGGTAGTCACAGAAATAACTCAGAGGTGACAGCAACCTGATTAACCCATTCTTTGGCAGGCAGGTAGAGGTAAAGACTTACAGAAGATTTGTAACCAGCAGTGACATCATTATGGTGATATGAGGCTCCTGAAATGTTTAAAGTGGGGAAAGTTTTGGAAACAACAATCTATCTCAGCAAGAAGGACAACACAAATGGGGGTTGGGCAGAAATGCCAAGACTTGCTTAGAGGTGCCCAGTCCAGTAATGATTTTTCCTAGAGTCTCTAAGGAAATTATCAAGTAGGACTAAGCTTCAATTACATTATGATTTGCCTGACAGCAACTAAGCACCACACTAAGTTAAAGCACAATAAATGCATGTAGATGGAGTATTTCTAAATGCATGCAGATGGAGTAATTTATTTCTAAATTAGCAACATCAGAGGTATCTCTGTTTGACTTGGATAGTAAGATTCTCTTGAATTTGTTTCATCAAACCTACTTTATAACAGACATAGAAACTGCTCACTGAAAAAGCCCATGAAAACAGGAGAATACAAATAATTGGCAAGGAAGTTACAGTTAAACATTTAAGGCCTGAATTTTTGTTTCTTAAAAAAAAAACATGAATTAGAAGTTGCATGTAGGAAAGAAATACTTCTTTAGGTAGAAAAACTTTTATTTTTTAAATGTTATTTATTTTTAGAGAGAAGTGAAGGGAGGGAGAAAAAAAGGGAGAGAAATATAGGTATATTTCCAAAGAAATATAGAAATATCTATGCGGGAGAGAAATATCAGTCAGGGTTGCCTCTCACACACACCCTGACCGGGGAGTGAACCCACAACCCAGGCATGTGCCCTGATTGGGAATTGAACCGGTGACCTTTCGCTTTGTAGGATGATGCCCGATCAACTGAGACACACGGGTCAGGGCAATATTTTTATAATTAAATAACCAATCTTCATTTCATTTAAGCCTCACAACAATAGTATCATGCAAAAGCATTTAATATCTCTCATGTCACAGAGGGAGAAGGTGAGCCTCAGAGAGGTTAGGTAATTTGAATAATTTAACATGGCTACTAAGTGTTGGAGTCTGAATTTGAACCCAGGCAGACCCAAGATTTGAACTCAAAACACATGTGCTTAACCACTAGGCACTGTAATTGCTAGTTTAATAAAATTGCTTGTCATTGGAGATACTAAAATCTTAACTAAACTAAGCCATGCTGGAAGGATTTAATTGGTAAACTAACCTGAAAGTACATATTAGATCATAAAGAGTAAACAGAGACTTCTGCAGATCCTCCCAGATATATATACCAAGTCAACAGACGGGACAGGGTCTGGAATAGTCCAGCCTGGGATAGTCTATCAGCACAGCAACAGTAGAACAGGGGTATTTAGTTAGCTTTAAACTGTATGGAGGCCTGTACGGACTACACAGAGTATGATTAACATATTGTAAGTCATAAACCCAGGACAAACATACCATGGAAGCAGAGCACACAAATGAAACAGCAGATACTCAAGAAATGTCTGCAAATCTGAAGTTCTGGTCTAAAGAAAATCTGGCAAACACTAAAAAGACAAAAATAGGTATACATTTTGTATGTCAAGAACACACTTTAAATATCACCAAAAGAATAGGGGCACTTGGATTTCTGAGCAACGTAATCAAAACCAACTATGGTAATTATTTGCCTAATGCTAAGTCCTTGAACCTGGGCTCTGTTTTTGTTTGTAGTTGTTGTTCCCTTTAGAAATAATCCATTTACATTTAGTCACCTTTTTCTGTGGTGCTGAGGTAATGGTTAATTTTATGTGTCAACTTGGCTAGGCTATGTTGCCCAGGTGTTTGGTCAAACACCAGCTTGGATAGTGTTGTGAAGGTATTTTTTAGATGTGATTAATATTGAAACCAGCTGATGTCGAATCAAGCTGATTACCTTCCACAGTTTGGTTAAGTCTTGTTCGAGTGGATGAAGGCATTACAAGCAAAAACTTAGAGCTCCTGAAGAAAAAATTCTGCCTCAGTCCTGCAGATCTTGGACTCAAGGCTGCAACATCAACTCTTCCCTGAATTTCCTGGTCGAGAGCCTGCTTTGCAGATTTCAGATTTGCCGTTCCCTACAATTATGTGAGCCAGTTCCTGAAACTAAATCAATCTCTCTCGTTCTCACTCTCCCTCTCTGTCTAACCTACTGGTTCTGTATCTTTGGAGAGCCCTGACTAATAGTGCAGATGGTGCCAATTTGCAACTGTCCAGTCTTGTTTTCTGGCCTAGGTTCTAGTCTTCCACTTCCAATTTTCTAGCAGTCATTTTCACTTGGAGCACCTACTGTCTTTTCAAATACAGTTCATCAAAACTGAAACTCACGTAATTGTTTAGTACTTCCTGAGCATGACTATGTTTAATAAAGAAGAATAGACATATTTGCTGTCAAATTAAAATAAAGGAATATAATCATGTTCATCAGTTATTATAACAGATATCAGTGGACTGAATTCTACCATTAAAAAACAAAGACTAATAGATTGGGCTAAAAAAACCAAAACCAAATTATATGTAGTTTCTAATAAACATACCCATTATAAATAAAGAAAAGTTGAATATAGATGGGTAAGATGTATCGGACAAATGCAATCAAAAGTAAAGCAAGAGTAATAATGCTCATATTTTAAAAAGTGCACAAACATTAAACAGAATAAAGAGGTCATTTGATAATTTTTAGAAAACATAATTTACGAAGAGATGATCATCATAAATTTGCAACAAAGAAAAAAGCAACTAAAAACCATAAAGCAAAAAATTCTTAGAAATGTAAGAACATGATAAAAATACAATTAAAGTGATAGATTTTATTATACTTTGTTTAGAACCAAACAGCACCAAAAGAATAAGGACTAAGAAGAAATGAATAACACAAACAACAAACCTGATATGTATAATATACATTAGATAATTTTTATGAATATTTATGGAAAACTTACAAACACTCATCGTGTATTTGACAATTCATAAGAAAAAACTGTAAGCCAATCCACGAAACAACTGAAAACTAACAAATTACACAGGCTTCACCCTCTGATCATACCCAATAAAATTATAAATAAATAATGATAATCTCAAATACTTTGAAATGAAATATTCCTGGGCATCCCTCAAATCCAAGAAAAAAATCAAAACAGAAAAATTTCAGCTTTCTTTAAAGCAAAGAAACAGGAAATATTTCATACAAAATTAAAGGACAGGCTGCAAGCTGGTGTCAGGAATTATATGCCCTTAAATGCCTATATTAGTAAACAATAAATACTAAAAATAAATACGCATACTACTCATTTAAAAATATAAAAGACAGAGACAACTTTAAAAATTAGGAAAAGGCAATTAATTATGATAAAAGCAAACAATAATCTGAAAAAGATAAATGTAAACTGATTCTCTGAAAATATTAATAAAACAGATAAACACTAGGGAATGCAAAAAAGACATGTGCTCTCTAGAAGCTTATCTGGGCACTGAACTTCTTGGTACGTAATTAGAAGTAAAAAAGATGTTGCATGAAGTAGGCAGAAAAAGACTTACGGAAATGGTTCTCACACTTTTGTATAGGAGAATGTTCTGGTGCAGTTGAAATGTTTAAAAACCAAAGGAAAGAAATAAGAACAAAGAAAGTGGAAAGGAGGGACAGAGGGAAGACCAAGAGCCCAAAATATAAAAACTATCATCAGTAATTACAACACATACGACCCATTCATGTCTCCTGTACAACCAACTGTCTGTAGTACCACACCACCCACCTGTTACACCTTCCCCATTCCGGTGCTGTCGGAGTAGAACTGTTGACTGCCCCAAGTGGAACCGCAGGAAGTACTCATGAAACAAAGTCCCTGTACATTCCACTGACCTGGAAATACTTATCGGTGCAAGCATGACACTACATGAAGCCTCTTACTGCAATGTGCTGCACCTCACTCTACACTTTGTCAAAATTAACGCTTCGGTTCAAAGCCAATCTGATAGCCCCATGGCATTACACTTTTTACAATTTACCTTCCCATCTGTGCGGGGTTTGCAGCATACCCCCTGAAAACCTCGGATTAGGGGAGGAGAAGAAAGAAGGACAGGCTTGATAAGACAAAGATGCTGAGATAGGAATGCAAAATGAGATGGGTACTGAAGTGGGGCCCTGAGAGGACAAATCTAAGAGCATTTCAAAAGGAAGACACTACAGAATTTTGCTAAAAAATCCACTGAGCTCCAGATCACATCTTTCCCCCCAAATTCCATCCCCACCAGCAGATCCCGTGAGTTAATTAACACTGTGGTGTCCTTTTGCACCCATTCCTCTTGTAGTGTTGACTAATGTTATTTCAGTGGTAGCACTCTAGTCCTTCGGTAGTTCCACGCAAAATGGACACGCAACACAGAGTTCAGTGATTTGCTTAAGGTTCTAGCACAAGTAGGAGCAGAGTGAGAATCAGAACCCAGATCCTGGGATGCCCTCTTGGGTGTTCTTGCCTTTTCTGCTGCTCCTGCTGCAGCTCTTCAGACTTTCATCCTTCTATACCCACTCACCAAGTTATTCCCATTTTTCTTCCGAAAACCTGATGTGTCCTCCTTCAATTCTGGCTGAGCCCCATTCCTCCAGCCCCTGGGCCTGACCCCCACATCATGGACACTGCAACTGCTCCCAGGCCAGCAACCTGGCTTTTCACAGAGCCCCGCCTACCTAGTGCTGAAAAGCTAACCTTTAAACTTTGCTTTATTCCACTCATGCTCAAGGCTACAAAGGTGCCCTGTGTTTGTCAGTCCAAGCTTTCTGCTTGACTTGCAAGATCCAGCATATCCTAGTTTCCCTGTACTTGAATCCACTGACTTCCCACTTCTCCAAAGGTCACTCTGCTTCTCCCAGACCAGCCTTCCTGTTCTTTCATGAGGGACCCACCTCCATTTTTGCCTCATCGTTGTCTCTGCTGTCCTCCCTTCTCCAAGTGAAAGCCTCCAGGCCTTCATTCTATTCATTTAAATCATAATCTGTCAATGTCTTTGTCACAGATATTCGTTGAATGTCTACTATGTACCAGGCAGCTGAGGAAACAGATAATTAGGACAAATCTCCTATCTTTCCAAGAGACTCCATTCAAATTCTAATCTCCTGTGTGAAATTTCCCTTCCTGCTCTCCCTCTGCCCTGAACCGCAGCAAGCTTTTAAAATACACACCGTACCACCAATTCCTGATGTGCCCCATAACACAAGAGTCCCCAAAACAATATTGTGTTACAATAGGTTTGGAAAACACTGCATATTTCATTCCTTATCCACCTACTCCCAAATCTCTCCCTGAGATTTACAACACCTTTTATTTATCATTTTAAATGTATTGTTAGTTACTTCTTTAAATAATAAAATAATTTTAAACTTATTTTTAAATTTTACATTTTTTATTGTATTTTTTCCAATATCATTTATCCCCCCTATACTGTCTTTCACCTCTACCCACCAACCTCCCCTCAACAATCACCACACCATTGCATCTATGAGTTCTCTTTTTTCTTTTTTGCTCAATCCCTCCACCCCACTAACCCACCCCCAGCTGTCAGCCCACTCTCTATCTATGAGTCTGCCTCTTTTTCATGTGACAGTTCAGTTTGTTCATTAGATTCCACATATAAGTGAAAGATCTGACCAGTCCTGCAACATAGAAAGTTATTTAACTTGGGTTTACCAAGAATGTTCCCAAATTAGAAACCTCCCTACTCTCTGAACAGCTATTAACAGTCTTGGTATTTAGGATTCTGCAGAACATACTTTTACAAAATTCTGGTCTAGATCATTGCAATTTAGAATGCACACTGTCTCAAGCTGCCCTAACAGATACTGAATCTGACTTCGAATGCCTTCCTCTTAATGAGAAGATTTTTAGCATGCATTCAAGATCTGTTACAGTGGAGACATTGCATCTAATCCTCAGAACTACAGTGTTGTCTGTCTCATTTCTATGGTTAATAAAAAGCTGCAGAGAAATGGACTGACTTGCTTATAATCACACTGCTGAGTGTCCTAACACGTATAAACTCAGTTATATTGAAACCCAAAGTTACTCCTCTTCCCACCAAAGACAGGTATCCTTGGCAGAGTGGGTATTTTGTGCTTTGCCCAGTGCTTGGGGAGCTCATAGTGTAGATCCCCAACAAATAACCACTTACTTGAATTAGTCCAAGAAAACACCTGCAGGAGGAAGAATGAATAATAACAAAGAAGTGAACTTGATGAGTGAGGAGAGGAAGGGCAATTTAGACATTTTCAACATGAGTTCTATATCAATGTGTTAGACTGAATCACACTGGCCTTTTTTGAATTCCTCAATATCAAAATTTCTGTCTCATTTGGTGGCAATTTTCTCTAGGTTTTGCTGATTACAGCTTCCCAAGTGTCGTCTTTCTCTGCATAGCTTTTGGTTCCTGACTCCCCTTGACTTTCCCACATTCCCTAAGGAATTCCTAAGCAGGTTTTCCAGAATTTTATTTTGATTTTTATTTTTTTGCAAAGCTCTTCTTAATATAGTATTGTTCTCAAAATGTGTTCTCTTGCTCTTCCACAACACTAATTAAAATTAAAGCTGATGCAGCGGTTGGTGGCATCCAATTAAACATGGATCAAAAGCCATGTGTTATGAATGATCCCCATTTAGGATTCTTCTCTTTTTCTCTGTCTTGTATGATTAATGTCAACTTGAAGTTAATTTTGCAAGTAAAATTGCAACCCCTTGAATTTAGTCTTATTGATTGCTGGGTCCCTAGCACAATATGTCCTATTATGTAATATTCCAAATCTCCTAAAATGTACTTCTAGTATCTTTTAAGTTGCATTTCAAAATATCAGTCCTCTGGGAAACAGTTCCAAGCTAGCTCCCTCATCTGGTCCTTTGAGTAGCATCATCTGTTAAGTATTAGACTGCTCCTTCTGCTTATATTTTTACTATTGTTTCTCATCATACCCAAATTTAGATGCCCATTGTTTCTGATGGCTTTCTGACTGCCCTTAGACCCAGCCAAGGTTACTTGGAATTCTGAGAATCAGACGTTTTTTAATATTGATTCTTTCAATCTTACCATATTCTTTATTCACAGGCGTCTAGTAGTTCATTAAACACTCACTCACATATACACTTATATAAAGTTTCTAAATACAACTTGCAATTTTATTAGGCCTCCATGGTCCTTCTGCTTGGAGGTGTTGCTTTGGCAAGAATAACATTTTCTCAATTTTTCACCTTCTCAGAGACTTACCACTATTTATGCCACTGCTTCTTTAGTGCCTAATTCCTTTTCTTCCCCGAATAATTAGGAGGCTGACTCTTCAGCCATTCTAGATCACCAGTAAATTTTAACCTACTGACCCTGGGCTCACTGGTCCCCCATTCTGGTCCTTCTCTGTTTCCTCAGCATTTCAGAATGTCTTTTGATTCTGTCACTCATTAGAGAAATGGTATAATCTGTAGGTTGAAAGCAAGGTCCCCTCAACCAGGTAACAGGATTCAAATCCTGGTGCTGCCACTTCCTTGCCATGTCGCCTTCAACAAGACTTAAGTTCTCTGTGCTCAGTTCCCCATTTTGTTAAGGACAGTTACTAATAGTGCCTACTCCAGAGGGCTGTTGGGAAGATGGATAATAAATGTAAAGAGCAACAGTGCCACAATTTTAGATGATGCCAATAACAGGTGCTCCTTGCAGTTTCTTCCACTTTTTCACCACTATAAATAGTAGCTGAGAAAATAGCGCTAAAGAAATGCTAAATATTATCTAACTTTCTCCATGTTCATGGCAGTCTGTGTAAGGTATTTCTTCCCTCTTCCTATTGTAATTTGTTCTGCATACACGGCATTAGATTTCTTGATTGCCAAGAAGTTTCCTTTTCCCTTCTGGTTTAGCTAAAAAAAAAAAAAAAAAAAAAAAAAATCTGGTCTGTACAAGCATATTTCGTCATCACTTCAAACAACTAAATGGTTTCTACTACTAAATATGAACAATTCTCTCATCATTTTCCCTTTTGGATTAGAATAAATTAATAAATCTAAAGAGAAAATTCTTAGTTAACTCTCTTTCCTTTAACATTTTATAAACTTTTCATTTATGTATGCATTTATTTACAAAACACATATAATTTCTCCAAGCCTACCCCTTCTACAACTAGCCTTTTCCCCAGACCCTCACATGGTCAAAGTCCTCCACTCACTCAATGGTCTATGCTCCTAGTGGGTCTTTAGTTCTATTAGCTTCAGTTTCCAGGCTTCCTAGATACATATACCCATAAATATAGATTAATATTTGTGAATTTCAAATATATATCAGGGTTAAGACCATAATATGATAGACAAAAATCTGATTAATTTGGAATTTTTCATACACCTTGGAGGGACTACCATCTATTCCCTGAGGTATAAATCGATATCCTAAAATCTACAATGTGAGAAGTAATCCAGTGTGACAGTTGTGCAATGATACAATTAAATTCATCAAAAAAAAGAGTCACAAAGATGCCATTGCATAAAGATATAAATTTGTTAATTTATATTATATATTAAATGTTACATATAAATGCAATTGATACTATTGTACAGATAGGTACAATGAAGTTGATGTTATATTAATTATATTCAGGAAAGTTAATACAAGTAAATGGGGGATTGCCTTCTTAAACCAGATTGCACAGCTAAAATCTGGATAAACCAAACATCTCACCAGGTGCTAGAAACAAGAGCTTCAATGAAGGAAAGTGATAATACGCTACTTCTGGGCTAACATATTCAAGAGCTTGTACACAACCCATTAGCGCTCTCACTCCCTCTCTGTCATGTGACTTGCAATCCATGTGTTAAGATGGCATCATTACAAAATGAAAGTAGCCTGAATCACTAAGTCATTGCAAGTATAGCCTCTCTAAAATGTTTTGAAGGGACTTCCAGTTAAGATGGAGGTGTAAGTAAATACAGCTCGCCTCCTCAAACAACCACATACAAATTACAACTAAACTATAGAACAATCATCACTCAGAAGTGTCAGAAATCGAGTTAAATGGAGGTCTGACAACTATGGAATTAAAGAAACTACATGAATTCAGACTGGTAGGAGGGGCAGAGATGCAGAGTGGGCTGGCCCCACATCCACTTGGTGGATAAAATTTCAGGAGGAATATCTCAGGAGCAAGGAGTTACAACCTCACACCAGGCTCCCCAGCTCAGGGTTCCAGTGCCAGGAAGATAAGTTCCCGTAACTTCTGGCTGCAAAAACCATCAGGGATTGAGTTGGTGGAAGAAACTTCAGGAGTCCCAAGCAGTTACTCTTAAAGAAACCACACACAGACTTACTCAGGCTCAATCCCTCTGAGCTCCAGCACTGGGGTAGCAGCTTGAAAGGCACCAGTGGCATATGGAGAGGAACTGAAGCCATCAATGCCAGAGCTGGGAGACAGCTGTCTCCGAGACAAAAAGGAAGGCAGAAACCATTGTTCCTCTTCTGAAGCCTCCCCACAGAGCCACAGAGCTGGCAGGCTGGTGCCATATCTGAGACTCTATCAACCTGGCTAACACTTTGCCCTGCCTTGGAAATCTGGATACTCCAGCCTACCCAATTTATGGGCCTGCCCAAGCTGTTAACAGTGCCTTTTCCGCGCTGGCTGGTATGGCTCAGTGGATTGAGCACTGGACTGCAAACCAAACGGTCATGGTTTGATTCCTAGTCAGGGCACATGCCTGGGTTTCAGGCCAGGTGCCCAGTAGGGGGCATGTGAGAAGCAACCATACATTGATGTTTCTCTCCCTCTCTCTCTCTCTCTCCCTTCCCCTCTCTAAAAAAATAAATAAAATTAAAAAGAAAACAACAAAAAAACAGTGCCTTTTCCATATTAATGTCTGGACTTGGCTTAAGCTTCACATCTTCCCAAATCCTCTCAAACAAGCAACAGCCAGCCTCAGTACCTCTTGCTAAGAGGCCCCAGGCCCAGCACTAGCAGCAGCCTGCCTAGGTTCACAGCTTGGCTTTGTCTGGGAACCTCTAAGCCCAACACAAGTGGCAGCCATCTGCAGACTGCTGTATAGTTCATCCAGGATGGACCTGGGCAGAACACAGGTGGGAGCTGACCATGGCCTGCACCACCAGGGAAAATCCAGAACCTGTGCACCCAGTGGACAGCTACAGAACATGTCAGAGTACAACCATGTCTCTGCACAGCTGATCCTCCACAGAGGGCAGAGGTTGATGGTTAGTGGTCATAGCCAGTCCTTACAGCTAACTGGTCTGGGTAAATCTCTCCCACTGACCTGCCAACAGTGACCAAGGCTCAACTACAGGAGGGGGTAGTACTCAGCCCACACAAAGGATGCACCTTGCATACCCAGCTTAGATGATAGGGGAGGCTGTGCCTCTGGACTCTACAGGACACCTACTGCATTAGGCCATACTACCAAGACATGGAGTCAAAGCAGCTCAACCTAATACATAGAAACAAACACAGGTAGTCTGCCAAAAAGAGGAGACAAAGAACATGGTCCAAATGAAAGAACAGATCAAAACTCCAAAAAAAGAACTAAACAAAATGGAGATAAGCAACCTATCAGATGCAGAGTTCCAAACACGAGTTGTGAGAATACTCAAGGAACTTAGCAAGGACTTCAATAGTATAAAAAAGATCCAGTCAGAAACAAAGGATATACCAATTGAAATGAAAAACAACTTAGAGGGAAATGACTGTAAAGTGGATGAAGCCAAGAATCAAATCAAAAAAACAACCAATCAGAACAAAAATAAAGAATCCAAAAAAAAAAAAAAAATGAGGATAGTGAAAGCTGCCTCTGGGACAACTTCAATGACTAAAACATGTGGATCATAAGGGTGGCAGAAGGAGAAGAAAAATAGCAGGAACTTGGAAAACTTCTTGAAAAAATAATGAAAGAAAACACCCTAATTTGGTGAAGAAAATAGGTATGTAAGTCCAGGAAGCACAGAGTCCCAAAAAGGATGAATGCAAAGAGGCCCACTCCAAGACACATCATAATTTAAACGCCAAAGGTTAAAGATAAAGAGAGAATCTTAACAGCAGCAAGAGAGAAGCAGTTAGGGGAGTTTCCATAAGACTGTCAGCTGATTTCTCAAAAGAAACTTTACAGACTAGAAGGGTTTGGCAAGAAATATTCAAAGTCATGAAAAGCAAGGACCTACAGCCAAGAGTGCTCTACCCAGCAAACATATCATTTAGAATAGAAGGGAGATAAAGAGCTTCCCAGGCAAGCAAAACCTAAACTAGTTCATCATCATGAAACCACTATTATATGAAATGTTAAAGGGACTTACTTAAGAAAAAGGTTGCTGGATTGGAGGGGGATATGGGGTATGGGTGAAGAGGTGAGTGGATTAAGAAGTACAAATTGGTGGTTACAGAATAGCCATGGGGATGTGACGTACAGTACAGGAAATGGAGTAGCCAAAGAACTTATACACATGACCCATGGACATGAACAAAGCTGGGGGGATTGCCTGAGGGATTGCAGGGTGCTGGGTTGAAGAGGACAAAGAGGGTAAAACTGGGAAAACAGTAATAGCATAATCAATAAAATATAATTTAATTTTTTAAATAAAGTGTTTTTGTATTAGAACACACATGCACACACACAAGAAACCACCAGAACCCACAGAGTTTGTAATGCAGCATAATCAAGACTATCCCGTTTAATATATCAGTTTTAAGGCTCATGTCACCTATTGGCTCCTCTTTTATTATAACTCATATTTGAATGGATAGCCACTGGAAACTAGCATGTAAAAGGGAAGAATTAGCCAAGGCAGCCTGTCCCCTCCTTTCTGGTTTTTCACATCAAATACCCTTTCCACAAAAATATGTTACTTGCTTTGTCCTCGATGTTTTTGAGACTCACAGTAAAGCTTTTAATTCACAGGCTTTCTGTGGGTGGATGCATTGTTATCTGGTAACACTTCCTCCTCTCTTTTTTTAATCTTGCTCCTTACCCATAAAGGTCTGTCTATTGAAGATGAGGTGAAGATCATAATATTGTTGGTAGCATACTTCCCTTCTTTAACTCTTATTTTTTTAAATTTGCTTTTATTGGGGTGACACTGGTTAACAAAATTATACAAGTTCAGGTGAACAGTTCTACAATACACCATCTGTACACTGTATTATGTGTTCACCAACCCAACTCAAGTCTTCAACCATCACCGTTTATCTCCCCATACCCTCCTCCACCTCCACCCACCCTGGCATTAACTCTACTTTTCTTTATATGTCTGTATGCGGGGGTCTCTGTCAAGACACTCCCTTAGTCTCCCAAAGCCATTCCATGGGTCCTGATCATTTCCTTGTTTTACTCAAGATGAAGGTTTTTCCCCCCTTGTATTTCCACTATTAATGTTACAGAACAGAGCCAAGGGGGGTACGATATACTATTACTAAAAGGACCCCCCACTAGGTTTGCTATGCCCGCCGCTAGACGAAAGATATCTCTCAATGCCAGAGATTTGTGAAAAGGAAAGGAAATGTTTATTCAAAGCTATTCAGACTTAAAGTAGTGACCCAATGTCTTCATTTAAAATATTAAAGTCCTTCAGGATACCCACAGACACACACAGTCCTTCCTTCTCCCTCTGCCCTAACCTGGGGTACCGTACCTCAGGAAAAGAAGTAGAAGTCCGTGCGTGATTCAGGCTCCCGGCACCATCAGTGTCGCCGCCATGATCTCCAGTTAATCCAAAGCCATGTGGCACCTTCTCATGTCCCACCAGCAAGAGTCCTGTCACCCCTTTTCTTCCAAGCAAAGTCTCTCCTGCTTCCTAAGCCACGTGACAAAAAGGAGCACCCCAAAGCCACATGGTTCTCACTCTCGCCAAAGCCGCGTGGTTCTTCCAACGCCAATCTTCCTCTGCAGCCCCATTTCTGACTCCTCCTACCATGGGTTACACCTGCCAGCATTTCCGTATCCTTCCAGCTTTACTGGGCTGCCGTAGTGAGTCTGGGCAGGTGTGGCCCCATGGGGTGGAGCCAATCATCTCCAAGCTCTCACACAGGCACCGTAACCAGGGGGAATTGCCTCCCAGTTACAACTTGGGTGGCAGTCACTTCCATCACCCTGGCGCAAAGCATGGCCACAGCTATTTAACATATCTATGAAACCAGTTAAAGGTTATAGATATGTTAAATGACCATGCCAGAGGTCAGCTGCAAAGCTGTTGCTAGCAAAACAGCTCTCAATGGCCCTGCTCCATGTTTCCCTTCCCCCAGCTCAAACCTGTAGGGGGTAAGGGGGAGGACATCCTATATATTTTTCTAATATTTCCTGGACACTTTAAATTCTGGACCCCATTCCAAATCCCTATTTGGGCTGCTCCCCTTGGCTGCACCCTGTTACATTAATACTCCTAACTGTTTTCAGTGAGTTTTGGTGGAACAGTAGTAAAAATGCCTGTATTCTACCAACTTGAAGTAGTGTTTGCTTCTTAAGACCTGGTCTTCTGATTCAAATGAAGTTCAGACTTCTGTTGTTCTCTGATTTTAACTGTGTCATTTTCCCTGCTTCTGACAAAATCTGGTATACACCTCCTGAAAAGAAGATGTCAGTCAAAGGAATGGATAATGTTGAATCTTACCAAAGCTTCCAGTTCCAAATTCCATAAACAACTCTTCACCAATGAATAAAGTTCTTTAAAGGTAGTTTAAAAAGAGGAGAATAAACTAGAACTTGGGATGTTTATGACTAAACCAACTAATAGATATTTTCCTTATTTTTGTTTTCACAATCAGTAGTATAGTCACACCTCTGCGTAGGTACCATGGACTGTAGTCGACAATGGTGAGTGGTGGCAAACTAACCAGGCACAGAGAAAACAGCTCCAGTGCCACTTCCATACAAACACAAAGGACAGGCTGGCTGCTGAGGGGATACTGAAGAGGCCTGAGGAAAGGAGCTGGACAGGGACTCCTGGAGTCACTGACAGCAGTTCAGAGGGTCTTATTGTTCCTGGTCGTATCTCCTTACTGTAGCCATCCAAGATATTCATGGGAAAGGAAAATTCTCCTTCATATCTCCTACTTTTTGTATTGAATAAAAAAAAAATCAGACTTTTAAGTTGAAATGTATTTATTCCTCTTTCTTCCTAGAGCCACATTATACTTAATACTTGACCACATTAGACAGAGAAATACACACAAACTAATTGTCACTACAAACCAGGTACTATGGACCTGGTTAAGTTAAACAGAAATTTTGTGGGTAACTGGGAATAAAGGTAGAAAAATCATTTGCAGAAGGGTTTCTGAGTCAGGAGTGAGAAACTTATCAGTGTAGGTAAGAGGCCAGCTAGACACCTTTCTTTATTAGTGAAGACATGAAGGAAGAGCATTTTCAAACTGTGTACTTACACAGCGACCATGCCTGTGAGAGACTGCTGAACTACAAGACCTTTCTGAACTTACAGCTATTTCAGAAAAGTAACTTTCAATGTAAAATATATGCAGGAATCTGTTTTCTGTGGTTACCTCAGGGACTGTGCATTGAATAAGATTTATCTTTTTAGAGTAATAACCATGAAATGCTGTTATTACTCAACCCACTGTGATCTACATAGTCTGTGACCAAAACTTTAGAAAAATTAAAGGCAGAGGGAGCAAACACCAAGGTCAACAACAAATGGAAAGACCACAGACTAGAAATTCTGGCCTTGGTTCAAATGCTGGCTTCTTGACTTGAGGAAAATTACTTAGCCTTTCCTAGTACCTTATCCTCAATCTCCTCTGACCGCCCAAACTGCAACCCATCACGATTCCTGGACTCCTCACCCCTCTCTATCTGTACCACTCAGATGGCCCCTATGACACTCTAATTGTATTAAAAGTATTGGCTCATGCATTCATGCAACAACAACAACAAAACTATCATGCCCAGTTTAGGTTGTGGGCCCCTTTAAATGTTGAGTTTATAAAGGTGATTAAGACAAGGTTTTTGTCCTCTAAAAGCACATTCTAGATGGAAGAACAAAATCATAAAGAAATGTACAGTGAAGGCATAACTATACGCAGCAGCACAGTACTGCAAGATGTTGTAAACGGTACGCAAGGAGTGACATTTAGGCTGCGTCTTAAAAGACTAGCCTGGGCACAAGAACGTCTTATCTCTTTCACTGATTTGAAGGCAGGAGTCATGCCTCACCTTATCCCTCACAGCGCCTTTATCTCTATAGGTGCCAAGTAAATATATGTAGAATGAATAAGTCAAAGAAGTCCAAATTTTTAGCTTTACAGGAAGGAAAAATACAGGTAAATTACAAAAACACAATAAATTTTGTTCTCTCAATGGGAAAAATAATCTTTGGGTAACTCAAATTTGTGCTAATGAAAAACTAAAATGACTTTAAATACTAATTTGAAAGTAGAGCCTCTGAGACTGTTACACCAGAGACTTGGCACCGGAATACTGTAGTGCTAAGAGCTGCCATGGTAACAGTAAGAGGATCCATCACTTTCTTTCTCAGGACTCTATGGTATAGTTATTACTGTCTTTTGACAAATGAGGGAACTTAGAGTAGATTAAGTCATTAGCTCCAAATCACACAATTAGCACATGAATAGAGGCCAGATTCCAACTCAGTCCTGCCTAACTCCAGCACCAAAGCCCGAGCAGCCAGGGGATGCACATCACAGTTTGACTGCCCCCGCACAAGAATGCCGGGGGAGTCAGGAATGGTGGCAGCTACTGTTATGCAGATAAGCCCTATGCGGCAATAATGGTCATCTGCATTTTTTGAAGACAGTGGAAGGGAGTTAAGGAAACCTGTTTGCTTTTCAATAATTTAGACCTTAGAAAATTCTTGAGTGACTGAATTTCAAAGATTCAAATATAAGTTTTCAACCACAAATCTTGCAGTGCTTAAATTCAAATTTTGAAATATAAGATATGCTCTAATTTTCCTTATGCATAATGCCAGGGAATCAGAACCTAGATTCCCTTAGCATCAAAATATTTTGTGTAATGCATGAAAAAGGTGAAGGGATTAAGCAAAAAATAACAAAAAACAACGCATGGACACAGACAACAGCATGATGATTACTGGGGGGGAAGGAGGAAGGGGGAGGTAGAAGTGGGTAAAGGGGGGATAAATGGTGATGGAAGGAGACTTGACTTTGGATGGTAAACACACAATATACAATATACAGATGATGTATTACAGAATTGTACACTTAAAACCTACATAATTTTATTAACCAGTGTCACCTCAATAAATTCAGTAAAAAATTTTTTTTTAAATGTTTTGTGTAAGGTGCTAGATACAGCATTTTCCAGGTCTTATTCTCGAACTCCCTCAGTGGCCCTCTTCTCACTAAAGCCACCTCTCTGGGAGGCAGCCAGGAAAGCGGCCACCAGAGGAGTACCTGGTATTTCTTTCCTATGGCTGGTCATGTATCTTCCTGCAAAGGAAGCCTGGAATAATCCATTGTCAGAAGGTCAGGGAGAAACAAAGGGTGTCACTGAGAAGAGGAAAGAGGAAATGAGTGGTAGGAGAAAGGGAAAGAAAAAGGCATTAGATAAAGTGCTGTTCATAGGAACATCATGCACCATGGCCTGAGCTTATCTTACAATGCTGATTAGGGTTCATTCGCAGCAAAGCAGTGGAGTAACAAATGTATACACAGACCCATGCATCAAAATCTTTCCCCTTTTGGATGGGCATCTTGGAAACCACAAAAATTCATCCTGAATTACCAGCAAAGTGACAGCTGACCAGCCGTGGCTGGACTACACCTAGGACAAGAGATCAGAGCTCAAGACCTCCAACCTACATTCATTATTTCCTGTCATCTGACGCCATGCACCCTTTACAACCTTCCAGTTACATTTAGGCTCCCCATGTAATTTTTTGTTTTCTAAAGATTTTATTTATTTATTTTTAGAGAGAGGGGAAGGAAGGGAGGAAGAGAGGGAAATATCATTGAGTGGTTGCCCCTCTCACACCCCCTGCTGGGCACCTGGCTCGCAAACCCAGGCATATGCCCTAACGGGGAATTGAACTGGCAACTCCTGGGTTCTCAGGCTGGCACTCGATCCACTGAGCCTCACCAGCCAGGGCTCCCATGTAATTGGCTTCAGCAAAACCACCATCATCGTAGTACCAAAAACAATGACATCACAAATAACAATGGTAACAATAATAACTGAAGTATTTTGGACATGGAAAATACACCATTTTTGACAGATTAATTCCTATATTTCACAGTCTAATTAATATATGTTTATATGTTAACTTTAAAAAGATATTTTCCTTCTTCTCTCAACCATAATCACTTTTCTAGCCTCCTTCACCCTGACTCCTACCCCCAAAGTCACAGGCACATGCGCCATGTACAGATTCCCCCCACACACACCCCATGTACAGACCATACTACCTTCTCAGTGATCTTCAACTTCCAGAATGGCGGAATAAACAAGGATTCTGAGCTCAGACTTATCTGGATTCAAATTCCAACTTTTCCTGAGTGAATCATGTAATTACAACTGCTCTGAGTTTGAGTTTCCTCAATCTGAAGTTCTCTGTATAAAATAGGGTATCTCACAAAAAAATGACACAGGGAGAGGTACTAATTCCATTACTTAAATGGATCATGATTCTATTATCAATAGAAAACAGAGGTATTTTTGTTATATGTCAAATATATCTCAGTACAGCTGGGAAAAATTAAAAAATGAATAAATACAATTTAAAATAGAAAATAGGCATACCTTATTTTACTGTGCTTCACTTTATTGCACTTCACATATGTGTCATTTACAAATTGAAGACAAGACCTTCTACCAGCAAAAAGATTATGGCTTGATTTATTGCAGTGGCCTGGAACCCAACCCACAATAGCTCCAAGGTGTACCAGTATGCTGGAAATGAAAAGCTAGCCTTCCTTTCTTTAATTCCCACATAATTAATTTCCACATCTCTACATCAAGCAGGATTCTGTTTCTTTACTCTACTCTAGGCCTATATTGCCTTTGGCAACGTGAACAAATAGCAAACACACTCCATAAAGCACATGTCACAGTTTTAGGCCCTCTGATAAAGATTTCATAAAAGGTTAAATTAAGGGGAAAAAATGATATGAAGGATAAAGCATAGGTTTCAATTATTCAGGCTGATGCTAATCTCCACTTCCATCTCTGTTCAAAAGCTGTATTAGCTAGACATCACTTTTGTAACTAACTGGCAAGATAGCAGACTTAAAACACTGCGCTTGGCCTACCTGGAGTGTCCAAATCAATAAGAGCCTGCCCCCCTCCCCGACCACCCAAATCACTAAGTGCTCTGCTTCCTCTGCTATGTTCCCCATCCTGAAAGGTCAATCTGATAACATGTCTGTGAGGTGGACAGGGGAGGCCTCCCATCTCCTGTCGGCTAAAAAGTAATTGTATAGCCAAGAAACAAAAACGTCCCAGGCCACAGCTGGGTGATACTCTCTGGCTGTCAAGATAACCTGAGAAACAGGTTGCTGAAGACAGTAGAAAGCAAGCATGTCAAAGGAAAATATCTATGATTAAAAAGAAAAAAAAAACTGAGCAGAAACAAAACCCTACCATCAGCTTCTTACAGAAAAGGAGTTTATCACAAGTTTATCCCTCTCTTGTTCTGTTTTATCCTGAAAACGTGTATATATATTCATTCATTCACTGTGCTAAGCACTGAGTGCTAACAGGGTGCACAGTCCTTGGTGCTATGCTTTATTCAGTCAAGTACCATCCCTCCATTGCCTCCACTTCAGATATATTTGTGGTTGACCACGGCAACCCTCCTTTGGGGGAACTGCCCACTCTCTGGGTCTCTCTTCTAGAGATTTGGAACAACTCAGTGGTGGGCACAGGCCACTCAACTGTTTTTTCCCTTTTAAACTGAAGATCACTGCTTTCCCTCACGTTCATCAGAGAATGAGCTCTGCAGAGTGAAGTGGCAGCACATTCGTACCTGGTCTCTCAGCCTCTCCTGGTGGCCCATGATTGCGGTGGCATGATGAGGGTATTTCTGCTTTAGATGTTCCAGGAAAGCTTCTCTCTTCCTGTCCATCTCGGATGTTTGCATTCCCAGTATTTCTTTGGAACTTCGGGGCCCACCTAGGGTATGTCTCCTTGGGATATTTCGGGAAGCCTTGGAAACTGAAACTCGATTGTTCCCATTAGAAAGGCGTTCCTTGGTTCTGTGACATTCTGCATCTTCTAAAGATGTTACATGCAAATTGCTTTTTCCTTGTTCTGAAAGGCAAAAAATATATATATATGAATATTGTTCACAATTAATGATTTCACACCAGAAATCTCATTTACAGAATACTGAGAGGGTTGTGGCAGCTGTTGATGTATGAATATAACTTAGCAGATTTTGTGTGTGTGTGCGTGTGTCAAGAAGGAAAAAAGTCAACAATCAAGAAATATGAAAAATTGCCCTTTAGAAATGAAGATGTTACAGTAAAAACTGTGCTATTTCTGACTCCTTCCTTGAGGTTATTCAAAATGAGAAACTTGGTCAGATGAGTTTGTAAGCAATTGGGTTACCCCTTACCTTCACCTGTAATTGGAGAAAAGAACTTAAGTGATTTGGATTATTTATTTTTAATTCCATCATACAGGTAACAGGATTTTTATATTTAGATTTTTATTTTTTTAAAGAATGACTTGTTTTAAAAGGGTAACTTTTATATTTTTATACCTGAAGGTAGCTTCTGAAATATTTCTTTCATCTCCAAGACCAAAAGTAGCTATTATAATAATTGACATATAAACCACTTGCAAGTTCAATTTCCCCCTGTCAGCATAAACCAAGCAAGCATAAGAATATTATTACAGGGCCCTCGCTGGTGTGGCTCAGTGGATTGAGCGCCTGCCTGCGAACCAAAGGGTTGCTGGTTTGATTGCCATTCTAGGGCACATGCCTGGGATGCAGGTCAAGGCCCCAGCAGGGGATGTTCAAGACGCAACCATACATTGATGTTTCTTTCCTCCTCTTTCTCCCTCCCTTCCCCTCTGTAAAAATAAATAAATTAAAATTTCTAAAAAAAAGAATATTATTATAGGTAATAACTGAAGGAACGTAAAGGCTTAGACACACTTTACTTGAAGTGGACTTCATCTATTTCACACAATGAAAAGGTCATTTTGAAGGCCTTGACTAGACACCCTATCTCTGCCCTGGCCTGGGACCAGCTGATTTCTACTTAGCCTGGAGGTAGGCAATGGCAATGTTTGGAGGGTAGCACATGAATAGGGTCTCTCTACTCATTCTCAATGACTATAGTGTCAGGTTGGAATATTCCAGTTAACTAAGAAAAGAGAGTTACTCCTTTAAAAAACAGAATAGGAAGAGAAAGTAATGAGCATTTAGAAGCACTTCAGGTTCTGCCATAGGGAACAGTTTTTAAACAGTAATACAGGGACAGGCAGAGAAACTGTCCTTGTCCACTGAATTCCCCCTAGAAAAGCATGTGGCTGGGTCTCAGGAGTCCCCTAAACTTAGAACAAACAATTTAGCCTCTCTCAGCCTCACTCTCTCAATAAATGAAAGGAGGATGTTGGACTAGCATTAGGTATGCAAAGAGCCTTCTAGCTCTAAAGGCTTTAAAGCTACTCTAAAATATTTTTTAAAATAAGTTTCCAGTGAGAGCTTATTTGCTATTATTTATCTTTAAAAGTTATGTGTAGAAAAAGAGATCCAATATTTGAGAGTTCTAGATTTGAGTCTCAGAAAAACAGGGAGGCAAACGTTCACGCCAGTGCTGTAAAGCAACAGGTGTCCAGAGCTTAGGTACGCACTAGTTCTGCTGAAGGCAATGCCACCGACAGTTTCCTCCTTCATTGCCTAGAAACATCTGTGTATAGAGCTCTAGGTTTGTTAGGCACAGAGAATATTTTAATCTCAGGCTGCTTTTCCTGTTCCAGTCTTCCACCCCTAAATGCATGTTCTGGGAATAATTCTTCTTGTTTATCCTTCACTTCTCATTACATTGCTAATTACTGCATCTCCATCAGACACTGATGAGAAAAGGAAGGAAAAAACCAGCCAGAAGAGTTCATTCTTCTACTTTTCAATAGTCTCAGCACTAGATTTAGAAGAAGAAGAAGATGATGATGATAGAACTATTGGTTAAAAAGATATTGGGATATAAACTGCAATTTTATTGAATTTGCTTACCATCTTGTTACACGGATTCACATGATGACTACCTTTTTTGTTATCTCTTCTTTTATATACAGAAGAAATAGAAACTATGGAATAAAGCTAGATGCAGAAAATGGCATATCTCAGACTGGTAAAGGAGTAGTGCAACCTGAAGAGATTTAGCTTCATCCTTTGAATGTGCATGTGAACATGAGTTTTATATTAGCCAAAAGTTGTATGTCTGGCCTAACACTGTTAACTTTTTTAAAAAATTATTTATTGATTTGAGCGACAGAAAGAGGGCAAGAGATAGAGAGAGAAAGAAAGAAATCAATTTGATATTCCACTTATTTAACCACTCACTGGTTGATTCGTGTATGTGCCTGACCAGGGATTGAACCCACAACTTTAGCATATAGGATGATGCTCCAATCAACTGAGCCACTACCAAGGCCTAACAGTGTTAAATTTTAAGGTTACCTTTTAACTCCATTAAAATAATATATTTAAAAATTATCCAGGACAGCTAAGTTAATGCACAGGACTGAATCTCTAGAAAGGTGATTTCTTTACATGGGCATAATACACAACTACCCACATATACGCATCTGAATAAACACAAGCCCCTCAAATACCAACAGGAGCAGAAGGTCCTTTTCTGACTTGTTTTGTCACAGACTCACAAGAACTATTCTGTTTCATCCAAGGCCCCTCAGAAGAGATCCAGACAGCCAGAACAGTAGCCCCTTGGAGACTGAAGAGTTTCCTATTTTCCCCTTTGAAGTAAATTGGGAAAGGAGTGTGGCGGGGGCCGGGGGTGGTGGGTGGTGTTGAGTCAGTCAATCTTTTGTCAGCACTCACCTCTGAGCAGCCCCAAATTACTGACTCTCTAAAACCCCAATCTTTCAAAACACTTTGCACTGGGAAGGTTACATCAACCTTCAAGTGCTTTTCCATTTTTTCTCTTTCTTGTGGATTCCTCCAAAATGTGTCCATTTGCTTCGCAAGGTTTAATGCGGTTTGGAGGAAATCAGCAAGTGGCATCAATGGTTAATGCACCAATGACTAAAGGCACAGTCTGCTTCCAGTGGCCCTCGGAGTCCACTCCTTCCTCTGGTCCCACCTTCCTGCTTCGCACTTTGCTTCAGCTCTATCAGCCCATCGGCCTCTAACCCACCATCAGGGCCTGCTCCACTGTCACCAGCACCCACAGCAGCCCCACACCAGCTGCCAATCCCATGCCTGAGGGAGCAGTGACCACTGTACCATTCCAGTCACTTGGGGAGAATGTGGTCTTTTTCTGAGGAGAAAACTAAACGGATAGAAACAAACAAGCGAGGGAGCAGGAGGAGGTTGTTTCATCACAATTCCACAGCCATGGAGTCAGAGCTCCACGTCCTGCCAATTCTTCATTATCCACATGAATAGATGATCCCAGCCATCAAAACAGAAATACAGTTCTGTTTCTTGTCCAGAATGCTTTGGTGCTAACATTTAAATATGGGAGTGTCTACTTGTTTGCTATTCTGGGAATCCATGTCAAACAAATAAGGAGGCTGTAGTATGAAGACAAGGCTTCCAGATTCCCCTTCCTGCCCCTCCCAGCCTCTGCACAGCCCAGAGCAACTCCTCCTAGTAGCTCCATTCAAGCCAGGCAAACAGCAAAACAGGAGCTTTGGCAGAAAACAGCCCCCTCAACACGACCTAGAGCAGAAGTGGGGGCAAGGAAGGCAGAAGTGCTAGAGAGACACTGTTCTGAGATTCAAAGGGCTTTCTGGCCGGGATGTACACATTCTGGAAGGCAAAAGAAGAAAGTGGGGAATGGGGTGGGTACTAAACAGACAGGATTAGGGAAGACGGGTCACCCACGCAGCTAGCTGGCCAGCAGGCAGGTGACCTCAGGAGCTGCCAAGGTGGGCTTCCTGGCCACAACTCTAGCTGCTTTGCCTGTGTCAGCTGGCCTGCAACAAGGAGCTGGGACCTTGTGTCAGTCTGGGACCTTGTGTCAGTCAGGCTTTACACTCCTGGTCTCTTTCTGAGAGCCAGTGATAGGGCTGATGGCTTCCCCAAGATGTTATTCCCAGGTCAAGATTAGGTAGGCCACAGCCTCTTAGGGAAGAAGGAGTCCCTCACTTCTTTGTAGCAGCTCCTGGTTAGCTGTCTCTAAGATGTAGCTTTTTAAATTGTGTTACAGGAACATAGTGGGGAGTTGCTGTTTTCTCGGCTGGACAACCTTTCCGGGCCTATTGTGGCAGCAGCAGTGTTCTGTCTGTGTATTCAACGTAACAGCCTCCCACCGCACACGCAGGAAGACCGTGCGCTGCTGACCCCTCACCTAACTGGGGCCTTGCACTAATTCCAGTCAATGCAAAGTGGGCAGAGTGATGTGGGCCACCTTTAGTTCTGGCCCCGGGACCTCCTGAATAATTTTCCGAGCCCTTTCTCTCTCCTCTTTGGCCAGGTGACTGCAAAAGCTCTGGGGAGAGTCTCCTGGGCCTTGGGAAAGGACATCATGACTAAACAGAAGGTGGCTGGGCCCCAGAGTCAGCCTGAAGGTGGGCGATCCAGGAGATCCACCTGGCCAGGAACAGCTACATTCTACTGTGTTGGAGAAATTAACCTCGATTATACTAAACCACAAAGATTGCTATTATAGCAATCAGTCTATATGACTAATATATACCATGCATTCTGTTGGGGGCCCACAGGACTCGCCAGTTTTCCAGATCCTGTGTTAAAATCATAAACATCACCTATACAAATGGGCAGAAAAAGTACAGCTAAAACCAGGTCATTACATTCCTCTAAAAAAAAAAACCTTTAAAAATGATGTAAGTGTGACCCTGGTCAGTGTGGCTCAGTTGGTTGGAGTGTCCTCCTGTAAACCTAAAAGTCGTAGGTTTGATTCCCCGGTCAGGGCACATGCCTAGGCTGTGGGTTTGGTCTCAGTCGGGGTGTGGGGGCACGTATGGGAGGCAACCGATCTCACACCCATACATCAATGTTTCTCTTATATTGATATATCAAGGTCTGCCTCTCTCTCTTTCTCCCCCCATTTCCTCTGTCTTCAGAATAAAAAAAAAGTAAACAAAGAAGAGCATATCTGGTATGGATTTTAGGCAAAATAGGTAGAGCCCCTTCCTTCCTCACCCAGAAAAACATTTTGTCTCAAGTGTTCATTAGTTGATTAATTTATTCACTCATTCACAAAAACATGTGAATGCCTGCTCTGTACACTGAAAGGAATTAGGAAATGTAATGAAGTGGTGATCAAGACAGACTTAATTCGCTTCCCTCATACTGGAGTCCACATTATAATTAGGCAGATAACAAACAAAGAATATGTACTAGAAATGTAAGGTCATGATAAGTGCTATGAAGAATAAAACAGGATGAGGATCAGAGAGTGAGGGGGAAATTTTACAGGAGATGTCTGAGCAAAGACCTGACTATCTGGACTCCCCAGACCTGCACTCTGTGGGGCTGCCAATGCTATTTTTTGGTCCAACTTGAGATATAACTGATGTAATATCATCCAAGTTGAAGGTGCACAATGTATTAATTTGCTACACTTACATACGGTAAAATGATTACCACCATTATGTATACTACGTATCTTTTTTAAAAAAATGTTTTAGTAAAAGAAAACTGTTTAAGAACAACCATTAAAATAAAATTAAAAAAATGTTTTACCAGTTTTTAAAAAGAGCTTATTTATTTATTTTTAGAGAGAGGGGAAGGGAGGGAGAAAGAAAGAGAGGGAGTGAAACATCAATTGCCTTTTGCACACCCCCAATGGGAGGCGTGGCCCACAGCCCAGGCACATGCCCTGACCTGGAATCGATCCGGTGACATTTTGGTTTGCAGGACAACATCCAACCCACTGAGCTGTACCAGTCAGGGCAATACTAAGTGTTTGAAAATGCTGGAGATCAGGAGGTGGGGGAAGCAAGCAGGTGGCTGGCAGCACTTCATCTGCATAGGGTTTTCAAGACCTTAGAAGCCAGAGTGAAAGCAGGCACATTCAGGCTGCTGGTGGGCAGATATATGCATCCCAAGGAACCCCCAAGGACCACCCTGAGGGACCCACAGACTCCAAAGGGAACATGATACAGTTAGATTCAAATTTAACCAGTAATTATTGAGTGCCTGTTCTACATAATGCACTTGGCAGTATACTTATACCCTATTACTTACATAGTAGCCTGCCTATTCAGCCATGGAAATTTCATTGATTAAAACTGTTCTTGGAGCAAACATATGCTCCAGTTTGCCAAAACAGATCTGGGTTACAACTGTTGTCCCAGAGAAATTATTTATAGTGTTCTCTTTCACTCGCAAAAGCATCTCAGTTTGGACAATAAGTTATATGATCACTCAAGAGGTCCTTATCTACAGCAAATTGATTATCTCAAAGCCCTAGGGTGGTTTGATTAGCCTTTCTTCAACAAGTATTTATCCAGTGCCTTCAGCATGTTCTGTTAGGTGCTGGGAATGCAAAGATGGAGACATGCAATATCATGTTGTAATTGGTTGAAACATATGCACAATAAATAGAACGGAACAGTGATAGCAGTGCATGCATGGATGATGTGGGACTCAATGTATGGTCCTTGTGCTGACCAAAGAACTAAAGATGAAGCCACACTCCTTTACAATACCATCGTGACCCAGAACTCAACAGGACCTTAAAGATCTAACCTGAATTCTTATCCCCCTTGCAGCACCTCTCCAGCCACCCCTTCCCATTTCCCTGACCTCTAACTGCTGGAGTGTGGCAGGGGACATCTCCTGGATGTTTCCTTCTGCACATGTACCCCATCCTAGCGTATCTCTCTCAGTTCCAGTCACGAATACCCACGTTGTAATCAATATCTCCACTTGGATGCCTGATAAACTTGTCATTCCTAAGAGATCCAAAAGATTTTCTGCACATCATCCGCTTCCCAACCATAAACACCTTCTCATCTACACCCCTCAAGTGCTTTCCAGTTTAAGAAAATGGCAACTTCCCCCATCCTGCTGTGTTGACAAACATTTTTGCTATTTCTCTTATGTCCCACATCCAACCCCTCGGCAAATTCTTTTGGCCTAACCTTCAACACACATTGAGACTCTGTTTTCATATCACCACCTTCTGCTCTACTACCTGCTGGTCCAAGCTAGTGCAATTTCTTGCCTGTTTTACTGCAGAAGCCTCCTAACTGGCCTCCCTGCCCTTCCCACACCCACTTGGGTTATTCTCTGTACAGCACTCAGTATTACACTTTCCAGGTCAAGTCAGACCTGCCTGCAGTTGCCCACCTCCCTTGAAATAAAAGCCCACATCCTCACCATACCGTCACAGTCCCTACGTGGTCTGGCCTGGGATTACCTCTTACCCTCTCTTCCTCCCATCTGTCTCCCACATTCTCGCTGTCCTTTGAACATGTCCTTTCCATTCCCTCCCTCACCTTTTTCAGATGTCTGTTCCAATATTACACCAATGAGGTTCTCCTTAATAGCCTTACCTGTAGTTTCACCAAGCCCTACCCACCCGTGCACTCCCTATTCCCTGCCTAATTGTCCCCACAGACTTATAGGGTTGCTAGATAAAATACAAGATGCCCAGCTAAATCTGAATTTTAGATAAATAATAAATCATTTTTAACGTATGTCCAAAATATTATATGGAATATACTGAATACTAAAAAAATCATTCATTGTTTATCTAAAATTCAAATTTAACTTGGCAACCTATATTTTTATTTCCAAATAGCGACCCTGCCACCTAGTATGCTATATCTTTTACTTATTTGTTCATTATCTGTCTCTACTGCCCCCATCCGCCCAAACTTAGCCCTTAGAATATAAATTCAATGAAGGCGAATCTGTTCCCGGCTGGAACCCAGCCACTAAAACAGTGACTACTACATAACAGGTGTTCAATATTCATTGAACAAATGGGTGAACGAATAAAATGATTATACACTCTTATTGTGACCATCTCCAGTCTTGAAAACATCTTTGAATTACTGTGTTTGTTTGAAAGTTATTTCTTAAGTTGGACCTATTCTAATTGCCCATCTAGATTCTGAGTCCTTTATTTCAGCAAAGGTCCAGAGGCTGAATTCCTGCCTTAGGATTCCGTCCTATCAAATAAGGGGGGCAGGGGGAGGGAGAGGAGGGAGCCTTATCTCCCACTGGACCCCACCGACCAGGCGCCTTCAAGGAGAATGCTCTGCTTTGGAAGTGCAAACAGACGCCCAGACCGATAAATGTTAAGTCTCTGATTCTCCAGGGTGTACCAAACCTAAAAGTTCCCTGCATTTCAGTTGGGGGAGGGGGGTGTCTATCCCTTGTAATTGCATTTTCTTCTGTCTGGCTTACTTTTGCATTTTTAGTGTGGATGAGTCATTTGTTATTTCCCTTTAGTCTTTAAAACACACACACACACACACACCCCTTTTCCCCTGTGCACAATCCCTACACCTACGCACAGCACTATTGCCCCAAAAGCAAGTCCTTTAGTTACTAACTGGGCCCTGGATCAACCTGGGGCACAGCAGGCAGGGGGGAGGGTGCGGCGGGGAGGGGGTGTTGGTGGTTTATGAACTTGCTGCCTGTATGATGCCATCGGATAGGCTCTGGCATCAGACACGTCAGACACTGGAGAGCAGATAAGTCCTTTCTATAACCAATCCCTCGGTGAAATTTCTTTGGAATAACATAAACTTCTGGAAATTCCCTACGGAAAAGACAAGTCTATTATAAAAACAATTAAAGGGAAACTGCCCAGGGAAAATTCACCAAAATTGTCTCATAACTCTCAACTTTTGAATTGAAACACACAGAAGATTCAGAATTCCATCTATCATCCGGATGTACACTGCACCCCTACTGTTCTGATCTGGGAAATAAAACATCGTCCAACTCCGTGATTTAACTTGAGAATACTACAAAACTTGCATCCACGAGGCATTTGCCTCATGGATTCCCCCAACCAATGAATGGAAATGCTGCCGCCCCACACAGAGCTTCAAAGAAGCAACTGCTTTCTCCCGCGGATGGAGCAATGCGTATGAAAAGCTGCTTTTAGCGATGTATTTGTCATTGCCAAGAGATACAGCAGCTACTGACTGCTTACTGTGCTACAAATGGGACATCACCACGCCACTTCTTTGCTTCAGAAAATCCTGCCAGAGTCAAACCCAAGAAATCACAGCTCTCCACTCGGTTTTGAAAACACAGCACCACAAGAAACACGCCTTTTCTTTGCCCTGCACCCCATCTCCAGTTATAAAACGCAGCAAGCGGCGAGGGGCACGCGTAACTGTAACTCCATCTTTGAATGAGTCTGTTACTTACCCCGCATGTGTCTGCTGTCTGCAGAGTAAGGAAGGCACGGCTCACATTTCTGGCTTTCATTTTCTTCCATTGTCCCTGCCTACAGCACAAGCTCCTCTTTGCTCTTTAAACTTCCCAGCGTAGTTCTGAAAGCTCTTGGAAAGCTCTTGCTCCAGGGGTGGGGGGAAGGAAACGGTGCGAAACCCCACCCCAAACTATTCTCCACTCCTGTGCAAAGTCTCTCTGGCCGGAGAAAAGTGCATTCCAGTGTAGATCCTCCACTGCCTGCGTGCCCCGTCCGTCCTCCCGCCCACCCGGCCGGTCCCCGAGGACTGGGGCTGTGCTCCCGGGCGCAGCCGCCCCTGCCGCGCAAGGGCCGGCCCCGCGCCGCGCGCTCCCGACGCCCCAACAGGTGATGGGCCTTCCTCCCTGGGACCCAGACTGCCTATCTTCACCGCAGCAAACTGCTGAGACTTCGCAGCCAGCGGGTGGGAAACATTTCACACAAGATCACCCGCAAGGACCTTCTGGTCTCTTTAATCTCAGACACAGAATCAGCCTCCCAAACAAGTTGATACACGTATTCATAAACAGCCAACTGCTGAAGTACCAAATTTCAGTGAAATCCCATTTTAAAAATTTAGAAAGAGTATATGCTGAATGTTAAGTAAACACTTTCTGGCACTGCTTGGAGCCTGATTAACATACACAGAGGTTGTTTACTTTTGACACAGTCCATTTCAGTCACTTAAACTAGCCTTTAGAAAGTCTGTACTTATTTGCTTATGCTTTGACTCCTCTCCTTTCCTCTACACACACACACACACACACACACCCCACAGATCCGAAAAGTAAATTGGTAAAACCAGCCTTCTGAATCTCTCAAGTTAATTACTTTAAGATATCTGAAAGGCAACTAAAATGCTATGGGCAAAGAGGTATGTCCAATTTACTCTTTCTCCTTTTAAACTTCCTACAAATATTTACTATATTCTTTACCGAGTCCTTGAAAAACTGGCATATTTCCCAGAAAGTGAAAATAGGCACAAAGTTCACAAAAAAAGGATGGGAAAATCATCTAAGCGACATCAGCTCTGCTGTGCCAGCTATCTGAAAGCAACACAACCAACCACTAGTAGGGAGAGTGTGGTATTTTCATCTGTAGGGGCCCCTGCTTTTGAGGGGGAAGAGGACAATCCTTAGCCTGCTGACCATACTTTGACCCTATTTACAGGCCAACTGGGCAAGGTTTTAGATTAATTTAGATCAAGAATTTGTGCAGAACAATGGCTGGCCTATCCTCTCAATTCTGACCATGAGTCACCTGTGCGTTTGGCAGTGTGGGGGACATGTTTTGGCCATTTAGGACAAAAAGATGCGGAAGCCCCTAAAGGACAAAGGGTACAGACCAAAAGAAAAGTGGATATACCACAGAATGAGCTGAACTCACATCAGGAAGGGGAGGACCCTCAACTCCTAACAGGATTCTCCTTGAAATCCAAGATGTGGTGAATCTTCCAAAAAGTTAAAGCCATGCCTGGCAGCAAGAATGTGCTCAGCTGGGTTGATAGGGGAGATAACTCAAGGCTTCCATGCTTTTGCAACTGAATTAGCTGGTAATCTTGCTTTAAGGAGGAACTAATCTTACACAGTTTCTGTACTGGTGGCCCACAGGTGAATGCCAGATGAATCTCATTTTATTTAACCTTACTATCTCCTCAGGTGTAAAATGTTCATGAAGGAGGGATCTATGTCAGGTCCCCAGGCCCAGATTAGCCTGACCTTGTAGAGCTGTTGTATATTTGTCTTCAAATTACTGTCAGAAAGGATGGGCGGTTGGAGGGTGCTGAGGAAGAAGAGAGAAAGAGAAAGAGAGATTGCAGCCCCAGGGTGTCAGTCTAAACCAGATGTCCTTGAGCTTTGGTCTTGTTTGGTGTGTGAGCAGCCCCTCCCAGCAGCTCCTACCTGTCACTTGACACAGTACAGAGGGAAAGAAAAAAAAAAAAACCAGGATAAAAGAAACCAGAATGTACCTACAACAGGTAGCAGCCTGCCCTGCCCCAAGGAGGGGTGGGACTTCCTAACTAGCTCAATCTGGGCAGAAAAAATAATCCATTTTTAGATGTGGATTATGCTTTCCTGCGGCTGTTTGGAAAGTGTGAGAACATCCCTTCAGGGTCCTGTTGATCCCCAGTTGATCCCCAGTTGGGCAAAATGGGGCAGCTCTCCCACTAGTTCTGAAACTCAGTTAGTTTCCCCGCGGCCCAAGGCACCCCTTCAGTGGACCTCATGGTCAAACTGCTGGGACCCTCCCCTCCCCCCTGGGCAGAGCAGACTGCCGCCTCTACAAATGTTCCTCAAGCAAAACTCTATGTGGAATGCACAAAACAGAAAGGCATTCCCAGTGAAGCTAATTGTCATAAATCATCAAAGACCATGAAATTTAGACATATATTACAGCACAACATGTTCTCTTGAATAGTTCAACTTCCTGGCCATTCTATGGGGGAGACCTTCTTTTGGACTAGTTATTAGCCGTTTGTTTGTCCTCCTTGAAAATAGGAACTGAAATAGTTTGAGAAGCCCCTGTGGTGATACTGTTCTCACACTGACACCACGCATCTCTCCCCAAAGCACACAGACTTTACTCAGAACTTTTTGCTGAGTGTCAGTTTCTCCGAGAAGGGTCTCTGGAAAATAGTAACTGAATTCTGCAATCTACATAAGCTCAGTAACTCAGCCCTTCATGGAAAATACTATTATTGTCATTGCTGTTACTGTGGAGATGTTTCTGGAAGAAATATTATTTGAAGTACCATGGTTTTCTGTTTAATGTAATTTCTAGGTTTAAAAATTGCCATTACAAACCAATCTGCCTACTGCTATCCTTTGAAATTTGCTGTGAAAGGCAGAAGGGAAGCGGGAAGAACTTGAAATTTGATTTTCCTCCAGTTATATAGAGAGCTGCAATAAGGATACCAGGGGCTAAATTTTGAACTCCATTTCTGTTAACCAGGGAAGGTGCAAGGCTATTTCTTGGTTAATGGCTCCATATGTTGGTAATTCACAACTCAAAATGAAGTAACACACAAAAAGTGTCATTTAAATGGAAAGACAAGTGATGGGATAAAAGACTGCTGTTAGTGAAAATGGTGATTTTGCAGGCAGACCTAAAAACTGTTACAGGACTAGGTCATTGTTGGTTTTCATAATATAACTTAAAGGGGCATCTGTCATGATGGACATTAATCACGAGAGTCATAAACTATTACGTATGACGTCTCAGCAGGTCAATTTAATTACAGGGCTGTGAAAAGCATGTCAACCTCCTTCATGTAAATTTTTAAAGAGAGAAATCATTGCTAGAACCAAGCATACATGGAATTACCCTACGTTTCAATTTTTAAAAAACCCTAAGTCTCAAGGACAAGATAGCTTAAAATGATTTGACATCAGGACATAAGAGAAATAATTAATGCTTGCTGACAACATAAAATGTGATTTTCAAAGGCACTGATAACCATGAAAGGAAAACAAAACAAAATAAAAGACAAACAAAACAAAAATCTTTCAACCAGGGACCTCATGTTTGATGTGTTACAGGTCTACTTTCTAAGGGACACACTGCTGTATGTCCCCCTGTAATTCAGAAATTAAGAACTTGACAATATTTGCTTGAATGGATGATCTGGTGAATAAAATGTAGGGTTTTCAGTCCTATTTTTGCCAGCAGTGTGTCAGCTGGCTAGGGTGACCTTAAACTCAAATGTAAACCAAAGGACTGGTGACAGAGAAGGGAGACACTATTAATAATTACAGTAAGACAAGATGCAGAAACCATTGCTGTTCCTGGCAGACCGGCACAGATGGTCACCCATGTGTAGTCCAAGATAAGCCCTAGTGCTCCTCAGGTTTCCAAATGTGAAATGAGCATAGTAGCGCTAGCTGTCTGAGTTTCCCGACACAGACCTCACAGGAGAAATTTAAGCCTGGATTAAAGGTGTGAACCTCATTTGAGCTGTATGACAAGCCTCACCAACAATTTCACATCAGGAAACAAATTCCACTGTATGATATTTTGTATGATTCATCCATCATAACAGAATTTTCCTTTCTGGGTGACCAGGAGGGAACTAGGCCACCATTTTTCTCTCGAGAGCTTTCTTTTCAGAAGGTAACCCAACTTCCTGCTCTTCCTTACCGACCTTAAAATCCCAGCCTCTCCCAGGAGAAGTGAGGTGGCCCCAAGACCCCACCACTCAAGTCTCTCTATTCTGATGTCTTGGAACTTTCCTCCCACACCCCATGCAAATTCCTCATGGGGATACAAATATGAACTGCACTTAGAGCCAATGTGTTAATACTTTAAGCATATTTGCTTTGATTTCAAGAGAATCCATTGATGTTCATTTTTATCGTGGTTTCTTTTCATCTCTTTTAAGTCGGAAGAGGATGGAGAGCAAAGACCCCATCTGTAGAACACCATAGCTGGGGCTGCCACATGTGCATCGTGGAGAAACCCACGCTCAGCTCTGTTGCTGGTCACCACAGACCAAGTCTGGATTCCAGGTGACAGTTTTTAAGTAAAAATTGCAACTTGTACATCCCAGAGTGAGCTAGACCATGACCTGTTACAGAGGTCTCCAAGGCCCAGGGTGGGAGCCATGAGAATGTGAGAACTTCCACAGGTACAAACACCCTGCTTGTTTCCTCCTCACCCAGGGGTACCATTCTGAACCCTTTCAAAACAGGGTCTTTGATGAGGCCTCACTGGAAAGGAATTTCCCTGGCCTTTTATTCTGCCCCTGCCCGTCTCCACATGCTCACCCGCAAAGCTGCAGTGAGCTCTGGAGGAGGCAAGACCCATAGGAAACAAATCGCAGAGCCATTAAATTGGGATCATGTGGTTCACATCTCCGGATTGCCTTCACCCATTTTGCAGATGAACAAAGTGAGGCTTAGAAAGTTAATTCAAGTCACACTCCCAACACTCCCACCTCCTAATTGGCCTTCTCTCTGTTACACTTGCTGACTAGTTAGGATCTTTTATCTTCTTCTCTTGCAACTGCCCTGGGGGACCCCTCAATTATTGTAATTCCTTTTTGCTATGCGGAAGTGGAGAACAAAGTCAGGGAAGGTAAAGAGAAAGGTATACCTATTTTCCTAACTCACTGTCTTCTCAGCCACAGCCTGGGGTCTGGTATTTGGGGGCATGGCTGGACAAGCTATTTGTCACTAGGCAGCAATGCCTTCTCTGTTCATGAGACCTGGTGTGTGCTGGCCTATGCGCTGGTTCCCTAATGCCATGAGCATCCCGGATGGGCAGGTCTTCCTGAGGAGATAAGGCTAGGATCAGCCATCACTAGTGATGGAGAGGAGCCTGCACGTGGTCGGGTGGGGAAAAGAGCCTGTGAGGGAGCTGGGGTGCAGACATGGCCACAAACGCTGGGTGTGGTGACGGTGGTGGGTGCAGCACAGGGGTGGGGTTTGCTGGCTCTGAGAACTGGGCCCTGGAGGTGACTGGGATCCAGAAGAAAAAAAGGTCTGTGTGCCATGCCTCCTGGAGGCCTGAAAGAAGGGGAGATTTTCCTTATTGTTCCCTCCCTTTGCTCTCCTGTGCCCCCACCTCTAGAGCTCAGAGTTCCTCACCTTCCCTACCAGGGCAGGGGAATCTCATTTGAAACTGCACTGATGGCTTCTATGTACTTCTTTGCCAAATAAACTCTAAAATAGACTTAGTTCAATAACGTATCTAGTTTTTTGTTTGTTTTTCACTTTTTTGTCCATTCTTAGCCTTAGTGAGTAATAGCCACAAACTTTATTTTTAAGAGCGACACAGACAACAGAGAATGGCAGGGTCAGTTCAAGTGCATTGCCTTCCCTATCACCCTCTGGAGGCTGACAGGTATGCACCGTGACCGGGAGAAGGTGCTGGGCAGGCCTTGTCATCCCCCACCCCACCCTGAGCGCGGGGAGCGCACGCTGTGGGCGCTGCGGGGACACGGGGTTCCTCGGTTATAGGAGCTTTCTAAATGTGCGAGGAGGGGATTCCTAGGGTGGGGTGCGGGGGCTCCTTGTACTCGGAGGCTTCTTGGGTGTGGGCGGCGGGGGTGGGGTTGGAAGGGTGATTCCCAAAGCATCCGGGCTCCAAAGGAGCGGGGCGTGACTGCAGCCTACTCCTGGAATCACTGCTCTCCAGCTTCCCCATCACTCCCGCTCACCCTCTAGCTTTATAGTCAGTTCTTGAAAACCAATCATGTGCTCTGAACTTAAGTATTTTTGCAGTGAGTTCATTTTTCTCTCCCCATCCCAGTTCACAGAATTTAAGGGGAGGGGGGAGGGAAATTCTATTCCTTGCAGATGGGGAAAGCAGTTTTACTAATGAAGGATCTGATTTTTGGAGCCACGCTGGAGGGTAGTGTACTGAAATTGGGGAGGTAGAAGAAGATCCCTCCACTCCCCACCCCACATTAACCAACTATTCTATGGCTCAGCTTCTCTGAATTTTAGCCATGGGAATTTTGTGTTTGTCCCCACCTGCGACTAGATCTTAAAATTGATCATTTCCCAGGTTATGCTGTTTCTCTTTAAATACTCCCTTTTGCAAATGTAACAGTTTCTTGACTGGATGAGGTTGAATGGGAGACAATTTAATGAGAGGCTGGGCCAGGGTGTCCTTAACACAGTATTAGGAGTCTAACCTGCGTAACATGACTGAACTCACAAAAAGTGAAAAGGATGACATGATCATGACTACTGCCTACCTGCTCCACTACATGCATACATCACCCATTCCATGTTCACCCCCAACCAATGCGCATAAGAACCCTAGGACCTTGGTAAATGTCACACTGGTGTACAAACTGACATTGCAGACCGGAGAGGAATGGATATTATTGCCAGACTTGCCCTGCACAGAAGCCCCTTCTGAGGAAAATGCTGGAGAAGCTTTTTTTTCTCGGCGCCACCCCAAGCCTGAGCTTGGTCAGGTCTGCAGGGATCAGCTTGGAGGTGGGAGAGCACAGGTGCTGAGAAGAGCTAAGAGACCCAATCAGATCTTTCCTCTTCTTTCTGACAGAATTTGAATATGAAATGTGTGGGGAAAAGGTCCAGCTAGGGTTGACTATTGTCAGTCCCCTTTGTCCAGGGTTTTGGGTGTTCCCAGGATGCAGAAATTTTGGTGCTAAAACCAAGAAAGTGCTGGGAAAATTGTGTTCAGTTGGTCACCCCAAATATAGTCAATATGGTGGGTAAAAGCTGAGACCCACAAACAGACATTAGCAAGCAAAAGCCATGAGGCAAAGGGAGAGAGAGCAGTAGCAGACGGAGCAAGAAGCAGGCAGGCAGGCAGCAGTGGAATGAGGCACAAGCACAGACCCCTGCTGGCTTCCCAGAGTTGCTGTCATCCCCTTGTCCCCACTGCTGTACCCTAAATGTCAAAGAGCCATGTCCAGCTGCTCGGAAGGCCTGGGAAAGCCATTTCCTGTTCTTCCTACTTCCTCATATAAATAACAACACAACCCATAGGAAGGTCTATTCCTTGTCACCCAAATAGGTCACAACCTGTGAACATCAGGATGTTCAAATAGAGAGTTTACAGAATCACTTCTGAAATTAAATAAATAATAAGTGCATTTTGGTTCCGCATCAAAACATACACAATGATCTTTGTCTTGTCTTTTCAAAGATTGAAGTAGTTAACAATTTCCCTTGGTTACAAGTTGTTACCATAAAATGATTGACTTCAAGAGGTTCCAAAATTTCTAAAGATAAATTTATGTAGACTGGGATTCAGGAAAAGGGGAAAACCTAAGGCTAATGAAACAGTGAAAATTACCTTGTTTAGGTCAGTTATCTCAAACTTCAGGATTTGTTTTCTGTCATCAAATTGATACACATTATATTAGTGTATTAGTATTGACTTCAGATCTAGTTTAAAAAGCATGGGTCTGATAGACAATTATGTTTTCTTATATACAATATAATAAATATGAAACTTTTTTTTTAAAGTAAAATGTTTTGTTCATGTAACTCTTAAAGTTGCCTCAGAAGACACTGCAGTCTGGAGCACGGGTTTAAGCTAAAGATGACTAAGCTGTCTGTCCCATCATACATGCTGACCTTCATTTGTTCAGAAAAATCAGTGAGCACTAATTTGCCATTGGTGGATGCTGTGAATGCTGAAATTTGTAAGATAAGCCATAGATTTGTAAATGTTTGTCACACTGCACAGTGTTTATTTGCTTATACATGAACCTCTCTCATTAGATTATGAGCTCTCAAAAGAGTAAGAATAGCTTTAGTCATCTCTGAATACCCTGCTCCTACCACAGCCCTTCCCATGCCAAGATACTGAGTAAATGGTTGGTTTGGTTTTTGGGTTTTTTTTTTGTTTTTTTGTTTTTTGGACATAGTGGGATTAAACCATGGACTAAGAAGATACTATATATGTTCACTTAGAGAAAGAAGAGTTCTAATAGAGATATAAACAAAGAACAGAGAAGAAGGAGCAGCCACATTTGCCAAGAACAGGAAAGGCTTTGGAGAGAAGGGGACATGCGGTCTCAAAAAATGAATCAGGTTTCAGCAGGTGACGCACTCGGGAAAGAACATTTCAACCCAGGGAACCCCAAGTACAATAGCCAGTGCCAAGAGAGAGTGTGAGTGTGACATGTGCTGGGGAGTGAGTGGGGTGGGGGGCAGGGGGAAATAATGGCAAAAAATAAAGACATTTTTTAAATGGTAGGAATGAGGATTGGCAGAAGATCAATAAAATAAATGAGGGCCAATTTTGAGGATTCTTGTATTTCAAATGAGTTTAAATTGGATTGGGTAAGCAACAAAAAGTGAATGGGCCAAATCTGTGCTTCAGAAAAGTGATTCTGTTGGCACAATGGAGGCTGAATTGAATGGGGGTGGGGAGGTGGGGCAAGAGAGATGAGCAACAGGCAGTTTCCCTGACTCTGTGATAAACTACCAGAGTCAGGGGAAACGGCCCCTCTGCTACCCCTTCCGACTTCTCCATATTCACTCACAAGAGCAAAGGGTTTGCAAGCTGTCCTTGTTTAAATGTTCTCCCAAGTTAATGCTCATCCATTACATACAAATTTGAGTCATTATTCTACAGAAATTATGTAGATGATCAATCACATCAGCACCTCTGTTTACTCAATAAACAAAACAACAACAAATGTGACCTAGTGAACAAGAAATCCAAAGATAACCAAACGAAGGCAGAAAGCCAGTAGTCTTCAACGCTTTATTCAAGTTCTCAGTTTATGCAGCTGCAGCCTCATGCCCACTCTGAGCTGTGTGATCTGGGACCAGTGGTTATTTAACCTCTCCCAACCCCAGGGTTTCTCATCTGTAAAACGAAGGCTTTAGGCTATATAAACTCTGAGACCCCTCTCGATTATAACATGATATCCCAGTTCTCTTATGACAGAATTTCCCAGGTAACCCAGGTTCATATTAGTGAGGCCAGACAACACATGCTGGAGCCCCTTCCCTCCCTAAACAGCCCGTCCATTTGCGGCCCCAGCTGTCCCAGTGGAAGGGAGTAGAGAGTTAGCTCTGCTTTTCTCTTGGTGTTCTCCCATCAGGGCGCGTGCCGACTGTATACACAAGGCTGCAGACTTGTGGGTTTTGAGGCCTCACCTTCACACAGAGGCTGAGTTGAGCACCCACTAAGCTCTAAGGGGAACCATATGGCGGTAGCCACCTTGAGCTGCTACTATTTCTACAAGTGCGTCAGCATGGAGGGAACACAAGCTCTGAGTTCCAGCCTCAGTCTCTGCTCACCACTTGCCTGCTGTGCAAAATTGGTGCTTACTTATAAAACTGGAAACAGTAACAGTCCCTACCTTATAGGGTTGTTGTGAGGATAAAAGAATAGTGCCTGGCACATCGGAAGTGCCGTATAAGTGTGGTAAGTGAATAAACAGACTGCAATAGACAGTTCTATCAATCTTGGTTATCATATGATAAAGAAATGTTTATTGTCCCCATATGAGTCATGATCCCTGAGCAACTCAGACATAGGACTAAAATTTTTGGGTTTGGTAGAAAGTGACATTGCTGGGCAGACCAGCAAAATCCCTTAGCATTCATCAGTTCACTTCTGCACCTTCTCTGCTGTGGTGTGGGTAGCTATCCCCTCTTTACTTCACAGGGTGTTTATTTGGGCACTTTCCCTCAGTGTTTGCAGTGCTCCGAACAAAAATACAATGCAGTGACCTAAGTAATCTAAACATAATAGAAATATTAAGAATAGATTTGCATGAGCCATGCCCAGTGGTATTCTCATTTCCAACCAGTCTGGAAAATGAGAATTTTCCAGTCTGGAAAATGAGAATTTTCCAGTTGGAAAATGAGAATACATAGAAACGTAGACACCGTAGGAAGCATCTGCTGGGCAAGATCTTGCTCCTCCAGTTAGAAAGACTGGGAATCCTGCCCTACCCTCACCCCGTTAGTAATCTTTATAAAAAGAAGGAAAAGAGCAGATCTTTGTAACCAAAGCATTTCATCTCTATGCTGATGCCCACATCCAATGAACACAATCCTGGGCACACAAAGAGAATAAGCTAGAGAGTTCTGAACAGCTGGGGGGTAGAGGATGAAAGGTCAGGAAGGCTCTGGAATCTGACAGATACACTATTCACTGATAATGGGACTCTTACAACATAGTCGATACAGATTCATAACACGTTTAGAATGAGATTTAGTCACCTCAGCGCTACCTGGTTTTATAAAGGAGAAAACTCATACACAATGCACCATAAAAGTAGACTTAGATATTTAGATATTCAATGAACAGGCTCACAAATGAATTCAGAGTGCCTGCCAGACCCTAGCAGGACATGTTGGGGAGAATGATGGGAGTGATGGTGGATGTAGCTGGACAGGTGGCAGTCCCAGGCATTCAATGCACACAAAGCTTGACCTTTATCCTGTAAGCTCTGTGGAGCCAGGCACAGGATAAAAACAGCTGTGACATGATAGATTTGTGTTTTAGATAAATCTGTGTGGAGAATGGATTTGCCAGAAGCAGGAAAAAGGGGCTCCACTAAATTGTCTATTACAATAGTTTAGGGGCAAAGGTGTCAGAATCTGAACTAAGGAGGTAGTAGGTTAGAAAAAAAACTACATAGAGTTAGAGAAAAATTAGGAAGTAAATTGGCATGATGGGCAGATTAATTGAATGAGGGGTAGCAGAAGGTAGGAAGATGACCCTGTACAGCTAGCTGGACAAACTCAGGTGACACATCATGTCCCACCTAGGTTTTCACATTGATTTAGTTTGGTCAGTACCACCACAAATAGACCCAACTATTTTCAAACAACCTCATTGCTCTAATAAAAATGCTGCTGGTACATCCTCTCAATGCCAGTAACTCAGTATCACATGTTCCAGGAAAAGGGTGAAAAAAGTCAATATTCTGCTGAGACTCTCTTTTTTCACAAAGTTAGGAATGGCTCTGGGCACATCACATAGTATTAGTTTTGTATTGTGTGCAATTTGATTGATTGCTGTATGCCAAATTTGAAATAATTATCAAGAAGTCTAATGGCCATTTATCAAAAAGACACGATATGTGTAAGTTATAAAGGAAAGATGTGGCAGAAAAATTAGAGTTCAAGTAAAAATGTGTTACTCAGGTGGACCGTTTTACAATTCTAAAATTCCTATGCCTAGAGGTGCATTCAATTCACCTTGGGTTCAATCTCTAGAACTCTGCGCAAATGTTTTCGTTTAACTCCAAATCATAATGAAATATGTCAGGTATTATGTCCAGTGCTAGGCGCAGTGCCTGGCCCATAGTGGACACTCTGGAAATGTTTGTTGTAATGAATGAAAGGAAAGTCAACCTTGCATAGATTCAATCTCCAGAGTCTGAAGCTTCACCTGGGAAGAAGCAAGAGGCTACAGGAGAGCAGCATAGCATTCTGCACTTCTTCCTTGGGTCCCAGCACCTGTCAGGCTGGTTTGGGGGCTTATGATCTGCCTGCACCTGCACTTTCCACCTCTTTCTTAGTTATGTCACTTCTTGCAGAGTTAGAGCAATGCAGGATTCCATGGCGATGGGCCACTAACCACAGGGAACTCAAACCCTTGTTCAGGCATTTGGCCACTAGAGGGCAAGAGAGTCAAAACCCTGCTTATGGATGTCTGCGCGGCCCTTTGCAGGGTGGAAACTTCCATGCTTCCTATGCAGCATCCTCAGCATTTTAAAAAGTTAGTTAATTAGTTAAATTACAGTTGACTTGCAATATCATATTAGTTTTAGGAGTACACCTGTGATGAGACACTTATGTACTAATAGTCCCCAGTCTTGGTATGGCAGGACAGTTTCAGCCCTGAGCAATTTGAAATAACCACTTTTGGTAATACTTTCCTTTCCAGCTAATAACTACTTTATCATAATCCTTTTAAAACCAAAACAGAAAACAATCAGGAGGAATTTCCCACCAACAACCAGCCAGGACTCTGTGCTGCCTCTGGGTTGAGCTGCCTCCTCTGTAATTGCCCAGCAGCTGTGAGGCTGGTCATGCTCCTCGGGGCAGCCAACTGTGCCCAGAGGCACCCCCGGCAGCAAGCAGGAGAGCCAGGGAAAATTCAAGTTTCAGATACAAAATGCGGAATTTTTTAATATGTCTGCCCCAATTCAGGGGAAAATTTGTTATTTTATTTGCTAAATCAGGCAACCCTCCCTGCCTGGGGCGTGGGGACACTTGCTCCTTCTGGATGCACCAGGTGCCGGTCACTTCGCTGCTTTGGCTTAGACCACCTCTCCATCTGTAACACTCTTCCTCTACACACTTCTCCACCTGTATCACACTCCTGACTCAAGATCCAGCTTCAATGTTCTCTCGCTTCCTCTGTAGTACCTGCGAGGCCACCTTTACCTGTGTGGTGCAGTATTATTCACACCTACCTAGCATTCCAGGTTAAGTGTGTAGGTTGGATGGGATGGACAATTCTCAGTGGGGGCCAGAGTGAGGCACAGGCTGGATCACCTGGGAGGAGGGGTCATTATACAGGTGCCTGTATATGGGAGTGAAGACGAGGTTGGTAACCACTGCACTAGATTTCCAGCCCTTTGAGGGTAGGGACTAAATCCTGTTTATTTTTCATCTTTGTGTCCTCCATGTTTAGCACAGAGATCAGCTCCTAGCAGAAACACAACACAGATACATATTTTTAAAATAATAGAGCTGGCAAAGCTATAGTTCTTTGTAATAAAAAAAATCCCATTGTTCCCTTTCTGGCCCATTTTTATCTTTGTCTCCCTCTCCTCCCTTACCCTCTTCTTCACCTACTCCACAAAGGAGAATACTCATTTGATGATTTGCTATGATCAGATTTTTCAATGTTCCTACCTTCCTAGCAGCATTTCATGCATTACGTTATTGGCTCTGCTGTTCTCTGACCCCACCTTCCCCTCTGCTTTTATTGGCTTTTCTGAAGGTGGGTGCCCTAGAATAAAACCCTCAACCCCCACTCCTACAGTGGATACTCGCAGGGCCTTCAGGACAGGGCAGGTTCATGGCTGCCTCCTGCATAAATGCTTGTGTGCTCAGGGCCTTGGACTGGGCAGCTCACACGCTCAGAGCCACCATCCAAGGACAACTGGAGCTGCAGTTTAAACAAGGACAATGTTCCTAGGCCATCTGCCTAATGTTGTTCAGGCAGGGTAAGAAGAGATGGCACCCTGAACAGGTAATTGAAGGGAGTTTAATAAAGGGACCTCAGTGTTCCCAAAGGGTGGGTGGGGTTCAGAACATGTCAAAATGGAAGCTGCAGTAGGAATGGGACTCTTACCTTCCGGAGACCTGAAGGAGCAAGAGGAGGGGACTTACCCAGTGTGCAGAGAGAGCCCCAGGAAAGGGTTGCCTGGCCCTGAGGCCTTGCACAGAGGAACTTAGCCCACCCATGGTGACACAGCAAGGAGAGGTGGGGGAGGGGACCCATCCCATTCTCCTTGACCTCTAGTTTTTGTTAATTGTTCACTTGAATTAAATAGCAAATTCATGCATTTTGGGGTAGAGGCACTCTTTTATAAAGAGTGGAAAGCCTGTGATACGGAAAGGCCCATGGGTCGATCCCCACTTATCCCTGGTCTCCCTGAGATACACCCCTCCACATGCTGTGGGAATGTTGCCAATTCTGGGGAAATGGTGTGAAGCCCACAATGCAGAGGGTGCTGAGGAGCATGGAGGGATAGACAGCTGGAGAGAAAGAACAGGTGCATAAAATCGATACAGCTTTCCTGTGTGAGGGGCCAAGTGAGCTCTACAGACCTCTGGTTTGGGAGTTGAACAGAGTAAAAAATAAAGGCCAGGATTGGTAGGTAAATGTCATATAAGGGTTGGCAAGTTAGTCATAGTCTCCTTGGAAATGACTTTTAATGAAAACAAACAGCAAAATATATAGCACTCCCTCCTTCAGAAGCATTTATTTGATGGCCCTAGGTCAACTATATAATGATGTGGGTTAAGCATGAAGTGTCCACAGTATAATTACAATTGCTCACAAGGAGCAATCACTTTAGCAGAGAGACACTTCTTCCTTTGATTTTCCAAGGATGAGTTTTCCCCATCCGTCTGTCCCACCCTTTACCCTTTCCAACAGAGGAACAGGGTATGCCCAGTGAAATTTGAACCCTCTGTCTCTGTCTCTCTGTCTCTCTCTCCTTGGGACCCCAGGTTGGGAGGGAGGCCCACAGTGGTCCATTGATGTCTGGAACTGGTAAGAAAGCCTAATTCCGTGTTGCAACCCACTGTTGCCCTGACCCTAAGCTGTATTTTATCATTGACTTTATTAGCAAACAGGCTACTATTTTAGTCTCTTTCTTTCTTACTCTTTTGTTTACCTATTAATTTGCTTGGAATTTGGGTAAGTTTGGGTAGGAAAAGTGATATTGTATACGGGACCTTCTTAAACCAGAAACCACCCCCTGGTATGTGTTAGTCATCGTTTAAATGCTTTACAACCCTAGGGAGAAGGTGATTATTATTGTTGAAGGCTATTATTATTGTTGTTATTGTTATTATTTTGCAAAAGAAGAAACAAGACATTCATTAACTGGACAAGGGTCACACAGTTAGGAAGGGGAGGAGCTGAAATTCAAACTCTCAGTCAGACTGTGGAGCCCAGAAAATACCTCCAGTCTACACTGCTTCTGCTAGGATTGTGTATATGTGGTATAATCCTCTCATTTTTTCCTAACCAAGTTATTTTTAAATTCTCTTACTTCATTAAACCAAAGTACATGAATGTGACTATTCTTTTGATTAAGAAAACACTGAAGGGGTGAAAACACCAAGACAGAACGAATGCTCTTGTTGAGAGCTAAGACCTGTTGTAACACCTCCACTGTTACGAATCGAACACTTTCTCCCATCTACTGTTGACATAGATAGAGCTATGTGGATGAGTGCCTCTGCAGTTCACTTATTTCCTCAAGGAGAGACAATTTAAGCCATCGTTTTTGTTCAGGTATGGTAGCAACAATTTAGAGAGTTCTCCCCTACAGTTAAAGGAAGACAAGTGTTATGTGACCTGACCACGGAGAAGACGAAGTCTCTAATGCTGTATTTATAACTCAGTGGGACAGATGGTGAGCCCCACTACTGTGTACACAGGACTCCACATTTGGATCATGGAGCGACACTGCCAAAAGCTATTTAAATTGGACACTGGCATCAAATGTGTTATTAGACATCTACTGCTTCACAGCAAAAATTCCCTCCAGATAAGTTCACAGGATTCCTTTAAAGCCAGAGCTGCAAGATTTGCCTGAGACAAGTAAAAAGTTTCCTGAGGAAGTTTTTTTTTAAATTTTTTGGATTTAAATTTTTTAAAATTTATTTTTAAATTAATTTATCTTTTATTAAGTTTATTCAGGTAACATTGGTTAATAGCATTATGTAGGCTTCAAGGGTACATTTCTGATACAGGATCTTTATATTGCATTGTGTGACCACCACCCAAAGTCAAATTGTCTTCCATCACCATATATTAGGCCCCCTTGACCCTTCACTGCCCCCTACTCCCTCTCCTCTAGTAACCACCATACTGTTACCTATGTGTATGAGTTTCAGTTTTATAACCCACATATGAATGAACTAATACAGTTCTTAACTTTTTTTCTGACTGACTTATTTACTTAGCATAATATTCTCAAGGTCCATCCATACTGTCACAAATGGCAGTATGTCATCTTTTCTTAGGGCTGAGTAGTGGTCCATTGCATAAATGTACCACATCTTCTCTATCCAACCATCTATCGAAGGACACTTTCATTGTCTCCTGGTCTTGGCTACAGTGAATCCAGAGCTTTTTACCCATTATCAGTATAAGCTTCCCAAGGTCTTGCTGTAAGCACTACCCCAGTCCTTGTTAATGCTAATTGTGGTCACAGACACAGAACTCATTGGACCCTGTGCTTTTCTCTAATCCACTAAGGATCACTTTAGTCCCCATCTGGGTGTGACCTTTAGTTCTGGTTGGAGGACCCTAGCATAGCCCCATGTCATTTGTCTCAAATGTGCTTCTCTTAAAAGCATGAGCATGAACAGGGGCATGTGAACCACTTAACCTTGTGGGGATGGTTTTGGAAGATAAGGTCACAATAATTACTTCAGTGCCTTAGTCTTTGATCCTCATCTGGATTTCTTCTGAAGTAATTTCAAAAACATAACTATTTCTCCTGATGAAGAACTTTTCTTCTCATCAAATGTTTCTTATCCTTGACCAAATCAATCAGGTGAAAATGTGGGTCTTTTACTCACATTTAACAGAATGAAGCAGTGTTATAAAAAAATAGACTCTGTGTTATCAAGGTTGCCTGATAACTCTCCAAGGGGACAGCATAACAAACCTACATCCCTGTTATCCTTCTATCTCCATGAAATCAGCTCTTCAGAGCAGTTAGCTGATATGGATTATACATTATTTTCTTATAGATTCTATCCATATGGTCGCTAACTGCGGAGTTCTGGCTGGCGTTTCCTGGAACAGATGCCAAATGATGGAAGACGTTAAGAAAATAACTAGTCAGCAGTCTGCCTGCACTTAAACATGACATCCTCAATAGCTTGTTCTGATTCTGGAAATCCTAGATAGCACTGGGCTCTCCCAGGACATATGAGGGAATGGGGGAATCTGTGGGCAGGAGAAAATACTGGGCTCCTTATGTTTGCGAGTTGGGGCAATCCTGCTTTGGGAAAGCCCTAGACCTAACTTGTAAAGCTCAGTGCAAATCCAAAGCTGCTTATGTTTCTACCTTGAGCAGGTGGCTCAGTACCCATGCGCACCGAGCTGTGCAGGTGTTTAGGCTTTAGAAGTAAGGATGAGAAATGGCTGCAGCACAAGACCTATGGGCAAAACCGTCCTCCACTGTTTTACCACCTCTGGGCAAGAACGTATGTGTCTGTGTGTGTGTGCAGTGTGGGCATGGGAAAAGGTTTTTAATTATTATATTCATTATGGGATTATGGAATTTTACACCAAGGCAATGCATTATTACCTGGAGCTGCTCACTAGTGTCTGGGTCATATTTTCAAAGTATTTTGAAATGAACAATTTGGGCTCATCCTGTGATCTCTGTACCCTTTCATTCTACCATTTAGTACTAAGGACAGCTGTCATTTAACAAGTGCATACTTAGTTTCAAGACTTATGTTGAACATTTTCATAGGCGGCATCATTTATTCTTCTCCACAACCCTCTGAGGTAGGTATAATTATCACCCCCATATTACAGGTGAGAAAAATAACAAGCTCAAATAACAAGCCCGCAGACTCACAAATGCCAGGGGTGAGCCCAGGGTTTGCAATCAAGCAGTTTGATTGCAGAGCCCATGCTCCCAGTCTGCTATACTCCTTTCTTGAAGCTCAAGACAAGTGTCTGGTCTCCTTGAGGATGGAAGGGATGACCAGAAAACACCTGCTTCAGTAGCTGACTCCTGACATCACAGTATAAACACACATTACTGTTGACTCTTTAACACTCCACCTCTATCTTTCAGTATAAAAAAACCTGCATTTTAGTTAGAATGCACCAAAAATAAGTTAAAATAGGTAGCAGTCTATTGAATGTAGCAAAGACATCTTGCAACTTCAATTCCATTAAATTTCACAAACAATTACTGACTGCCAAATATGCACCTGCTACTATGCTAGAGGCCAGAGATTCAAAGATGCAAATGAGGGGCCCCTTTTAACATGTGAGTTATTTGTAGTCATGAGGATCCCCATTGGCCTGTGAGAAAGTACTTGAAACCTCATTATGATTATGGTTTAGTGCTTTGAGGTTTCAATTTTACTCAAAGATTGGAGATGGGGGGATTAAGTAATTTAAGAGGTGAGTAATTTAAAGCACTTTAAATATTTAAAACAAACAGACATTATGAAGTTGAATAAAAATATTGCCTTATATTTAAGATAAAATGCTGGGCCTCAGAGAAATGGCAATTGCATGCGTGAAGTCAACCACCTCAGGTCCCACACTTGAATCCCCAAGGGTGCTTATTCTCTTTTCTCTGCTAATACAGGTTCCTTCATAACAAGGTAAAAACAACTAAAATTACAAAACATATTAATTAGTGAAGGGAGACAGACACATACAGACAGGGATATTTTCTAAAAGCTGGACCTTCCAAACTGAGATGGGAATTAGATGGATTGGAAAGAAGGGGAGAGGGAGAGACTTGAAGGGGGCTTAATTCTGGTTGGTTCAGTCAGCTACAAAGTTCTGTGAGCAAATATAAAAGAGGAAAGAATGACAGAAAGGGGCTCAGTGAACCCATAATGTGACAAGGGAGGAAGCTCAGGTTAGGGAAAATTGAGTGAAAGATGGGATCAGGTTCTCAGAAATTGTGAATGGCGGATCCTAAAGACCCTGGCTGGGCTGGCAGAGCAGGGCTGTGAGGAAAGTGTCAAAGGCACAGAAATGAAGAAATGAAGCAATGTTGGGAGAGAACAAGAGGAGGAGAAATGATGCTAGAAGCTCAATCTCAGTCAGAGTGTAGACTTGAGGAAACTGAGTAAAATTAGGAAAAAAAGAGTGAAAAGTGATTAGATAAAGACTTATGGCTGAGGAAACAAAGGCAATTCAACTTCTAAATAATACATATCTCTGAAGAAGACCAAGTAAGAGGAAAAGGTACAAATATATCCAAACATAATTCAAGAAGTATTTCTGAACTTTTTTACTTCAGTGTTCTGAAATAAAAAGATTTGAATCTACAGATTGAAATACAGACTAAGAAAAGAATGGATATGGACCAATCATAAGAAGGAAAAAGTCAACTTTGAAAAGCAGTAGGTAATAGTACAAAGACTTTAGAGATGTCAAGTGTGACTCAAGAGTTTTACACACAACACTGTCATTCATGTATAAAAGCAAAGGATTTTCAGTTTTAAGAACTCAGGGAATATTTTCTGGGAAACCTTTTGAAGAAATACTAGAAGAAACACCCCAATCACCCAAGAGATGATTTGAAAAGCTGGAGTGAAAGTGCTGCCTTGAGGACAGAACCCAATAATACTAAAACTAAAGCAACAAATAACAATATTGCTAACACATATTGGAAAGTGGAAGGTAAGAGAGAACTGAAGTTAAAGTACACATGTTGATTTTCTAGTTTTCCAGATGGAGGATCAGAAGGCATTCCTTAAAGCTGGTATATCAGGTAATAGAAGTACGAATTAAACCTCTGATGTTTTTTTGTCATCAACTTACTATGCACAGGTTACTTATTAAAATAAATTATGGATAATAAAGTAACTCAGTTTAAACAAAGGAACAGGACTCACAAGGAGCATGCTAAAGAGAATGTCTTAGGGGAGATTCTTATTAAGCTTTTCCCAACCACACTGGGGAACTGAGTTGTGTGCCAGTAAATGCACTTGTAACTGAGTTCAGCTGGAATCCCTCACACTGCAGCATTAACACGTGATGCATCCTTGGAGCATGACTGTTACTCAAACATTGGAATGTTACCTGTGGTTTTCCGGGGTAAACAGTGAAGGTGGAAAGACTTTTACCACAGTGACAGTTGGGTAAATGGTGATTCCAAGAGTTTACTCTTCAGCAAAATATTGCTCCTTTTAGGTCATAGATAATGGAGAGCAGAAGCTAGAAGAGGAGTTTCTATTTGAGGGTCTCCTTTTTCATTTTAGGTTATGCTTTTAGGTCAGTGATTTGAAAAATATTATTTCAGCATTGTGTCTTTTCTCTGGTTATGTACAGAATTCCCTATTTTATAAATGTTACACATATCTATACTATATACTATAAGTAATGAGAGAAAAAATATTTTTCTGAGATAATATACTCTTTACCCCTTCACCAGACAGAAGCAGGATTCACTAGTATGTCTATGATTTCCTTCTTGTTTTAATGACCATCTATGGGACTAGGGTTTAAAACCTGGTAGTGAGGATTAACAGGAGAATGAGCAATCTTCTGCTGCTCCTGGTTTTGAATCTCATACTCCCAGTTATGGGGCTAACATTCCTGTTTCCTTCAGTCCCATTCTTTTTTTTTTTTTTTTTTTTTTTTTGACAGGAAGTAGGATTTATTGGTGAGTGTTAAGGTGGAAGCAGAGACTTACGAGTGCAGAGCCCGCCATTTTTCCAGGGGACCACGATTAGGGATGTACTTGACCCCACAGCCATGTGGGATGAGCCGCTTTTCAGCCACCATGTCTTCAAATTCATCCCCATTAAACTTAGTAAAGCCCCCCTTCTTGGAGATGTGGTTCTTCTGGCAGCCAGGGAACTTGAACTCAGCCATGCATAGGGCCTCAATTACGTGCTCCTTGTTCTGCTGCTTGGTGTGGATGGACATAATGACTTGGCCAATATGGACCCTGGCCACTGTGCCCTGGGGCTTTCCAAAGGCACCCTGCATACCTGTCTGGAGCCTGTCAGGAGCCTGTCAGCCCCAGCACAGGACAACATCTTGCTGATGCAGATGACATGAAAGGGGTGGAGCCGCACTTGGATGTGAAAGCTGTCTTTGCCACAGCTCTTCACCAAGTACTTGTTGGCACAAATGCGGGCAGTCGGCAGGGCTTTAGAAGAGAGCTGTTCATATTCATCTGACACCATGTGGCCACAGAGTGGGAACTCATCCATTTTTGCCTTCTTCCGGCCCAGGTCAAACATGCAGATCTTAGCATCAGGGACACATAGGCAGCAGTGAGACTTTGGGAACGTCTTGTTCTTATAATACCAGGAACAATGGGCTAGGCGGTGGCCCATGGCAACACCAGGATCTTCACTGGCATGCTGAAGGGAAAGAGTAGTCCCAGTGTTTTGACCAGTGACCTCCCCGGTAGCTAGAAGCCTGCCTTAGCCAGCCGCCAGTGCACTGAGTGTGGCGAGGTGATGAAAGGGCCTCAACCTCATGCAAAACCCTCCACACACTGGGGCAGAGGACTGTGCCCTTGGAAGGTGCTTTGTCAGTGTGGGTGACAGTTGGAAGGTTCTATACAGATGGAAGTCTATTTGCATTAGAAAAAAGGTGTGGGCTTTCATAAACATCTCTTCATGAAAAGAATTTGCTAGGTATACTAAGAAACAAACAAACAAAAACTCTAAAAAGAACATCTGCTACAACAGCTGTTCCTAAAAGCAGATTAAGGTACAACTGCCACATAAAGAGTGTAAAAGGGAAATATCTTCCCATTTTACTCTAATGGGATTCAAACCCCCTCCCACTTATTACCTAGTAGTTCCTCTGGGATTCAGCACATTTCAAGTCCCACAACAAAAATCCACTCTGTTATAAACCAAACATGATCATTCCACCTGCCTTGGAATGTCTCAGAGCTCCAAAAACAATACACATTCCACACATCCCTCAGTCTCCACTCATTGTCCTCTGTTTAAAACTAAAGGGTCATTAAACATGAGCACAAGAACAGCTTAGAGGCAGCAGTCATGCTGTACGTGGCCCTGGTCAGTGTGGGTGTCACTCAGAAGTAGGTGTCTGCCATTTGAGAGGGCCCAATGGAGACACATTTTTATAAAGATGGCAAGGAATGTAGAAACTCTGGCCTATGAAAATGTACTTGAGATAATCATAGATATTTAGTTTGCAGAGGAGAAGGCTTGAGGAGACATGGCAGCTATCTTAGCATATTTGAAAGGTATGCAAGAATACATTTATTTGTTGCTCTGAGGTGGAGAACCAGTGTCAGTGGGTGGGCTTATCTCATTTTGATTCATTATTGAAAAAGCATTCTGTCTAATTGGTTTTGGGAACAAAATTGGTTGATTCCTAGAATAGAGAGGGAGCTCCCGGATGCTAAGAATAACCAAGTAGAAGCAAGTTAAGCATTACTCAGGAATCCGTGGACAGGTTTCTCTTACTGGAATGTAGGACTAGCCCAATGGCCTATTTTTACATCCTATCATCCGTGCTTAGCTATAAAACCTTTCATGTAATTTTAAAACTAAAAGAATAATGATTTGGGGATACTTATTTTTTAAGACACAGAATAAATTAGCCCCATTGCTTTTTTCTTCATTACTCTCTTTTGTGAAGATGAATGAGAAGCAGATGATGAACAGAAAAGGTGGAGGAAAAGTCAGAGGAAGAGGAGGTAGAGAAGAATCCACAGCTCTCCGTTATCTGCCCTTTCTTGGAAATTAGGCTGTATTTGAATGGTCGTATCAAATGTGAACCGCTGCATTCCTAGAGTGCATGTTCATCAAAGAGCAACTCATACCCACCAACAGTCTCCTAAATCCTCATTGGACATGAATTTTCACTAGCAGCACTACAATGTTGGTACACAATGATATAGTTCTTATTTTTTATCTGTTCTCTTCATGGAAGTCCTCTTCACCTTTCAGTATAACTGAGCTCATCCATAACTAGTTAATATACCGAATTAAGAAAAATGCAGGTTGTCTTTACAAATTAATTTTAAAGAACACACATACCTCTAGTAAGCCTGCCCACCCTTAGCCAAAGGAACAAATACCTGCAAAGAGTACTCTTGACCCAACCCACTTCCTAAACAAAACAAAATTAAAACAAATGGCCAAAGCCATTATAATCTCCTTGGAGAAAAGAATCACTTTTAAAGATAAGAATTGTGAAATCAGCCGATCACCAAATATCAAGTAAGTAAAAAGATACAAAGAAAACACAGTGAGTGATAGATAAACATATTTGCGGTCTTCTAACTGGATCTCTGTTGGTACTCATCTAAATTCCACAATTCTCTCCAAGCCCACTTATATTCTACCTCTTCCATGGGAAATATGAAAAATACGTGACAGGTTCCACCTGAATGTTTCATAGGGACTTCAAATGTGTGCACCTGGAACTGATCTTGTAAATTTGTCCTCCCAACCCAGTCCTTTCTCAGCGTTACTTGGCTGTAACAACTGTTATCAATACAAAAAATAAAAGACAGCATTGACACGTCCCTTTCACCCCAATATTTAATTAATGACTTCCTCCCACCTAATTTATCTCCTAAGTACCATTTGAATGCATCATACCAAGATCCTGGACAAAAACATCATCTGCTCTCTCCTGGACAATTGCAAAATCTTCCCAATCAGTCTCTCCAGGTGCCCTCTTGCTCCATTCTAGAGCCAAAATGACATGGGAGACATAACTGATCATGCCACTCTGGGTTTGATGGCTTCCAGCTGTCCTTAGGATAACTTCCAAACTCATTAGCTTGGCCTCATGGACATGCATGATCTGGCCAGGTGCTAACTCTCAGCTGTCCCTCTTATCACTTTCTTCTGCCTGAGTGCTTAAGTCATGCTCCCTGTCCCTCCAAAGAAGAGGCCATGCCTTTACCCACCTCAGAGCTTTACACTTGTGACTCCTTCTGCCTGTTCTCCTCTCCCTCTCTCCCGTCACCAACTCCTACTTTTCCTTCAGGTCCCAACACCCCATTGTCAAGGAAGCATTCCCTCACACCTGCCCCTGTCAGGTGAGGTCCCCCTCTTAAATGTTCCCGCAGCTCTTTACATCATTCCTTTGTAAGCCAGTTCATACTATTATATCCTTGTTCATTGTCATTTCCCAAAACCAGATTAGAAATTCCAGGATAACAGGGACTATATCTGCCTCAACCACTACGGTATCCCTGGCACCGAGCACCTAACTGGTGTTCAGAGAGTTGTTGAATGAATAAATTACTGAATGACATGTGCTAAGTCAATGATTCATGAACTTCACTCTGCAGAAGAGTCACCTGGGAAGGCAGTTTAGCAGAACCATGATCAGTCTCAGGAATCTACCTTGTCAACAAGAAGTCTGGGGGATTTTTCAAGCAGATTATCCTTGGCTCACACTTTGGAAGGCGATACTCCAGGCTACACAGAGCAAGTGAGACAAGCAGAATTGAGGTTAAAGAGACAAAAAAGAGCAAAATGTGAGAAATTAAATAACAATAGAAGATTTATGTAACTGTTCAAATGATCATTGAAAATCTGAAGGACTAAATGATAGATTGTCTGATTAACTCCTCAACACGGATAGCCCACAGTAGTTAGAAGAAGAAGCCACTTGATGTGGCTGGCAGCGTGAGGAGACATGAAAACAGGGAACTGAGCGTGCACTTGTATTGAAGGATAGGTCATGTTGGAAAGAAGAGTAGGGGAAATAGTATTGTAGACAGATATGCCAGTAGGAGCACAAAGTCAGAGGAGGTGAGATATAGCACAAAAGCACATTGCTGAAAGAAGGCTCAGAAATTGAGTGGCTGGGGAGATGATTGGAAATATAGGGAAGGCCCTGACTGTAGAGATTCTTGAAGTTGGTGAAGGTGACCAGAATATGCCTCCACAAAACTTGCCACTTGGGCATAAGGATTATTTGAGCTGAAGGCAATTGAGCAACAGCAGATGTAGGAGGAGCTCTCTGCCCTCCTGCTTTCTGCCTAACAGTAGGGCATAAATGTTTGTTGGTGAGGGTGTCCCCATCCCTCTCTTATACCAGGAAGGGGAGAGGACTCTTATCACTGGATATGGCACTGACTTGAGTCTGTATTACAAACTTTGCAAAATCCTTATTTTCCTCTCCCATATATTTACCTTTCTGCAATTAATCCCCCCTAGAAGCCCACTCCTTTTTTCCTTTATCTTGTCACCTCTCCACAATTTATCACCTTGTAATAAAATAGTATATAAGCTTCCAGGCCTAAGCACTTTTAGGAGTTTTCAAGTTTATTATGTGAGTTTTCCTTGCACACATGTGAAATAAAGCTTTCCTTTTGCTAATCCTCTGTCGGTTTAACTCACAAGCCCCTGTCACTGAATGCAAGAGGGTAGAGTAAGTTTGTTTTCTTCCCCTACGGTGCACAAAGATATGACAGGAACAAACTCCTCAAAGGTACACCTGACTTGCAGTTTAAATAAAAGGTTAAACTTTGTGAAAATGAAAATACTTTCTTTTTCACAAGATGCCCCATTTTCCTGAAGCACTAAAAGACTTCTCCATAATCTAGCCTTCATGTGTGTTATAAAAATATGGGACAAAAAAATCAAGGTTAAAGAAAAAGGCGACATGCACGTCATGTCACAGAAGCACTTGGTTCTAAGACCATGAGTGCTGAGCAATTTCAAAGAAAATGGAACAACTGAGATATAAGTCTAACTTTGAACTCAGCTGATATAAGAAGAGGGCCTTTTTTCCCACCTTACTTATTTCATGTTGGCTTTGATCAGTGGTGGAAAGGAATCGAGGGGGATGAGGATATGCCCCTCCAGAATCTGCCACTTTGGCATAAGAATCATTTTGAACTGCAAGCAATTAAGAAACAGCGGACACAGAACTGTCCGCTTTCCACCTTTCTACCTAAGAGCAGGGCACACATTTTTCCCTATGTGAAGGTGTCCACAGTGTACCAGGAACAGGAAAGAAACTCTATCCCTAGAGACAGCGTCAGCACCCAAGTAAGTCTGCATACACTCAGCTGTTAAAATAAGCCTTATCTTTCATTATTTTGCCTCATCTACATATTTCCAACTTATTTTCTCACAATTTATTTGTCCCTTGAAGCCCAAACAAAGGAAAGCTTTTGTTAAACGGAATATATGCTCCTGAGTCTAACTACTCTTTGAGTTTGACTTTTCTTCTGAGAACTTTTGTGCACATAAAATATTAATAAAATCTGTACTCTTTTTCTCCTGTTAATCTGTTTTTCTTTGTCAGCTAAATTCACAGCCCCCCTTCCCTCATACATTAAACCTAAGAGAGTAGAGAAAACTTTTCCTTCCCAACAGAATCTACTTGCTGCAATTAGAACGGCACAATTCGGTTATATGGTGGCTGACTGAATCATAGGGGATTATGAAAAGGTACAAAGGGAAACTCTAGAATGTCACCCTCAGTAGAGCCTGTCACAGCACCCACAGCCAGTTCCTGAACCTCTATGTGTAGAATCTGCAGCCAATGCAGAGATGGAGCTCAAGGGCCCGGCATCGTAGCCTGGTTCTACCACTTCCAAGCCAGATGGATTTATTTCCACTCAATGGCAGACTCTTCACCTATAAAATGGGACTATAATTTCTTGCTATCTTTATAGCTTGGGAGAATCCAATATTAAAGCATATGTAATCTGTAAGTCACTTAGTAAGTACAAGGCATTTTTAATAAGTAAACTGATAAATAAATCAAAGTGGTATTAAAGCTATAATAAAGCCTATAAATAGGTAAAGCAATAAAGAGCTTCCAAGAGGATTCAATTTTTTTTTCTTAAATTACCATGCAAGGGACATTTAAGTAAACATTAGTGATAGTGGGTTATATAGGTATAATGGTAAAAAGAGACTCTGATTGACACATAGCACTCTTATATGTGTATTGCCTGTGTTTGGCTTTGCTTCATTTGCTTTCCTGAGAATAAACATCTTAAACCCCACCAGTACATCAGTGTTACTCTCCAAAGGCTAAATACTGCAGGAATTTATATCTGATATTTGGGAAAAGTGCCAAACCTGATGATATCTGTACACATATCAGATAAAAGCTTTAGCAAACAGATGCTCCTTTTTGCAATCATCCAAGAACTTCTAATATTCTGACAACTTGTTAATCAACCAACATATGGCATCACTTCAGTAAACACAGCGCTCAGACTTTGCTTTTTACAGATCGTTTTCTGAGCGATGTAAATGGTCCTGACTCATCAACACTATTCACTGGAAATCAAATGAAGCTAGCCTTCACCACCACCTTAAATCTGCCTAATTACTTGGGAAAGAAATAAATATAGGCATTGATTTGGATTTTGTGCAATTTTTTTGTGAGTTGAATTTTTTTTAAAAGTCATCCTTTAGACATTTGTCAAAGTAGTAGAATGACTTTATTATACAGATTTACATATATCCCAATGTCTGTAGTTTCTGTATGGGTTTTCTAGGGCTGTCGCTACAAAGTGGCACAAACTGGGTGACTTAAAAGGTAAATTTAGTTTTTCACAGTTTTGGAAGCTGGAAGTCTGAAATCAGGTTGTCGCCAGGGCCAGGCTCCCTCCATACCCTCTCAGTGAGGATTCTTTCCTGCCTCTTCCAGCTTCTGGTCGTACCATGCCTGTCCTGCCACGTGGCACATTAACTCCAATCTCTCTCCCCTTCCCATGGCCATCTTCCCTGTGTTTGTCTGTGTCCAAATTGTACTTTTATTATAAGGACACTAGTCATAGTGGATTAGGGCCTGCTGTTTCCAATATGACCACATATTAACCTACAAAGAGCCTATTTCCAAACAGGGTCACATTCACAGGCATGGATCTGGTTATGTTTTCAACATACCCTTTCTGGGCACTTACTACACTCATAACAGTTCCAAATAGCACAAATCTCATCCTATGAGATGATCCTATAAGGTACGCGTGAGTCTTATTTCCCAAGACTATTATAATAGTTGCCCCTTATCCATGGTTTTGCCTTCTACAGTTTGTTACCTATTGTCTACTGCACTCCAAAAATATTAAATAGAGAATTCCAGAAATAAACAATTTGTAAGTTTTAAATTGTATGCCATTCTGAGTAGTGTGATGAAATCTTGGGCTACCCCCTCCATTCCTCCAGGGATGTCAATCATTCCTTTGTCCACCCCTGTAGGTACTTCCTGCCCATTAGTCAGTATTCGTCTCGGTGATAAGATCAACTGTCCGGTATCATAATGTTTGTGTTCACGTAACCTTTATTTCCTGAATAATAGCTCCAAAGCGTAAGAGTAGTGATGCTGGCAATTTGTATATGCCAAAGTGAAGCTGTAAAGGCTTTTTGTTAAGTGAAAAGATTTGTATGAATAGGAAGAAAACAGTATATTTAGGGTTGAGTAGTATCTGCAGCTTCAGGAATCTACTGGGGATCTTGGAATGTATCCCCCTCGGAATTGGGGGACTACTGTACTATAGGTGACCATCTTCTTGGGGTCCCTTTAAACAGGCCCAGCTGTCTTCAGCTCATAAAAAGCCTTCTTTGTACATCTGCTTCCTATCTCAGGAATCTCTTTGCACCATTTCTTTTCTTTTCTCACCCACTTTCCCTCTGGCTTCTGGATCCCCTTTTGATTTCACTCTTCAGTTCCTAATCCTTACTTCCACCGTTCACCTTAAATATGCCTTCACTTCCATCCTCGAGTACCATGTAACTGGGCAGCTGCCACCTCCACCCCTAGTACCTCTGAGGAGTGTAAAATCCAGTTCCTTCCTGTGTAAGGGAAGCCAGCCAGGCTGTAACCAGGCAGGGATGGGGAGGTGGAGGAAGGACGGGGCACCAGTGAGAGAGTACCCTTTTAAAGGCTGTCCCCACCACCTGATATCCCAACGGTTAAGCATATAGTGACTTGAGGTAATAGAATACTCAGCACCCATCTAACTCTCTACTTCTAAAACTTCAGCAATAGTGTTCACTCCTGACATTTTAAAAACTTATATATTTTGTGTGCTCTAATGACTACAAAAGTATCTCCTCTACAAGATGTCAAAGAACTGGACCTCTATTAAAGATGATTAGAAATTCAGAAAGACACCAGGACTGTGTGTGTTCCTAATTCTGATTCACACTCAGACCCTTCAACTAAGACCCCCCTAAATAGTATATTTAGGGAAGATTATAAAGGGACCTATGGGCTTTCATCTCTGTACCCCATCCCCTGAAAACCCTCTCACCAAGGTCAGCATGACCAACCTCACCTTGAGAAGGCCAACAGTCACCTCTCAGTCCCGGTCTTACTTGGGCTTTCAGAGCATTTAAGAGAACTGATCACCTCCTTCCTTCTGAAATACTTTCTGCACTTGGTTTCTGGAACACAAACTCTCCTTCTTCTCTTCTTCCTTGCTGGTAGCCCTTTTTCAGTCTCCTTCACTTGATCTTCCACCTCTCCTTGGAGTCTCAAACTTGCACATTTGTCTCCTCGACATTTCCATTTGGGTACCTAATGGGTTTCTCAAACTTAACATGCCCCAAACAAAACTCAAAATTTACCACTCACAGCCCTACCTTTTCCCAACCTGATCTTCTTCCAGTGACCTTACCTCATTCCCTAGCACCCCCCATTCATAAGGCTGTGCAGGCCCAAAATTACTATTTTAAAAACACTTTTTAAACTTTATTGAGATATGATTGACATATAGCATTGTGTAAGTTTAAAGTATTAATGTGACAATTTGATATATGTATATATTGTGAAATTATGACCATAATAAGGTTAGTTAACACATCTGTCACCTCACAAGAGTAGCTTCTTCTTCTTCTTTTTTTGTGGTAATGGTGAGAACATTTAAGATCTCTCTTCACAACTTTCAGCTATACAACACAGTGTTGCTAACTCCGGTCACCAAGCTGTACATTAGATCCCCAAGAACTCATTCATCTTAGAACTAAAGGTTTGTACCCATTGACCAACATCTCCCCATTTCTATCTTCACCCCATTGCCTCTCTGTTCATATGAGTTCAGATTTTTTATATTCCACAAATAAGTGAGCTCATACAGTACTTGTCTTTCTGTGTCTGATTTATTTCACTTAGCATAATGTCCTGAAGGTCCATCTATATTATTCAACCATAAACAGAAGGAAATCCTATCATTTGGATTTCCTTCTGTTTATGGTTGAATAATATTCCACAAAAATCACTCCCACCCAACATCCCATATCCAATTTACACAGTAAGCTATTTTCGTTCTACCTTAAAGGTATATCCCAAATATGACACCTTCCACTTCCACTGCTTTCCATTTGTCAAAGTCACCATTTCCTTCTGCTCCTATGTTGACTGTTAGAAACCCTGCTAATCAGCCTCCTTCAAAAGAAGTTTATAGTGACTATTTTAAATGGTATCACATCATATCATCAACATTGTGTCCCTAAATTACTCCTTCCACATACGTATGTGCGCCTGTTAATGGGTACATATTTATTTGTACTTTTAAACAAGATTCCCTGCCCTGGCTGGTGTGACTCAGTGGATTGACTGTCAGCCTGTGAACCAAAGGGTCACCAGTTTGATTCCCAGTCTAGGGCTCATGCCTGGGTTGCAGGCCAGGTCCTCAGTAGGGGGTGTGTGAGAGGCAACTACACATTGATGTTTCTCTCCCTCTCTTTCTCCCTCCCTTTCTCTCTCTAAAAATAAATAAATAAAATCTTTAAAAAAATTCCCTGAAATTGTAACCTAAGCTTTAAAATTAATCAATTAAAATTATAAGAAGTTTATAGATCCTTAGACTGGAGACTTGAATTTAACCTAGAGAGCAGACAATGGGCATTTTAATCAGTGAAATATAAGCAGAAAAAAAGACAAAAATGCACTATAGTAGTGCCTGAATGCAGATATTTCAGATTGTGATATTCAGTGGTCTGATTATGTAACCTTAATATTTCAGCAGAGCTGGGACCCCAGATGTACAATGTGGAAACAGTATGTTTTCATGTAAATTATTTCCCTGGGAGCCAAGGACAAGAACTCCCTCTTCTTAGGAGAATATGGTTTCCTTAAAAAGGAAATAGAGGCCTTCCAGTCAAGATGATAGCATGGGTAAACACAGTCCTCTGAACCCCCCACAACCACATCAAAATTACAACTAAGATACAGAACAACCATCATTTGAAACTGCCTGAAATTTAGCAGAACATAATTCCTATAACTAAGGGTGTAAAGAAGAAGCCACACAAGACTAGTAGAAGTGGAGACACAGATTGGGCTGGTCCCATACCTACAGGTGGCAGTTAAAATTCAGGAGGGCTATCTCAGCTACAGAGGTGCCCCTTGAGGAGCAATGGGTCTCAAACCCACATCAGGCTCTCCAGTCCACAGCTCCAGTGCCAGGAAGAGGAGTCCCCAAAACTTCTGGTTGTGAAAACCAGTAGAGATTGTGACTGAGTGAGATAGAGGGCAGCTGAAGACCCAGGCACTTCTTTTGAAGGGTCTGTGCATGGCACTGGCCAGGTGTCTCAGTGAGTTGGAGTGTTGTCCCATACAATAAAAGGTTGCAGAGTTTGATTCCTGGTCAGGTCACATACCTAGGTTGCAGGTTGGATCCCTGGAAGGGGTGCATATGGTACATACAGGAGACAAGCAATTGATGTTTCTCTCTCACATCAATGTTTCTCTCTCTTTTTTCCTTCCTCTCTCTTTAAAATCAATAAACATATCTTCAGGTGAAGATTTAAAAAAAAAAGGCCCATGTATGGACTTACTAGGACATACTTGCTCTGAGCTCTAGCATTGGGGCAGCAGCTCAAAAGGTACCAGGGATATATGCACATAAACTGAATTGTTAGGCTTCAGGATGAGGGATGGAGGGGAAATTTTCTCCCAGACAGAATTGCTGGCAGAAGCTATTGTTCCATTGCTGAGCCCTCCCCTGACAAAGCCAGCAGGTGAGCACCATACCTGCTACTCCATTAACTTGGCTAACGCTGTTCCCTGGCTCTGGTATTTCCCTGAGACCCCGCCCCACCCAACTTGTGGGTCCACCCAAGACAATTCCAGTGGCTTTTCCATACAAACAGTCTGTTTGGGCTCATGCTGCAGACTTTTCTAAAATCTCTCAAAGCTTCACAAACCACACACAAGCACTATCCAGCTTCTGGGTAACCTGTATCTTTTGCTAAATGGCCCCATGTTCAGCACTAGATGCATCAAGTTTGGGTTCACAGCCTGGCAATTCCAGGGCACCTCCAAGCCCAGCTCAAGTAGCAGCCATCTTCAGATTGCTTTGTAGCTCATGCTAGATGGCCCTGGGCAAGGCACAGGCAGCAGCTAACTTTGGCCTGTACCTTCTGGAAGGCCAAAGTGCACCTGGTGGGGAGCTTCAGAGCTAGTGCACCTGGTGGGGAGCTTCATAGCATGGTGGAGCACCATCCAATCACTTCCATGAGTGGCACACTGAAGGGGCAGGCTCAGGGGGCAGCAGAGTTCTGCTTAAGTGAGTCCTGTTCAGCAGAGTCTGTCCCTGCATAGCAGATACTCTACTGTGGTCACTAGCAGTCCTTGTAGGCACGTAGCCTGGGGTAAACCCCTCCCACTGGAAAAAATCAAGGCTCAACTACAAGAGGAGGGTGCACACAGTCCACTTGTGGCAGGGTGCACAAGGAGCATCCACTCAGGTGAACAGGGAGGCTTCTCCACTGGGTTCTACAGGACACCTGCAACCTAAGGCCACTCTGCCAAGACTGGGAGATATAGCAGCTCTACCTAATACATAGAAACAAACACAGGAAGGCAGCCAAAATAAGGAGACAAAGAGACATGTCCCAAATGAAAGGATAGAACAAAACTCTAGAAAAAGAACTAAACAAATTGGAGACAAGAAATCTACCAGATGCAGAGTTCAACACACTGGTTATAAGGATGCTCAATGATCTCAGTGAGAATTTTAACAAAGAGAGAAAACATAAAAATGGAGATAGAAAATATAAAAAAGAACCAGTCAGAAATGAAAACTACACTAATGGAAATGAAGAATACATTATAGGGAATCAATAATAGAGTAGATGAAGAGGAGGAGCAAGTCAGCATTTTGGAAGATAAGAAAGCAGAAAACACCCAATCAGGAGAGCAAAAAGAAAAAAAGAATAAAGATAAATGAGGATACTATAAGGAGCCTCTGGGACAACATCAAGAACACCAACATTTGAATCATGGGGGTGACGGAAAGAGAAGAGAGACAGCAAGAAATTGAAAACTTATTTGAAAAATTAATGACTGAAAACTTCCCTAACCTGGTGAAGGAAATAGACATACAAGTCCAAGAAGCACAGAGAGTTCCAAACAAGCTGAATCCAAAAGGACCCCACATCAAGACGCATCCTCATAAAAATGCCAAAAGTTCAAGACAAAGAGAGACTCTTAAAAGCAGCAAGAAAAAAAGCAATTAGTTACCTACCAGGCAACTCCTATAATTGTCCGGTAATTTCTCAACGTAAACTTTACAGACAAGAAGGGACTGAAAAGAAATATTCAAAGTGATGAAAAGCAAGGACATACAACCAAGATTACTGTACCCAGCAAAACTATCATTAGAATTGAATTACAGATAAAGAGCTTCCCAGACAAGAAAAAGCTAAAGGAGTTCCTCACCACCAAACCAGTATTACAATAAATGTTAAAGAGTCTTCTTTAAGGAAAAAAATAAAAAAATATGAATAATAAAATGTAAAATGGCAATTAATACACTTATATCATCCATGCATTCATTGCAACATTATTTACCATAGCCAAGATATGGAAGCAATCTAAGTGTCAATCAATAGTGGAATGGATAAAGAGGTAGTGTGTGTAGACAATGGAATACCATTCAGTCATAAAAAAGAATAAAATCTTGCCATCTTTAACAACGTGATGGACCTGGAGGGTATTGTGTTGTGTGAAATAAGTCAGAGAAATATAAATGTTGTACAATTTCACTTGTACATGGACTCTAAAAAACAAAATAAATGAACAAGCAAAACAGAAACAAACTCATAGATACAGAGAACATTTTGATGGTTGCCAGATGGGAGGGTGGTTGGGGAGATGGGTGAAAAAGGTGAAGGGATTAAAATGTACAAATTGGTAGTTGCAGAGTAGTCATGGGGATGTAAAGTACAGCATAGCCAATAATTTGTAATAACTATGGTGTCAGATAGGTACTAGATTTATCAGGGTGATACTTTGTAAATTATATACAGTGTTTTGCCATGTATAATGCACACCTATGGTTTTGTCCCAAACTTTCAGGAAAAAGATCTTTCATTTTAATTTTTAGATTCAGTTATTTATTTATTTATATATAGAAACAAAACTGATTATTGTATTCCAGGGTATTATTTTGCACATGGATATGATACTTGCTTTCTATAATTACACTATTACTGCATAAGCATAAATTAAAAAATTAAAATCATTTGTATAGTATGGAATTAGTACTACCCATGTATAATGTTCATCCTTATTTTTCCCTCAAAAATTTGGGCAAAAACTGTGCATTACACACAGTAAAATATGGTAACTTTTGAGTTATTGTATAATACTTCTGTGAATTATCGCCATTGAAACTTACTCTTTTGGTGCAGAACAAAGGAAAAGTCCACAGCTCATTTAAGAATGAGCCAGAAATGTGAGAACAGGACTAAAGGATCATGTCAAAGGGAGAAAATGGAAGTGAATAAATGCACGTTAAGCACCTTTAGACATAGAAGCATGGAGAGCCCGAGTTTGAACTTGCGGACAAACAGGGAATTGTGAAGAGCACCGACCTCTTTGGTCTACTGTTGAGTCTTAAACAAGGGGTTACTATGTGGAGACTAGTAGTAGCCAACACTTGTAAAGTACTTATTATGTGACAGGTATGCTCTAACCACTGGACAATTGCTGACTCATTCAGTTCTCACAACAGCTCAATGAAATGGCTGCTGTTATTGTCTCAATTCTACAGATGAGAAAACAGAGGCACAGAGAGGCTTCGTTTTCCCAAGGTCATAGAACCTGAACCCAGAGAGTTCGGTTCCAGGGTTTGAGCTCTTAAAAACCACACAGACTGTCCTTGAAGTTTTAACTGAGCTGTCTGTCTTCTGTCAGAATCCTGCCTGAAACAGGCTACTTATCCTGCCTCTGAATATGGACACACAGGAAATACCTTCTTGGCACAGTGGTGGTAAGAAATTGGCTTCTCTAGGAATGACAAATTATTTGACAGGTTTTCCTTGAACACTTTTCTCTTTTTTCACAATTTCAGGGCAAGTTACAGCAAACTCTTATCTCCTATTCAAATGGTTTCTATCTCAATTGAAATCCAGAATTTCAACTGTATTCAATTTTTTTTCATATACTGCCCTGCGTGAATGGCACACTCTTGTAGTAGCCAGTTTAGGGTTTAAATTCTGGTTCCATTGCATACCAACTATGTGACCTTTGTCAAGTCATTTCCCCTCTAAGCCTCAGTTTCCTCTTTGGTAAAATGGGGATAATAGCACCAAACTTCAGATAATGTCATGAGGATTAAATAAAAACAATGCATGTAAACTGCTCTCCATAGGTCTTGTCTTACGGGAAGGTTTCAGTATCTCCTAGCCATTTGCGGTACTTTGGACGGTGATGTCGATTTTCATCATTATTAGAGGGAAACAATATTTTGTTTTAAATAGTTTAAAATATTTTCATTAATATGTTTATAAGATTATTTACTTAAAACACATTTCATGAGACCTTTATAAATCTCCAGTCTACTGAAGTCCCTTCCGGCTATGCTATACTCTCTGCTCAGGAGATCTTTTCAATAAAAATGTTTATTGTGGTTTTTCTTGTCAGGAATGTATATTTTGGTTTTATAAATGATGGTGACAATGCCAGTGACAAAACTTCCCACTGTCAGCATTCACATTTGAACAGTTCCTAATGTGGCCAAGGGTAGTTCTGATTGAATGAAGAGAAGTCTATGAATGAATGTAGCGCTTTACAGCTTGTTTGTTCTTGGCAGATGAATTCTGTCGATCTTAGCTTTCAACTATCCTGCATGGGATGGTAAGGCTTAAAAAAAGTGCTTAGAAATTACATTGGAACTTCTGCTTTTCTGTGAATCGTTATTGAGCAGAATACTAGCCTGAACAGGTCAGGTTCCATCTGGAATCTTCTTCGAGAGGATATTAGAGTTGGAGCGCCCACAGGACATGAAGCCTCTTTTCTCACAATGCAGTTCCAGGGAGGATGTCTTGCAGCTATGCACCATACTGACTTTCAATCCTTGCAGACTCTTCTTCAAATTTATAGGGCATTTTTTATATTACACAGCTCCAGTCAATTCAGAATAGAAATGAATGGTGCCAACTTTAATCTTCTGTTACCTGGGCATTGGAGGTGGTAGAGATATGAACAAATAGTCTGAAGTGTTGAGGGTCTTTTGACCATTAGATCCATTCACTGCTGTCTTTGTCCTTCTCTGTCATGAACTTGGACTTATTGACTGAGTGCTCCTCCCCGGACTGTACTATGAGGAAGATCGCCGAAGAAGAGCCACCCCTGGGAATGGCTCCAGACAGTGCATTCCTGCAAACCCCACTGACTCTCCATTCCACAGCCAGGAAAATAATGGTGTCCCCAAATGAGGCAAAGTTCACACAATGGACTTGGGGATAGATAGGAGAGTGTTGCTATTTCCTCTAAACACCAAAGAACAGCGATACCTGAAAAAGACTCATTCATCTAACACAAAGGCCAGTCCCTCAGAGACTCCCACCTTCCTCTCCTGCTTTCAGTAGTAACTCTGTTTCCCTGTTCTGAAGTTTCAACTTGCTACCAAGCAAAGAGCAGCAAATCCCGCAAAAATATTGAACATGAAATAAAATCTTCTTGATGTTGCTGTATTTAGGACAGAAACAGACTGGCAATGGAAAATATCATTTAACTTGGGTTTCCTATAAAGGATGGATATGCATAAATAATCAGCCCCAATAGTCTCTATACAAGGACAAAATCTGTACATTTTCTATGGCTGGCAGAGAAATGGACTGGCATAACATAGTCAACTATTGCTATTAAACATAGCCTGTTTCTGGGAAAAAAATCCCTTAAAGCTTTTGAATATTAGTAAATTATCTTCCAAACTAGTTTTGTAATGATTTTAGATTTTTACTTTTTATAACTGCAGGGTACTTAATTTCCCATAAATTGCTCAGGGCCAGAAGTGCCACATATGGGCTGCCATCAAAACAAGCTGGTGACTGAAACGAGGAGAAACTCATTCCCTCTCAGAGAAGCGCCCTTTCACCTGGCAGAGCCCTGACAATTTAGGATGCTGGTCCTTACCTCATTGAACCCAGAACAGGTTAATAGTCAGTGAAATCTGGCTCACTTGCTGGTCAATCGAATACCACCTCCTTTTTCTGATCTGTATTTATTTATTCATTCATCATGACTTTGGATTTACTGAATAACTACAGCCATTGGGATACAACACGGAACACAATAAATTCCCTATGCTCACGGAGCTAGCCTTTTGCTGGTAAACAAAGACTGCTAAATGCAAATAAATAAATAAATAAGAAAGAAAGACTGCTAAATGCAGGAAAGAAAAACAAAGCAGGATAAGTGGTGGAGAATGATGGCAGTGTTATTTGGAGGCTGAGGCATGGTGATCAGGCACTGGGTCTCTGATGAGAGACCATTAATGTTCTAGGTTCCTAAATAAACCATGTGGCTACTAAGAGGAAAAAGGTTCCAGGCAAAAGTAACAGCAAACACGCAGGTACAGCATGTTTAATAAATATGCAAAGCACCAAGGAAGTCTCTAGAAGAGAGAGGAGCAGAAAGAATAAAGCCTAGAGTGGTAGAACATGGCCAGAAAGGGCCTGCATAGGACGAACATTACTGTCTTGTAAATTTTATGTGAAGTGTGATGAGAAGTAATAGCATATTTACTGAGGGCCTTCTTGCCCAGAGTTTTGAGTTTTAATGCCCTTGGCAATTTAAAGATAAATAAATGAAGATACTAGTGGACATAGCACAAAAATTTGAAGTGTGGAAGAGTTTGGAACTGTTGCTTTATCTCATCCTTCTGAAGAGTTAACTGAGCTCATATGGGCAGCTGACCTTCCTGACTGGTTCCCTAGGCCCCACTGGTGGTGGGAATCCGTGATGTCCCTGAATGAGCCCCTCCGGCCCCTGCACTGTGTGCTTGGCAGGCACATCTGGGCACAGTGAACTTGGATACACCTTCAGAACACGGAGCTTCAGAGCAGCTCCATGATGATCCAGATGACAAATGGCCTCTTTAGACTGTGAGGTTTTCCTCTGCTTGAAAGAAGAAAAACAACGTCTCTGGGAACTGAGAGGCCGGTGCTGTGGAATGCAGGGTGTCTTTTGAGGCTGACACATGAATGCTGATAATGTCAGACGGTGTGACCTGGGAAAGCCGAGACTGGCTTCAGTGAACACGCTGAACAGGGGCAGCCCCTTCGGCTGCTGTGGGGAAACAGCAGGAAATTCTCTGATATATGGGCGAGTCTGCTTTTTCTTCCAGCCTCTCTTTATCATACAGAAAACAATCTCATTCTTTGCTAATCAGCTCTTCAGTCTGCCAGGTTTTCCTTAAAAAAGAAAATGCAGGGACTCCATATAGGGAGAGAATGTTCCCTATCCTCACCCCTCTGAAAAGGACTCCATAGCACAGAGGAAATGGCCTGCAGTTTTTCAGCTTGCGCTTAAAAGTTTTCTTTGGAAGGAGGCCATGCTCTAGTCAGACAAACTCAGGATCTAGTCCCAGCTTGTCAGCTTCCTTGCACGTGCCCTTGGGCAAGTTTCCTCAAGCCTCAGTTTCCTCATCTGAAAAAATAATTCTCTCCTTGCAAGCAGTCTTTAAGGATTGGAAATTATATACCCTTACCTACATCTACATATTACCTAGCATCTAGTTGAAATCCAATTATTGATAGCCATTATTATGATTACTGCTAGTAATTCAAATCTTATAATTTTTACTCCCTGCGTCACCCCTAGATGCCCCACGGGTCCAATTTCAATGGCAGTCTGAGAGTGAAGGATCTGCCAGAATTAGGATCGCAACGTTTCATCCATGAACAAAGGTCAGGCTTTAAGGGAAGAGAGAGTGCCTAGACCTGGGAAGACAGAGGCTTTGTAAATGTGTCTCTGCTCCCACTCCTTTGCCATCCATCACATTCCTCCTTCCTGCTGAGTCCCAACCACAACGGCTCACATGCCTTCCCAGCACAGTAACCCAGAGTCCTCCACCAAAAGAGGGCAACTCGCAGCGGAGAGAGAACCTAATTCCTATACTTGCTCTAAAGCAGCGATTGTGAGCCTTTCTCATTCCTTGGCACGTGTAAATGGATTACTGCAATTTTGTGGGACCACCAAAATATATATTATAGTTTTTGCCGATCTGACCAAAAAAATAGGTTTAATTTTGATTCGCTCACACTGGACAGCTGTTGTTGGGTTGGCTGTGGTCATTTTTTTATTTGACAATTTAAGGGAAAAGAGGTTGGTGCTCCTGACAAAATAGTCAGGTGTTGCATGTTTTTAATATTCTCGGGGCACACCTTGAAAATAGTTGCTATAAACGATGACTAGAAAATACTGGTTTTGCGTGAGGGAGGGGAGTAGGCTCAGTGAGGAAAGGGATTCGTCGATGACTATAATCATGTAATGAGAGCAAATGATTCTTCACAGTTGTCAGTGTTGGGCAAAGATGGAAAAAGCCTCAGGCTCTGGGAAGTGACCGGACAACGAGCCTGTGACCGCCAGAGAGGGGCAAGAGGCCCTCTATCTCAGATTAGGTTCTGGGTAGGTGGTATAGAACTGCAGGAAAGAAAAAGACACCTGGAGTTTTGGCTGTTAACCAACAAATGACTTTACAAATGCCATAACAAGGTTTTTGAATTCCACAAAATTCTGAAAATAACACATGCTGAGCATTGTTTGTTTCACATTTTTGTTACAGCTAAAGTAACACACGTGCGCACTCATACACACACACCACTGTTCTAATATCTCCGGTGGGTGTTACTCTTATTCGGTGCCTTCTTATCAGGAGGATGAAAGAGGCTCTTGGGAACAGAGCCACCATAAAACACAGATTAGAGAGGTCTGAGCAAAGCTGAGTTTTACCAGTTTACTGTCATTAGACATGTTTTTTCCCTTCAAACTAAATGTGTTTTCTGTTTGTTTGTTTACCCTTCAAGAAATGTATTTTCTTTTTGAAAACAGAGCAGGTAAAACCCAAAGCTATCCACTGAACTTTTAACTTACTCAGCTATCAGTCCATTGCAAAAAAGCTTTCTTCTCTGACTACCAACAACCAAATGGTTTCCTCTGCACTGGGTTCAGTCAGTCCTCCCGGGCACAAGTCTCACAGGCTTTCCTGGTGATTTATTTATTCAGAAAGGAGGGAATGAGGGTGATGGTCTGCTCCAGCCACTCAGCTTTAGTAAAAAGTATCTTTGAATTAAAAAAAAAAAAAGATTTGCCAAAGGTCTAAAAAAATCCTTTGAAGCTACAGGAAACTGATTTTCCCAAAATTAGCTTTTTGTCCTCTCCTAGAGGAGAGTACACAGAAGAAAGAAAGGCAACTGAGTTTGCATTACTAAGGGTGTGTCTTGAATCATGGATTTCATAAATCATCTTGTTACCTTATCTTCTGACAGAAACCAGTAACAGCTCACCCAGAGAAAAAGCAAATGCCTGCCTGAGAAACTCACTCACTGAAGTCCACTGACCTGCCTTTCCCTGCTGTAGCTAGGTGACTGGATAGCCTGAACTCAGTGTTGAAAACACGGAATGGTTTAATTCATTTCTATTTCCTAGTTCCTGACCTTCAACCAGCTTTCAACCATGCCAAATACCTTTTTCCCACCCCTTTGTGACATCTCAGCTAGAGCCTACAGACTTCTGGTCACTTTTCCTTGATAAAAAGTCAAGGCCAAGATTAAAATTCCAATCTTGCATGCAATTTAAATCTCACTTCCTTCCGTCCTGACACAGACTGGGCCATGGTTGTAGGGACACCAAAGGGGAAAAGACATGGTCTGGCTCTGGGTAAAATTCCCAAATCTGGCTCCTCAGTGGACCTGGGGCAGTGAGAAGGGATCAGGGAAAACCTCTCTGGGTGGTTTTCTCTGCTTCTTGGGCTAACACTAAGTTCTTAGTATCTACTACGTGACAGGATCCAAATGTGGCCTTTGGGTGTCTGACTCAAGTTTCTGGCTGACTTTGCAGAGTCTACACAGTCTGGAGGTGGGAGATGTGACCCCCGTTCAACCTCAACCTCTCCCACTCAACAGCAGCCCTACCTCCCTTTCATAGATGCATCCTCTTAGAAACTTGAGAGTCCTTATCTGCTAACAGAGAACTCTCAATATGGTCCAGCCTGTCCCTGGCCCAGGTAAAAATCTCACCCATCCTTGCCATCTCACCTACCATAAGCACTATAGGCTTCGTGGCCAGTTCTTTTCATTGCTTTGCTCTGTCACCTTTCTTCTACTTCCTTTCCTCAGGTCAACAAGGTACAGGAGCTGACTGGCTGGCCTGCAACCTAAACAGATGTCTAGCCCACAAGCGAGGTGTCAGTCTTCCCCTCTTGCAAGTACTTTTCTCTTCAAGGCAACCTTCCCTTGGCTTCAGGAAGGAAGGAGCACCCTCCCTGCCCCCAGGGAGGTGATTCCTTTCACAACAAACACTTCATTCATGGAGTGGTCCCAATTACTTCAGGAAACAGCCCTCCTTTCTTCTCCACTTCCTGGGGCACTGTTAGTTCTGGTAGCAGGGCCTGTTCCCCTCAAAGCCCTGTGGGATACCAGAAGCTTCTGTATTCTCAGATTCAGTCCTTAGTTGCCAATGACAAGGGAATAGGAAAAAGAACCTGTTAATATTGTTTATGCTGCTATCTAAATATCTCTTGAAACTTCCATCCATCAAACCAGAAGCCTCCACAGACTGACCAATTAATTCATTCATTTGACAGATATTTCTTTTTTTGGCTACGGAACTTTGGATTTTATTTATTTTTAGAGAGGGGAAGGAAGGGAGAAAGAGAGGAAGAGAAACGTCAATGTGTGGGTACCTCTCATGCGCCCCCTACCTGGCCCGCAACCCAGGCGTGTGTCCTAGACTGGGAATCAAACCAGCAACACTTTGGTTCTTAGGCCAGCACTCAGTCCACTGAGCCACACCAGCCAGGGCTCATTTAGCAGATATTTCTTGAGTGTCCACTCTGCCTGGGAAACTGCTGTAGGCACTGGCGATATGACAGCAAACAGAACAGAGGGGTTACCACTCTCAGACAGCTTACATTCTATCGCAAGGAAACACTTTACACAGGCATGATAGTGAGGTGATTTTAGATAGTGCTAAATGCTCTGAGACAGTAAAATGCAGTGTAGAATGATTGCAGGGGAAAGGTTGCCACTTAAGATTGGTGGCTGAAAAAGGATTATCTGTAGAAGAGATCATTGAACTGGACTAACTGATTCCCAGGCAGGGCTAATGGGCAGGCCCTGAAGTGAGAGCCTGTTCAGCATACTCAGAGAATCTCAGAGAAGTGAATGGGTCGTTGTCCCATTCTCATCTCAAGGTTAAACGCCCCAAGATGTTTCTTTCTGTCCTCTGCTTGTCCCAGGATAGTATAGGAGATAAAGAGCTCCGCTGTGCCTGCCGTTGCTGGTCTGCTGCTGGTCCACCCTGTACATGTTAGGCTCTACAGCTGTCTCAGACATAGAAATTGTAGCGATGATGGAGCACTTTCACCAATTCATCTGGGTCATGTGCCAGGGCGTATCCTTACCAGAACTGTAGCTTTGGTCACACTGCCTCCCTTGGAAACATCACCCAACAGCCAAGGGAAGAACAGAGCTTCAAGGCTTCACATCCACAGTACCTTCTTAATGGGGTTTATGAATGCATTCTCATGAATATTAAAATGTGTGTTACATCCTAAAGCATTATACAAATAAAAATACATTATTGTGAGGCTTACTTAATAGAATTAAGTATGGATAATGACAGGAAAAGAAATAGTTTCCAAGAAAGCTTAAGGGTACCATTTCTCTACTTGGTTTATTACTTTGAAATAAGAGAAATCTCATCGGAATTGTCCATTTTGTTAAACAAAATTGCTTCCATATCATTCATGCCCTAAATGGCATATGTCTTAGTGACATGGAATTTTAGAGCTGAAAGATATCTTTGATATCATTAATGACAACAGTCTCATTTTATACATGAGATAACAGATAGCCAAAAAGGTTAAGCATAATTGCAAAACAACATAGCATTTATAACTGTGAAGTTGAACTTGAGTCCAAACCTCTTTACTGCCAGTCCACTAGTCTTTCAGCATCTCTAATCTAAGCCATGTTTCCTGACATACATTATATCAAAGACCAGGGCCAGCTGCGTTCTCTGCATAGTTAGATTAGAGGTGCTGTGGGATGCAGCCCCCAAGCTGGCCCCCCATGATCCCCACCTCCTGATAGTCACGCTCTTGTGTTACAACCTTCTACATTATACCAGGGTTGGTCTGTAGCAACGGTGTCAAACTCATTTTCACCGGGGGCCACATCAGCTTCGTGGTTGCCTTCAAAGGGCCAAAATAATTTTAGGACTGTGTAAATGTAACTACTCCTTAACTGTTAAGGAACTGAAATTACATTTGTCCCTTTGAAGGCAACCATGAGGCTGATGTTGCCCCAGGTGAAAATGAGTTTGACACCCCTGGTCTATAGGACCAACTGAATATAGCAGAAGTGATGGTATGATTTCTACGATTAGGTTATAAAAGATTGTGGCTGCCATCTTGGTCTTTCTTTCTTGGATCACTTACTGTGGGGAAAATCAGCTGCCATAATGTGAAGATGCTCAGGCAGCTTATGGAAAGGCCTAAATGGTGAGGAACCGAGAAGCTCAACCCACAGCTAGCAAGAAGCTGAGTCTTGCCGACAAGCCCATGAATGAGCTTGGAAGCAGATCCTCCAGCCTCATATGACTATAGTCCCAGCTGATAGCTTGACTGCAACCTCACAAGAAACCATGAGCCTGAACTGTCCCACTAAACCGCTCCCAAATTCAGTACAGAAAAACTGTGAGATAATAATTATTATTTAGGCTAATATTTTGTAAGGCAGTCTTTTGTACAGCTATAGATAACTGATACAAGCATAGGGCTTTGATCCTTCTAAACCATTCTTAGTACAACATGATAGGCTGTATAACACAGTGACAAATCTTGCCCCTTCTCACGCTGGAGAATGACAGATAGACGCTTGCTCTGCTCAAGGCCCTGCCTCAGCTCAGTCTCTGCCAACAGCATAAAGAGGTAAGAGTGTGGCCCTGCCAAATTCCAACAACACCTCCTCAAGGACAACTTGTGGCAACTTCTGCCGGAAAACCTGGAACGAAGGCATGGCAGTAGTTTGATGTACAGGAGAAAAGTGAATACAAAGCATAACTTTAGGCAGACTTCCTTTAAATATGCAAAATCTTTTGCTGCTATTTTCATACTTTTGGAGAACTGGAAATTTCTAGGGGCTACTCTTTCCCTGCCCTGGTTTTTGTGAAAAGTTTTTTGAAACTGTCAGAGAACTCAAATTTCATAGTTTCTTAACTAGTTCCAGGCATGTGGACACTTCAAAAATATTTGCAATTTAGGGCACGGGGTATACTTATGCCGACATGCCTTATGTCTTAAAGCAACCTGAGTCAACCCACACTTGTTTTTCTGATAAACTATTTCTTTTTCCACCTTCAGAGTTCAGTGTGAGCTCATTAGATTTACAAACCTTTCCTAAAGTGATGCTTCTAGTATCATTTCTTATTTATTTCCTTCTCACTAATATTCCCCATGCATGAATAGAGTTGCATTAGGGTCTATGCTCCCCTTTTCTCTGTGGGGGTCTTACCTGGTTCCCCACAATAACTCCTGAATTGAAGAACATTTGAGACTTTAAACAGTGGGTGCTTAAAAAATGTCACCAAATAATGCCAGTGACTGAGAGGCTGGCATGGTAATGGAGGACCTGGATAATGATAATGGGGATAATACCAACTCAACCTAGATGGGAATTTTCTTTAGTTGTAACTGCATGCATAGCATGGGCTATCTTCTCAACTTTCCTGTGGCAAATGGACGGAGGCTGGAAGGGAAGAACACCAGGGTCTACTGTTACATGGTTGGGGATATAGGGACAGAAAAGTCTTTGTGCATCAGTAATGTCTTTTAGGAGTTAGAGCCCAGCCTTCATATAGTCAGAGGTGAAGGTTAGATCAGCGCCCCCAAAAGGTACAATTAGCAATAAGATCTGAGGGGATATTGAAAAACTTTCTTGCCATTCTCTGTTTTTCCCTCCCACATACCTAAAATCCATCATTACAATAAATGTGTCTGCATTGGAGTCATAAGCTTTTGAAATGCAAATACTCTTAGGAGAGTTTACTTGCTTTCTGTTCCTAATATTTTATGCTGAAGGGGTTTCCTTGGAGCTCTGAGAGAATAAGAATTTTACAGAAGAGAAGGTGAGGAGATCCAGCCAGATTTAGACCATGAGACACCCACTGAAGACAGTTATTTCTTTGGAAAGACAGAGCTGCTCACTCACTCCTTTTAAGAACTTGATGTCAGAGGTGAGGTTGTTTGCTTTTTGAAAAGTTTACTGGTAAGGAACTAAAAGTTAAGCAATCCCAGGAATTACAAATAGAATAGTTAGATTTTCAAATAAGAATTTATAGACTTATGGGGGGCCTTATAATTAATGCTGTTAAATTCAAGGACTTTGGGGACTACCAGGCTAGTATTTCAAAATTAGTTATAGTCAAGTTGGAAGTGCAAAAGCTGAAGTTATCATGGCAAAAGTAATTCATCCCCATTACACACTCTTGAGAGAATTCTTACAAGCCCTAGAAATCTGTATCTCTAACATACTCAGTTTGATGAGCTGGTTTTGTTAAAGAGGAAAACACAGTTAGCTCCTTTGCATGATATGGTTACATTTTCAGCCTCATTGTTAGGCTTTTCACATTTAGTTTGAAAGGCCAAGAAGAAAATCCAATTGTAAAAACTTCTTGAAAGAGATAGGGCCCAAAAATAGAACAGGGAAACCATTGTTTTACCATTCTCTATTGAAATAGAGCATTCAAATTTGACCTAACAAGATTTTTTCCAATTGAAAATTAAAATTAAGAAAAAGCACACCATTTGCATAGCATCAAAAAACTGAAATACTCAGGGATAAATTTCACAAATACGTGTACCACATGTATACAAAAAACTGTAAAACATTGCTTAGAAAAAGTTAAAGAAGAACTATGTGAATGAGACATATATGCCATGTTTGTGGGTTAGAAGATTTAATATTGTGAAGATGTCAATTTTCCCAAATTGGTATATTCTGATCAACATCTTAGAAAGTTTTTTCTTTTTGTTTTGTAGACATTGACAAAATGATTCTAAATGCATATCAAATGGAGAAGACCTAGAATAGCTAACACAACTTTGAACAAGAAGAACAAAATTATAAGTCTAACACTGTCTGATTTCTGCTCTTATTATAAAGCTAATCAAGAGAGTGTGGAATTAACAGAAAGATGGACAAATAGATCAATGGAACAGAATATAGAATCCAGAAATAGACTTACACATATATGGTCAACTGATTTTTGAAAAAGGTACAAAGGCAGTTCTATGAGAAAGAATAGTCTTTTTAACAAATGGTGCTGAAAAAAAAGGATATCCATATGAAAAAACAGCAAACAAACTTCATTTGGTATTTTGCACCAGATTAAAAAAAAAGTACTACTATACATATATATCACAGATCTACATGTGAAACCTAAAACCACAAAACTGATAGAAGAAAACAGAGAAGAAATATCTTTGTGACCTTCAGTCATACAGATTTCTTAGACCTGACACCACAAATGAGATCCATGAAAGAACCAATTGACAAAATGGACTTCATCAACATTTAAATTTCTGTTTGTCAAAAGATACTGTTAGGAGAACAAAAAGACAGGCCAACGCTGGCTGGGTTGCTCACTTGCTTGGAGCATGGTCCCATACGCCAAAAGGCTGTGGGTTTCATATCCAGTCAGGGCACATACCTGGATTTTGAGTTCAATCCCCAGTCAGGGCACGTATGTGAGGCAACCTATTGATGTTCCTCTTTTACATCGATGTTTCTCTCTTTCTCGCTCTCAAATCAATAAACATATCCTCAGGTTAGGATTTTTTTTTTTTTTAAAGAAGACAAGTCAGAGACTAGAGAAAAATTTTTACAAATCATATATCTGATAAAGGATTTGTATCTAAAGAAATCTCAAAACTGAACTATAAGAAAACAAACATCCCAATAAAAAAGTGAACATGGATTTGATTAGCTACATCTCTAAAGAAGATATAAGGATAGCAAATTACCACACAAAAATATTCAAAATTAATTTCTACTAAGAGTAAGCAATTAAAACCACAAAGTATTACACAGCTCTTAGAATGGCTAAAATTAAAAAGACTGATCTTACCAAAGTGTTGGTGAGTAAATGGAGCTACTAAAACTCTCAGACCTGCTGTTGAGAATGTAAAATGTTGCACTTCGGACAACAGTTTGGTAGTTTCTTCCAAACTTAACCATATATCTACCATGTGATTCAGCCATTCCACAACTAGGATTTACTCAAGAGCAATGAAAGTATTTGAAAATGTACCTGGAATATTTTTATTCAGGTGCAGTTAAACATACAGACGTAGAAATGAGTGCCAGGAAGGAAGAAGTTTTCCTCACTGTTCCCTAGAAACAGGAGGTCTGGCATGCCATGACACGTTGGTCAAGAGGCAGAGGAATTGAGGGAAAAATGTGGGCAAGAGAATTTCCTGTGTTTTTTTTTAAGAAGGGACGGACGAGTTAGGGTAAACAGGCTAAGCAGAATTAGGATTCGAATGACTAGCAGGCTCCAGGGTGTAGGTGCAGCTCCTAGTTGCCTAATACTTGGCCCTGGGCTGATTAGGTCAGATGAACAGTGATCCAGAGGCTGGGAGCTCATAAAAGGGGTGGTTAGGGGTGGGTGGGGGTATGAGGGGAAGGTGCAGCAGGGGAGGGGGTGGGCTCTGAATTGGCGTATGAAAGGCGCATGTGAGAGGAGGAGTGGCTTCTCCAGGATCATCCAGATGTCAACACATCAGAAAACCATGGTCAATACAGAAATCACAAGTCCATACAAAGACTTTACATGAATGTCCATATCAGCTTTATTTCTAATAGCCCCAAACAGAAAACAATCCAAATATATGTCAACAGCTAAATGGATAAACAGATTCTATCATATCCAAACAATGGACTACTACTCAGGAATAAAAAGGAATGAACTATTGAAATATGCAATAGCATAGATGAATCTCAAAATAATTATGCCAGGTAAATGAAGGAGACAAAAATGGAGTGTATATGATTCCATTTATGCTATAAAATGCCAACTAATTTATAGTGACAGGACACAGGTCAGTGGTTGCCTGGTAATGAGGTAGAATTCAGAGTGACATTAAAAAATGGGAACAAGGAAACTTTGGCAGGTGATGGATGTGTCATTATCTTGATAGTGGTGATGGTTTCAAACACACACGCACGCACATATACCAAGGCTTATCAAATCGTATGATTTATTTTTTGGAAGATATAATAAATGTTTAATAAACTCTGGTAGAGAAAGACTTTTTCAACTTCAAAGTGGAAGAACAAATCACCAAGAAAAGGTTTGTGGGTTTAACTGCATAAAGAGTTGAATACCCTGTATGTCCTCAAATAGTGCAATTTAAATCTGTGCAGTTACTATAATTCATTTACCTCAATAGAGCTATGTAAAACTGTCTGTGAAGGGAATGTTTTCTACCCTAGTCTCTGAAGTTATCTAATCAGGGTGTAGAAAACCTTTAGCCCCATTTGAGGTCACTGAATGGCCCAAATGATACCCAGAGATGCATGCAGATCCAAGATTTGGGGGGATGAAAACTAGGAGTTTGTAATCTTGAGTTTTGGTTCCAGCTCTGCCACTGATTTGCTGTGTCATTTTAGGACAAAACCCGTTTCTCTAGACCTCAGTTTTCTTGCGTTTAACATGGAAATGTGAGACTTAGATATCCTTTGAACTCATGTCATCCCTGACAATCTGTGATTCTGTGCTTCTGAGCAGTAGATCTAACCTCACCTCTTAGGTGTATTTACCCAAGCAGTCCCAGTTGCAGATATCCCCTGCTCAGATCTCCGTGACTGTCAGTTATTTGTCCATGGCAGAAAGAAAGACTAAGAAAGAAGGCAGAAGTGGCAGGTTAACAAAAGCTGCCTGGCGATGTACGAAGTGCTTTTATTTTTTAATTGTGGAATATACATATAACATGAAATTTACCATCTTAACCATTTTTAAGTGTGCAGTTCAGTGGAATTAAGTACATTCACATTGTTTTGCAACCACCCCTGCCATCCATATGCAGAACTCTTTTCATCTTGCAAAACCTGAGCTCTGTACCCATTAAGCAATAGCTCCCCATTCTCGTTCCTCTCAGCCCCTGGAAGCCACCATTCTATTTTCTGTCTCTGTGAATTGGACTCCTTAGACGCCACATGTAAGTGGCATCACAGAGCACTAACTGTTTTTATATTATCCATTTAATAGCCCCAATAAGCCAGAGGAATAGGAATTATCCTTTTTAAAAAAGTAATGAACAAATTAAGTTTTTGAGTAGGGAGCTTTACCTCATACAACTAAGATATCACTGGGCCAGGACTGAAACATAATCAGCTAGTTGCAAAGCCCCAATCCTTCCATGACTGTAATCAGATATTAAAGCATTCAGTGAAAAGGCAGTAATCTAGCAAACGGAGGACAGAAGTTCAAGAACAAAGTACAGATCAGTGGAATTCACTCAACTCCCAATCTTGATTAGATTATAATAGGACAATTATTTACTGGCTCAGTCTTCCCATCTCTATAAATTATGTACATGTTTATTTACGTTACTTCATTCCTAGAACCAAAGTAAAAATAAAAATTAAAACCAATAAAAAAAAATGTGTAAAACTCCAAGCTCCTTCTGAAGGAAGTGTAGTACCATGTAACCACAGTATATATTTGTATTAGTTCTAGTGTTTAAAGTTAAATGTCTCCAGAAAACACAGAATAAGATTCCAGACAGACATAACCGCAAGTGGTATTCTTACCCTCAAAAGCATAAACTAACTCTTTCCTGGCTGCTGTTTCAGCTGTTAGGGAATCCTGGGGTATCGGAATTTGCAATTCTTCATGTTATATGAAGGGACATTTGCTTCCAAGGCCAGCTGTAGTCAATCAACCCCAGAGTGAACCAGACACCCCCACAGCCAGACTTCATGCGGGAAAGGATAAAGGGGCTTGCAATGAGCCAACTGACTTCAGGGTAACCAATCAACCGCTCATGTATGCGACAAAAGGCCCTAAACCCAAGAAGAGTGGATTTGCACCCAGCAGGCACCATTTAAAGTCAGCCTTGTAGACCTTCAAGGATTTTTTTTTCAAACAAAACTGTTCTCAGGTTTATTTTTAACTCCAGAATGAGTGAATTTCTATTTTTTCCCTATACTAGTCATATGAGATTTCTTTATTCATTATTGAAAAATCTTGCCAGCATTCCTCAATTTCTAGGAACAGACTGTTTTTAATGAGAAAAAAAATCGCAATCTTAGAGTCTTCCCTTCTTACTAAAAGATTTGGCATTGTGTTTGAAACAAATCATACAAATCTTTCTTTACCAAGAGAACTTTTACTTTTTTTAAGGGAATAGGAAGTACAAGGCAGTAAAGTTTATTTAATGTTAGACAATAGATGAAAAAGGCATAATATGTTCTGCCTTATTTAGTCCAAAAGGAGATTGGCTGGATGTGCGGGGGATTTGGAAGTCTCACAGAAGTAACATAATCTCTCCTTAGTAAAGACCATCATTACACTCAAAGTCACTGTTTACTTCATGCATAGAGAGATAGAAAATGCTACTTCACAAAATAAGAATTTTTTGTAATTCATTAACTTTCAGTTTGGACACATGCAGCAAATATTTTACATACTGATTCACATGGAAAGGTTTTAGAAGGCTGAGTACCTAGTAAATGAGAAGGAAAGGAAATGAAGGTGGGAATGGGCGTTCATACTCTATCTGTGGATATTTACTGCAATAATAATATTTTACTTTTATAGCATTTTGCCTCCATTTGCAATCTGGGCATTTACAACAAATGTACACTTGGCAAACCAGAGTTTAAAATACATAAAAGCACATCAGAAAAAAAAAAAAACATACACTCATTGCACGATACACTAAATGCTGAGAGAGACTGAGAGACTGAGACAGAGTTTTATTGCCCATATTCAAGAACCAAAGCATTCCCAAGACAGTGGAAGCTAAGAAGAAACAGGGAGGAAGGAGGAAGACAAAAGGGAATGAAAACTATTCTAAGCTAAAATGTTAGAACTAATCTCGTCACACAAGCTTGACTACTTTGATTAATAGTAAGGGACTTCTATTTGGACATTTAAACATGAAACTTAAACGGTTGGGGTTAGTATGGAAAGAAGACAGGATTTGGAATTATAATTAAGTCTTAGCCTTGCCACTAACCCATGTATGACCTCTAATAATCCATCCATCATCTCTAGCCCTTAGTTTCCTAACCAATAAACTGAGGATATTGGATTAAATCCTTCCCTTGGGTCTATGTAACATAGGCTACAATTCTCTGGTAAGTGGACACAAAAAGGTAACAGTTCATCTAGCATAGAACCCTCAGTGTTACGCTGTGCAAAACTTAGGAGGAATTCCAAGTGTGGAGGAAAGCAGACTTATTCTTCCTAAGGTAAGAGAGCCTTCTCTTTGCAGAGAGCCTTCAAGTCCTCATGAAGTACTCACACCCGGATGGCATCACTCCCTAAGCACCATGCCTCTGTTAGGCAGGTATCATGAGGCATTGGATTGGTGGGGCATACTTCTTCCAGCTTCTATTGTAGAACCTTGAAGAATGCTGGGCATGTTGAATATACTAAATGTCCAATGAATGAACTCCAGGAAAATCCCTCTGCTAGACAGATGCTAGCCCTGCCTGGGGCAAGTAACCTTGGGCAACTTTCTTAGTCTCTGAAAAAGCTTCTGTCTCTTTATCCTTAACATTAGGTTTTTATTAAATGAGGTAAAATATGTAAAATTCAATCTGAGTATCCCAGACTACTGTGAAATTGTAAAGTATGTGATGTCTGTCTTTGGTAACCTCTTTGCCAACTCCCCACAACCAAAGTAAGCAAACAATAGATATAAGAACTAGGGCATTCCTGTACCTAGGTGCAGTCCCAAGTGTGCCTCCCTCCTGTCTTAGCTCTTTCCAGCTCAGCTCCGAGCACACCTGGCCTCTGACCCTTGGCCTCAATCCCTAGGACCTGAAGGTCTGACCTCAGCTGCTCCAGTCTTCCAAGCCTCACTCTTTAGTTCATCTTATTCCCAGGCTCTTTCCATAACAGGCTTTTCTATCTCAAGTGTGAGCTGGAACCCAGAATGTGCAAGACTGCCACTCAGGCCAGTCTTGCCTCTGCTTCCTGGGAGGGATAACAGTCTCCAGTCTCAATTACTGAGAACTTCATGCCCTTTTTAGGTTGTCGGTTCTATCAGATTATTCAGTTATTGAGAATAAAGCCACCAGAAAGGCACAAAGAGATGGAGCGAGGGGACGAGATTCTGGATGACAGCGTCCACGAGCACAGCCATACCTGATGTTGATCTATCCCTAGTCATTTCATTGCATAATTAATTGATTATCTTTACCCTAGCCAATGCCACCCCTAGGTCAATTTATGTTGATTTCTGCTCCTGGCAAGTGAGAGCCCTCATATCTGAACTCTATCCAGACAACCTAATGGAAGTGTAGCTGAAGAGGTGGAGGGAGAGTAGACCTGAAAGTTGGTGGAGCCTCCAGGATTGCTTCTAAGCAAGTCCTTCTGTCCCTGAAGATCTTCTCTGGTCTGGCCCACAGTCCCCGATGGAACTAGAATCAGACCAGCTCCTGGGAGATAGGAAAGCAAGACTTGACCATTCTCTTAAATGCATTCTCAAAGTTGGCTCTTTGCTTAAATAGGGACGCATCATGAATAAGATCTTACTGCCTTCTAAAAGAAGTTTATGAATGTTTTAGAAAAACACAGAATATGTTTCATCTCTATGTAAAAGAAAAATCTGTCCATTTTTTTCTTACCTCTAGATGCTTCAAACTCACACACACAAAATCCAATATCTGTTCATAAATTAGCTGCCCCTATTTTCTTACATGAAAAAAAAAACTGTTGTTCTTGAGGAAGTAAAATTTGTTGATGATCCTTTTAAAATGGTCAGTTCTATCAACTCATTCAATGCCATGTGTCTATAAAACCTGTGAGACTTCAACTCTGCTTGCATGAGGAAACGCAACGCCAGGCAGGAAGCAGGGTGTGTGCAAACCCCAAGATTCCCACTTTAGCACAGAGTGAGTTTATCTGTTGTCAACAAAAATAAAAACTCACTGCAGTTTCCATATTATTTTAAGACACACAAAATGAGGTCTGAGGTCAGAATGAACATTTCATAGCAATGGAAACATTCAGATAAAAAGTAGTACGTATCTTTTCTCCGTGTGGTTAAAAAAGAAATAAATGGGAAAGACATTAAATTTAACTTTAGGCTTTTTTTCTCTTTAGCTTTAGAAACTCATTTCTATTTACATGTAAAATATTAGCATCAAAAGTAGCAATTCCTCATAATACTACATAAGTGTTCAAGGAAACTCAGTTCAAATATGTGCAAGAAAAAATTTAAATCTATTCATAGTAATGAATGCTGTAGTTAAGAATGCAAAATAGTGCTAGTAATTTAAAACCAAAGAAAAAAAATATCTTTTAGGGGATAAGTATTCCATATATGGTTTTTATTCAAAGGCAACTTATTTTTAGGAAACTGGAGAAGACTACCCCTAGCTCTTTTGGACTTATGTGCTCAAAAGCAACTATTTATATTTAAAACATATTTTAACCTTATATTTTAAAAATCAGTACTTTGCTGATACATATACTAAGTTTAATACTTGTTTTGCATTTCCTTAAATATATAATCAAAAAATGAATAGGCACAGAGTAGAATTTTTAAAAAATATCTAATGATATTGATTTTGCTGAACATTCTTCTCTGACATTGTGACTATTTATTTTACTACTGTTTAGACAACAGCACATATTTGGACAACTTACTCCTCAAAGCTCAGATATACTAACTGGACCCTTCCAAGAATTCCTGAAGTAGTGCTTTCGAGGTTAGGAATAGCTCTCTAGAGAAATGACAGTGTAGGTCACTTTAAAGAGTCTTTCTTTTCCTGCAAAACAAAGTGTAGTTAGAGAAATAAAGACAAGCCACCCTCCATTCCTTCCTCCCTACTGAACTGCAGAAATAAAAATATTCAATTTGCGAAGTGGCAAAAGGAAACAAGGGTACTTCTGTGATCTCCACAATGAAAACACAGGTAAAAAAGAACAAGATGTTCCACATTTATCAACCAGCAGAAGCTATTATTCACAGCATTCCAGAATTACAGAGAAAGGATAATTAAAACCACAGACCTTGGGGCCTCACCAAATCTTTCAAATTGGAATCAGAATCTCCAAGGACATTTTTTAGAGGGGTTCCCAAAGTGATTCTCTGGCACACTGAAATTTGCAAGCTGCAGTGTGTGATGTTGGAAAGACAGAGCAACTCTCAAATTCCAACAGAAGCACCAAGCATTTTCCAGGCAACTCTCTTTCGCGTTATTTGTTTTGTGACTTTTTTCTCCCTTCATCTATGAGAGATGGGATGGGGGGGGCTTTTGGGAGGTGGAAAGATGGGTCATCCCGGCCAATCTCCTCCCACCAGGTTTAGCAGACAAAGGTGGGAACGTTGGTATCCTACTTGTTTGTTATTTCAACCAGGGAGTTAAGAAATGCTTGATAATGTTCCTACTGTGTCCAGTTAAGGACTTAGTTCTTCTACAGATCAAATTGGCATTCCTGTGGGAGTGCCTGGATTCTCTTAGAAATGTAGTCTGTAAATGAGAATGAGTGGCTTGTGAATTTTCTTCAAATGACCTAATTCTTTGCGAGTTGCTAAAAAAAATTATGTAGAGGGGGAACATTCGTGTGACCTCATCATTGTGTCTTTCCTGACCAAATATTACAAATGCAAAACATAATGGTTGATTCTTACTACATATAGGTGTTTGTGTCTTTTCATTAGGTAAACACTAAATTTCCTACGAAGGCAAAAAGAAAGAAAGGAGGAGAGAGAGAGAGAGAAATAAATAAATAAATTAATTAATTAATTAATTTATATACCAGATACTCAGTGAACACTTATTTTCTGGCTTTGCCTTTCTTGAAGTCTCGTTTATATGATTTTTAAAGAACAACTAATTGCAAGAATAGCTCTTGTAGGAAGGAATCTTGTGTACATGGGTGTGTACAATCTTTAATTATAATGTAAGTCCCTGATTAATTTCAGATAATAAACACCTGGATATGTTGTTTAAGCAAGGCCTTGAAGTCACAGTCAAGTAGACAATAAACAACATAACAGAGTTATCCTTGACCAAATTGTTTAAAATTGTTATCCCAATTTTCTAACAATTCAAGACCTGTTTAGGCAACTGCTGGAGAAGTGTCAGAGATAAAATAGATAGAAACTGCAGGTGTAGGCTTCTGGAACATGAGCTGGTTCACATTGGGGGTGACTTAGCCTGCATTCCTCTCTCTGCGCAGTTCCAAAATAGAGCCTCTAAAATGTTCAATTTCACATGAAATCAAGTTCTAAAGCATTCTTTGATCTGTATGCACACCCAAACAAGATGATAATTATTAACTCAGATAAGTTCCCTGTTGATCGAACCATTGTGACCATTTGGCAACCGTAAATAGCTCTTTGTCTGGGATTGGAAAACTCATGAAGAAGCAGGATATATAAATTGTAAAGGATGTGAGTGAGGAAGGAGAGAGGTGGGGTTAAAGAGAGAAAAGCAGATATACCCAGTAACTTCCAGGACACTAAAAGGCAGGCCAGGAGGACCTAAGGAAGAAGTAAGCACAAAACATCTAAAAATACCAGGACTGTAGGAAATAGTCCTAAAGATATTTGATCTGCCATTGTACTCCAAATCCTGCCATTTCAAGACAGACCTATAAAAAGACATCTTTCAATAATGCATCATCTCCTTCCTATCTATTCAGTAAAGATACTGATTACACATCCTGCTTTGTGCTGCTGGTCCACACACCAGGATTGCTTAGTTTCTTACTTTAAAAGGTCAGTCACATGTTGCACTGCCTTCTCTTTGTGAATTTACATGAATCACAAAATTTAGTCAGTAACAGTTGCCCCTCTCATCTTTGCAAACAGCCATGAAAGTACGAGATGTAAGACTTGCAAACATGTTTTAAAATGTGCATCCTTTTGCTCTCAGCAGGACTCACTCTACATTAGCTTTTGCTTAGTATCTTCTCCTTTATCTCCCTTTGCCTTTTGCTTCTCAAAAGATGCTATTTAAATATCCATTTGCTCAGTATTCTAATATCAATCAATTAAAAGCTTCTGAATTACTGATGAGTCCTAGAGGATTGACAAAATGAGATGCAAACTTTGAAAATTTAGTCCCTCATTGAATACTAAAAAGTACTTAAAGATTTGAATGCATGTATAAATAAAAATAAAATAATTTATTTAATAAAACTTTTTCCAATTAATTCTAGGTATTTATTGCTGGAGCCTTTGTTCTCTCACTTTCCTATGCAGATTATGTTGATTTGGATCTAGTCTAATGATGCAGATAGCTAACATGCATTAATTGTTACAGAGTTAGATTACAGACTTGACCTTAAGTCAGCTGAGATGTTATGATCCGTTGAATATCTGCCATGCCAAGAACTCATATTTGATGAAGCCAAGAGTTCTACATAACAGGTTGGAGCTCTGCAACACACAGTCCTAAGATCCTAGCCAGAGCTGTTTTTATCAGCCTTCAGCTCTCAATCCAAAGGCTTGCTGCTAGCCAAAAAGGATGCCAGATATGTCCTCATTCACCGTCTCAGTAGAGACTGGATGGACCAGTCTAAAGCCTGGGTCTCAGTAAGGCTGAATATGGGACACGTAGGGAGGGATAGTTTGTGAACTGTAGCAGTACAATAAGTAGAAGCAGAAACAGAAGGTCACTGAGTCCCCAAAATGGTGGACCACAGCCCGGGCAGAAATGGGCATCTGCTGGTGAGGGGTGACAAGCTAACCTGGTCACAACAGCTGTGGTTTCCAGAGCATCACTACAGTCCAGCTGCATCCTGCATGGCTTTCTTGTTCCATTAAATGTTTCTCTACAGCTATGGAGATACTTCCCTCCTTATTTCTCTATTTAACTTTAAACTTTCTCCAGTAAAGGGAAACTGCATGTCTCGGCTCTTCCCAACCCTAAGGAATCTACCTGAGACAACCAGTAAATTGCTCCTTGCTGTTTTTCCCTCTCTGCTTTTTAATAGTGTAGAAAATAGTTTCAGCATGTTTTAGATTAATGTCTTTCCCTTAAACTGAAATTATTGTCGTTTTGGTCTTTGACATTAGTAATAAATTCTTTTATCTCTTTCTATATATATCCATTCTTTAGAATCAGGAACAGTACTCAGATGTTTTTTCAGTCTTTTTTTGTATTAAACCCACAAGAAAACTGTGTTTTGCAGAAACAGCTCTTGACTACATGATACCATGAGAGGTCATACTGCTCTATTCCTTACAAACTCTCAGGTATTCAAGGTTGACAGCTACTCTGTCCTCCTGTCTTCAGTAGTATTTTTTTTTAACACTTAGAATGTTTTATTGACTTATGTTGACTGGGAACAATTACCTGCATTTATACTCTAAGATATTTCACCTCATTGAAAAAAAAGATAAATGTAGCATATTAGACTTGTGATTTTCCTGTGTTGGCTGCTCTGGGTTGAGAAAACATCCAGCTCTTCCTTGCAACCTGTTTCAGTAGTACAAGCTCATCAACAAAAGCTGTGTGCCCCAAATTTCCACTTGCTGCAGTTGACTTCTTGCTGGAAACAAACTTCTTTGCAGCATTTATGACATCAGCATCAGCTATGGAGTCAATCTGCTGAAGGACTGCGGATGGTGGCATGTATGAATCAGCAATAAGGGCCCGAGACCCGGCCTCATCCAGGAAACACTTAGAAGATCCACTGACGTTAAGTACCCAGCTCTCAGCTTATTCTTGGCAGCTTGGACATCTGTATTGGAAAGGTTCCCTTGAGTAACTGTTTTTATTTGGTTGTAGGCAGCCTTGATAACATCTCGAGAGGCTGCAACCTGCGAGATAGTATAAATCCCAGAATCTGAGTAACTGGCATTAAAAGTGGGAATGTCAGGCAGATGGTGAATCCCCTTGGTGACAGCTTGGTACAGAGGGCTGGTGGCATTGCTGCCCCTCTTAACATGCGGCCCAGCACCTAGGACATGCTGGAGAACACTAACGGCATTTGCTCTTGCAATTCCTGTGGCAGCAGTTTCTGCTACAAAAGCAGCATGGATGGGACTGTCTCCGCTCTGTTCTCAAATTTCACCCTCACGGTATCTGTCCTTTGCACCAGATAAACTAAGCCCCACCCCTCATGTTCTGAAACCACTTAGCAACTTGCTTCAGAAAAGGATGACTCATACCAAGTCCAATCAGAGCCATTCTTGCACTTGTAAAATGGTTCTGAACACAGTGGTGTAACTCATCTGGTGTCACCTTCCCAGTCCTATAGTCTGGACAATAAAAGGCATTTCAGTAAGCTGCAGCATGAAAATTTTCAATGATATGAGCCTGTGGATTCTGAAAAGCCTTAGCTTTGTCAATCCTTAGCTGAGACTGAAGGGCAGCTACCTCCCAATGATGAAATTCAGATGCTGTGGTGACACTGAGCAGGAACTCCATTAGCGTATTGACATCATCCTGTAGGTATTCCACAGTGTAGGCCATGTTTTCCCTGTTGAAGTCAATTTACCACCAACTGCTACAATCCATGAGTTATCTTGAAAGATGATACTCCTTTTACAGTCCAACTGGATGGGTGCAAGACAGAGCAAATAACAGCTTCCTACATTGTTAGAATCCTTGCACCTACTGCCTACTTTAATGAGCAAACCAATTCTTGATGCAGGAGCATAGTTTTCCAGAGAAGCAATCATTAAACCATTTGGTAATATGGCAAACTCAAGTCCTGAGGATGTGGAGGCATCCTCCACAACTGCAGGGCAGCGGCAGCTGTGGCTTTCACTTTGGGAGCAACACTGAGGGAATAAAATCTTGAGAGGGGCCCAGCCCTGGTTGGCAGCTTCATGGCCCATAATTGCTCTGACCCATGGTCACTGCCAGTTTATAGGAATGCAAGATGGTGGTAGAACTATTTTTCTTTTTTATCTTTCGTTCTGACAGTAGGTCTTATCATCTCCTCGGCAGAGTCTTCATTCTTTCTCCTCTTCTGTATGTCCCATCCGTTGCTGTCCTCATCTTTCTAGACCAGGGGTGTCAAACTCATTTTCACCAGGGGCCACATCAGCCTCACAGTTGCCTTCAAAGGGCCGAATGTAATTTTAGGACTGTATAAATGTAATTACTCCTTAACAGTTAAGCGAGAGCTCTGCACTGCCGCCGGGTAGAAACAAGGTGACAGGCTGGATAAAACAAGGTGCTGGGCTGGATTTGGCCCGCGGGCCCTGTGTTTGCCACCTGTGTTCTAGACAAAGGGAAACCTTATCCACATGGGAACAATGTCTTCACACTATCTTACCTATACAAAGCCCATGCCAAAGAATCTTGAATCATGTAATTTAGCAAAAAATAGATTCACAGACAACTAGACCAGAAAGAGATCCCCTAGTCTGGATTCCTCAACTAATAAACTTAAATTTGAAAACCGATATTCCATTCACTTACTAGAAAACTTTTAGGTATGTTTGGAGCAACTTGAATATGTAAATCTACATTTTCACTTGTAAATTTTATGAAATCTAAATACAGATCAAGTATTTCTGATGATCATTTAGTGTCTGAATTGAGCTGTGCTTGAAGTACAAAATACCTATGGATTTTGAAAAGAAAAGGGCAAAAAATCTTATTAACATTTAAAAAAAAATTTTCATTAACATTTAAAAATAGCAATCACATGCTAAGCTAGTAGTTTAGACATATTAGGTTAAATAAAGTATATTATTAAAATTAATTTCACCAGTTCCTTTGTACTTTTTAATGTGGCTACTAGAACATTTAAAATTACATATATGGCTCATGTTACATTCCTACTAGACAGTGTTGCCTTCATAGAACAGGGAGCCCGTGCACTCAAGCAGGGTCTGCCTGGTCCCAGGTGAGAATGCCCTCTGTTTGCAGGTACACTGACCCCAGTCATGAGAAACGCAGGACTCTTCTTTATGACCAAAATTTAATTTCAATATAGTCAATAAACTGTGTCTTTCCTTCCCCCAACCCAATCACTGTCACCTTTGACACAGAGAACATTTTGATGGTTGCCCCATGGGAGCAGGCTTGGGGTGATGAGAGAAAAGGTGCAGTGATTAAGAAATAGAAATTGGTAGTTCCAGAATAGTCACAGGAATGTAAAGTACAACATGAGGAATACAATATAGTCAGTAACATTATAATATGTATGGTGTCAGATGGGTACTAGATTTATCAGATATTAAGAACCAAATCAAAACTTGGTTCTTAATATCTGTATCAAATTTTGCTCAAAGTCACTTTCAATTCAAACTTGACAAACCATTTTATCAAGGCATTATTGATATGTAAAAAGTTGTACATATTTAATGTATACAACTCAATGAGTTTGGGGATAAATATACTTCTATAAAATTATCCTCACTATCAAGGCCATAAACATATCCATTATCTCCCCAAATTTTCTCCTACTCCTACTCTCTTTTTTTGTAATTGCTATCATATTATTTTTGGTGTAAGTGGTAAGAAAACTTAACAGAAGATTTACCTTTTTAGCAAATTTTAAGTACAGTGTAGAATACAGTACTATTAGCTATAGACACTATGCTGCATAGATTCCCAGAACGTATTTATCTGGGAATAAGGGATGCCCAAAGAGCTGTTAAAACACTGTTTCTGGAATTAGTAGACTGAATAAAGACGATTGCCCTCACCAGCGTGAGTACGTATCATTTAACCTGTTGAGGAATTGAATAGAACAAAAGGGCTGAGGAAGGGCAAACGTGTTCTGCTTGCTTGAGCTGGGACATCCACCTTCTCCTGTCCTCAGACATAAGTGTTTCTGGCTCTCAAGCCTTCAGACTCAGACTAAATTACACCAATGGCTTTCCCATTTTTCAGCTTGCAGATGGCAGGTTGTAAGACTTCTTGGCTATCATCATAGTCCCAGGAATCAATTTTACAATAAGTCTCCTCTTACAATCTCTCTATAGATCCTGTTGGTTCTGTTCTCTGAAGAACCATAATATATGTCCTTTGGCTATCACCTCCTCATTTCTCTGCCACACCCAGCCTTTAATACCCACCATTATTCTCTGTTTCTGTGAGTTTGCTTATTTTACATTCCATATATAAGTGAGATCATGCAGTATTGCAGTATTGTGTCTCAACATAACATTCTTCATGTCTATTCATGTTGTCACAAATGGCAGAATTTCCTTATTTTTTAAGAATGATTAATATTCATATATATACATATATATATCACATTATCTTTATCCATTCATTGTTGATGAGCATTTGAGTTGTTTCTATATCTTGGCTATTGTGAATAATGCTGCAGTGGGCATGGAGTGCAGATATCTCTTCATGATCCTGATTATAGTTCCTTTGGATAAACACCTAGAAGTGGAATCCTGGATCATATAGTAGTTCTTTTATATTTATTTATTAATTAATTGATATAATTTGCTCTAAATTTTTATTCTTCAATTATAATTTACATACAATATTATATTAGTTTCAGGTGTACCACCCAGTGATTAAGGATTCTATAACTTACTAAGTGACCACTCATACATCTAGCACCCATCTGACACCATACATATTTATTATAATGTTATTGACTATATTCCTTATTTTGTACTTTACATTCCTGTGACTATTCTGGAACTACCAATTTCCACTTTTTAATCCCTTCACCTTTTTGCTCATCACCCTAAGACCACTTTTCACCGAACCACCATCCAAATGTTCTCTGTATCTATGAGTCTGTTTCTGTTCTGCTTGTTCATTTATTTTGTTTTTGACTTCCATGTATAAGTGAAATCATATGGCATTTGTCTTCCTCTGTCTGACTTATTTCACTCAGCACAGTACCCTCTAGGCCCATCCATGTTGTTGCAGAGGGCAAGATTTCATTATTTTCTATGTCTGTGTCATATTGCGTATATGCACCACTTCTTTATGCACTCATCTATTGATGGGCACAAGTTGCTTCCAGATCTTGGCTATTGTAAATAATGCTGCAATAAACATATGGATGTATGTGTCTTTTTGATTTAGTGTTTTGGGTTTTTTCAGATAAATAGCGACAAGTAGATTTGCTGGGTCTTTCTTTGTCTCTTGTTGTATGTCCTTTGTTTTAAAGTCTATTTTGTCAGGTATATGTACTGCTACCCTAGCTTTTCCTGTTTGTTTGTTTCCATTCTCATTAAATATCTTTATTTTCAGTCTTTGTGTGTCTTCCAATCTGAAGTGAGTCTCTTTTAGACCACATATATAAAGGTCTTGTTTTGTTATCCATTCAGGCTCCATAAGTCTTTTGATTGGAGCATTTAATACATTTGCATTTATGGTAATTGACAATAAATATATATTTATTATCATTTTATTATTCAAATTTTTAAATATGTCCCCCCTTCTTCTTCTTAAAGTCATCTTGTAATACTGGTTTGGTGATGATAAACTCCTTTAGGTTTTTCTTATCTGGGAAGCTCATTATCTGTCTCTTATTCTAAATAATAGTTTTGTTGGGTAGAGTAATCTTGGTTGTCAGTCCTTGCTTTTCATTGTTTTGAACATTTCTTGCCAATCCCTCTGGCCTGAGAAGTTTCTGTTGAGAAATCAGTTGATAGTCTCATGGGAGTTCCTTTGTAGGTAACTAATTGCTTTTTCTTGCTGCTTTTAGGATTCTTTCTTTGTTTTTAAGCTTTGACATTTTTATGATTATGTGTCTTGTTATGGACCTCTTTGGGTTTTTCTTCAATGCACTAGGAAAGATTTCGGTCATTATTTTTTCCACATAGGTTTTCAATTTCTTGCTCTCTTTTTTCTCTTTCTGGCATCATCATTAATATTGGTACACATGAAGTTGTTCCAGAGGCTCCTTATAATACCCTCATTTGGGGAGATTCACTTTTTTTCTTTTTGCTGTTCTCATTGTGTTTTCTGCTTCCTTATCTTCCAAATTGCTAATTTGATCTTCTGCTTCATCTGTTTCACTGTTGATTCCCTGTAATGCATTCTTCATTTCTGATAGCTTCTTTTTTATGTTTTCTATCTCTATTTTTATCTTTCCTATATCCTTGTTGAAGTTCTCATTAAGTTCCTCTCCATTTCCCCTAAGTTCATTAAGCATCCTCATAGCCAATGTTTTGAACTCTGCATCTGGTAGATTGTTTGTCTCCATTTTGTTTAGTTCATATTCTGCAGTTTTGTTCTATTATTTCACTTGGGCCATGTTTCATTGTCTCCTCATTTTGGCTGCCTCTTTGTGTTTGTTTCTATGTATTAGATATATCTGCTACATCTCCCAGTCTTGGCAGAGTGGCCTTAGGTTGTAAGTGTCCTATACGGCTCAGTGGTACAGCCTCCCTGGTTACCTGAGCTGGGTGCTCTAGGCACTCCCAGCTCCCCAGGTAGACTGTGTGCACCCTCCTGTTGTAGTTGAGTCTTGATTGCTGTTAATGGAAGGGATTTACCCTCAGGCCATTCAGCAGCAAGCACTGGCAGTGACCACAGCAGAGTATCTGCTGTGCAGAGGCTGATCCCATGGAGAAAGACTTGTGTCAGGAAGGTTCTGATGCTTCTGAGTCTACCTCTTTAGTGTGTTGATTTTGGAAGTTGTTGGTTGTTGCTTCCACACAGTCTGAAAGTGTCCACAGGGTGTGCTGGCTTGGGCCTCTTAGGAAGTTCAGGCCAGGGTCAGTTGTTGCCTGTTCCCTGCCCAGGGCCACTGAACATGGGATACAAAGCAATCTTCAGATGGCTGCTACTAGTGCTGGGCTTGGAAGTACCTGGGAGAGGCCAAGCTACAAACCACGTCTGGCTGCAGGTAGTGCCAGGTCTAAGCCTACTTTATAAGAGGTACAGGGCATGCCAAAGGACGATGGTGCTTATTTGTGGCTTGTTAACCTTTGAGAGATTTTAGGAAAGTTTTTAGCTTGAGCCCAGACAGGCTATTTGGATGGAAAAAATCACCAGAAATGAGTTGTTTAGGCTCACAGGTTGGGTGAGGCTGGGTGTCAGGGAATCTCCAGGGAGGGGTGAACATTGTTAGCCAGATCGATGGAGACTCAGATATGGTGCCTGTCTATTAGCTCTGTGAGGGGATTGCTCAGCAAAGGAACAAGGGCCTCTGCCAGCACTTCTGTCTAAGAGAAAGCTGTCCCTCCAGCTGTTGTCTGGATGCCAGACAACTGAGTTCCTCCCAAATGTCCCTGGCACTTTTTAAGCTACTGCCCCAGTGCTGGAGCTCAGAGTGAGTAAGTCTAGTAAGTCTATGCATGGTCCCTTTAAGAGGAATGCCTGGGTCTCTAGAAGCACTCTGTCTCACTCAGCCACAATCTCTGCTGGATTTTACAGCCATAAGTTTGGGGAACTTCTCTTCCTGGCACTGAATCCTGGGCTGGGGGGCCTGGACCCCTAGCTCCTCATAGGGTACCTCTGTAGCTGAGATATTCCTCCTGATTTTTTTCTGCTACAGCTGGGTATGTGACCAGCTCCTTCTGAATATCCACCCCTCCTACCACCCTCCATGTGGCTTCTTCTTTATATCACCAGTTGTAGGAGTTCTTGTTCAGCAAGATTTCTCAGGCAGTTCTCAATGATGGTTTTTCTGCAGTTTAGTTAAAATTTTGATGTGGTTGTGGGAGGATTTGAGTACTGCTATCTTGTCCAGAGCCTGTAGTTCTATTTTTAATTTTTTGAAGAACTATTTTCCAGATGGGCTGCACCAATCAGATTCCCTAAAAGTGTGTCAGAGTCCCATTTTCTTCACATTTTCACCAGCCCTTGTTAAAGTTTTGGTTTTTTTTTTGTTTGTATTTGATACTAATCATCTTAATAGGCTTGAGGGTGATATCTCACTGTGGTTTACATTTGCATTTTCCTGATGATTAGTGATATTGAACACATTTTAATACATATGTTGGCCATTTGTATGTCTTTTTTGGAGTAATGTCTGTTTAGGTCCTTAGCCCATTTTAAGGTTGAGTTATTTATTTTTTTATGATTGCAAATTTAAAATATTGAACACAGATTACTTCTCCTCCCTCAACTCATGCAGGTTCTCTCAGGTTCCCCCTCCCTGAACTTTTCAAAATCACCTGCATCCAATCTTCTCTATCATTTAGCTTTCCTACATAATTGTCCTCACCAACATGAAATTTTCTCCATTAATATAAAACACAAACAACAAAACAGTTCATAAGCTCTTACTTTCTGGGATGGCCATCCCATCCTGAAGTACATGTAGGAAGGAAGGACCTAAATGCTAAAGCATGCAAGCTCAGCAAGGGCTACTGATGCCCCACTGGTTCCACTGTTGTTGGAATCCCTGCAGGTACCTGGGAGCTAAACAACTGCAAGGAAACCCTCCCCACTCTGCCACTCTGTGCCGTGAAACAAACCTCTGCCACAACCCTTCCTACTTGTTGAGGCTGTAAGACTCTGGTCCCAAGTTCCACTACTGGGTCAACACTGTCAGAATTGATGAAGGAAGAAATAACAGGACAGGATGGAGGGCCTGATTAAGAACTTCAGTGACTGGACCCAGAAGCCTGTGGACATACTCCAGAGTCATGATCTGACCTTTTCCAATCAAATCATCTGAGGGTTAAGAAAAGTGCTAATAAACTCTTTACCCAACCAACACAGATATTTAAATGTTATAGCAAAATCAACACTAAATACTACCCCCCTTTTGTTTATTCATTTGTTCTGGAAAAGGAGGCATTTTCATTCTTTTTTAAAAAAAGATTTTATTTATTTACTTTTAGAGAGAAGAGAAGAGGAGGAGAGAAGGAGAGAAATGTCAATGTGGTTGCTTCTTGTTCAACCCTTCCTGGGGACCTGGCCCACAACCCAGGCATGTGCCCTGACTGGGAATCAAACCAGTGACCCTTTGGTTCGCAGTCTGGCGCTCAATCCACTGAGCCACACCAGTCAGGGCACATTTTCATTCTTGTTCACCATACATCTAAAGTTTATCTCTCATTAAGATATTTAAAGTTTTAAAATTTGCCAAAATTGCCTACCTAAAGATTCAACATTCCCTCAAGAAACCTCTCAGTTGTCATTCCTCAGAGTGGCTGCCACAAAGTCACAAAGACCCCTGGAGCCAAAACACAGGTCACAGCTGTGTCCTGTGCTGGAGCCACAACTCAAAGGAAGCCAGACACCGCTCCCAAACCAAGTTCACAAGCTGGAACACACTTTAGCAGAGATTTGGAGCAACCTTTCCCACTGAATATGGAGGGGCTTCAGTACATAGCCAGGGCAGAACACCTACTTATTTCAATTTAAGATTTTGCATTTCACTAATCCTTTCTCCCTCCAAAAAACTTCCTGCTATGCAATTCTGCACCAAGCAGGCAGGCTTACTCTTCAACACAATGGGAATCCCTGGACTTTGCATGGGATGCTTTTTTGACCCAGAAATTCTTCCTCCTCCCTCCCACAGCTGTGTTTTACCTCCTCGGTGCTCTGACCCCTGCCCACTTACAATCTGGGAAAGCAAATATTCCACCTGTTTGTGTACTGGATCATTTAGTTACTGAAGGAATCCTCAGGAGACCAATAAGAACTCAATTTGTTAATCAAGTACTTATTTTCAAATTTAACATGCCGGCACTCAGTCACTGAATAAAAAAGATTAATATGGATGGCTAGACAAATTCTGTGATTTCCTGAATACTACATAATAAAGATTTCTAAATTGGCAAGGGGAGAAAAGGACAATTTTTATTTCCTGCAAAAATGTAGCTATTGCTTTCAAACTTGCTGTAGTATAATGAAGACAACTATATCTCTGGAACCACTTTAAAAATTATTTATGCTGTCATAATTTTTTGATGATTTTTTAAATTTATTTTTTAATATGTTTTACTGATTATACCATTACAGTTGTCCCATTTTTCCCCCTTCACTCGCAGCCACTCTGCACACTCCCTCCCACCCACATTCCCCCCCCTTTAGTTCATGTCCATGGGTCATATGTATAAGTTCTTTGGCTTCTACATTTCCTATACTATTGCTACCTATCACCTATGCTACTTATTCTCTGTACCATTTCCCCCTCTCTCCCCCTCCCACTCTCCTGTTGATAACCCTCCATGTGATCTCCATTTCTGTGTTTCTGTTCCTGTTCTAGCTATTTGCTCAGTTTGCTTTTGTTTTTGCTTTAGGTGTGGTTGTTAGTATCTGTGAGTTTGCTGTCATTTTACTGTACATATTTTTTATCTTCTTTTTCTTAGATAAATCCCTTTAACATTTCATATAATAAGGGTTTGGTGATGATGAACTCCTTTAACTTGGCCTTATCTGAGAATCACTTTATCTGCCCTTCCATTCTAAATGAAAGCTTTGTTGTATAGAGTAATCTTGGATATAGGTCCTTGCCTTTCATGACATGGAATACTTCTTTCCAGCCCCTTCTTGCCTGTAAGGTCTCTTTTGAGAAATCAGTTGAGTCTGATGGGAACTCCTTTGTAGGTAACTGCTTCCTTTTCCCTTGCTGATTCTAGGATTCTCTGCTTAATTTTTATATTGGGTAATGTAATTATGATGTGCCTTGGCATGTTCCTCCTGGGGTCCACCTTCTTTGGGACTCTCTGAGCTTCCTGAACTTCCTGAAAGTCTATTTCCTTTGCCAGATTGGGGAAGTTCTCCTTCATTATTTGTTCAGATAACTTTTCCAGTTGTTGGTCTTCCTCTTCTCCTTCTGGTACCCCTATAATTTGGATGTTGGAACATTTAAAGATATCCTAGAGGTTCCTAAGCCTCTCCTCACTTTTTTGAATTCTCATTTCTTCATTCTTTTCTGATTGGGTGTTTCTTTCTTCCTTCTGGTCCACACCATTGATTTGAGTCCCAGTTTCCTTCCCATCATTGTTGGTTCCCTATACATTTTCCTTTATTTCACTTAGTGTAGCCCTCATTTTTTCATCTAACTTGCGACCAAATTCAAGCAATTCTGTGACTATCCTGATCCCCAGTGTTTTGAACTGTGCATCTGATAGTTGGCTATCTCTTCATTGCTTAGTTGTATTTTTTCTGGAGCTTTGAGCCATTCTTCCATTTGGGCCTTTTTTTTTTTTTTGTCTTGACACACCTGTGATGTAGTGAGGGGTGGAGCCTTAGGTATTCACCCGGGTGGGGTAACCCACATCACTGGTTTGTGATGCTGTATGTGGGGGAGGGGTCTGAGAGGGAACAATGGCACTTGCTCAGCTTTCTGCCAGATTTCAGTCAATTCCCCTCTTCCCACGAGCAAATTGGTCCTTCTGGTGCTGATTCCCATGTGGGTTGGTTTGTGTACAGTCTAGGACCCTGTGGGTTTCTCCAACGAACTCTCTTGTGGGGCTGGGAGTTTCTCCCGCTGCTGCCTCAACCCCCACAATGTTTTCAATCAGTGGTTTGAGGCTTTATTTCCCCACTTTGGGACCCTGGGTTGAGCAGTCTGTCCCACTCCCCAGTTTTGCCTGGTTTATCTGTGTGCGAATGTGGGACCACCCAGTCCACCCGTTCCACAATCAGCCACATCACTGGTTCTGCCAGCTGCCGCTTGTGTGCCCAGGTCCACCCCTCCTACTGGTCTGGATGTATGTTTCTTCTTTAACTTCTTGGTTGTTGGACTTCCATACAGTTCAGTTTTCTGTCAGTTCAGGTCGTTTTTTTTATTTTAAATTGTTTTGGTTGTGCAAGGAGGCACAGTGTATATCTATCTACGCCTCCATCTTGGCTAGAAGTCTGATTATATGCTGTCATAATTTAATAGCGAAATTAGCTTTTCTCATAAAAATCCTTGTACATACACATACTCATGCTATTATTTTATTTTTATTCTTATTTTAATCCTCACAAGAGAATATGTTTATTGATTATAGAAAGTGAGGAAGGGAGAATGAGAGAGAGAGATTAAAGTAAGAGAAAAACATCGATCATTTGCCTCCCATATGCACCTAGATGGGGGAATTGAATGCAGATATGTCCCCTGTCAGGGAATGGAACCCACAACATAGGTATGTGCCCTGACCAGGGATCAAACTGCAACCTTTTCGGTGTATAAGACAATGCTCTAGCCAACTGAGTCACCTGGCCAGGACTATATGTTTTATTTTTAATTAATATAGAATAAAATGGACCTAAAAAGTGTGTGTCTTCTATGAATTCAAACATGTGTAGTTTCATGTAACTGCTGCTGCAACTAGGATATCTAAAAGTTTCACCACCCATCAAAATTCCCTCTTGCTACCTGGAGGTGGTCACACTATCCCCTGACCCTAAACCACTGATGTTCTGTCACTATACTTTTGTCTTTTTGAGAATGTCATATAATTGGAATCATATATTAGCTAAACATTTTTGCTTGGCTTATTTCAATGGACACGATTATTTTATGATTTATTCAAGTTTGTTGCATGTGTCAAAACTCCATTTAATTTTGTTACTGAGGACCATTCCCTGTGTGCGTCACGGTTTGTGTAATCACTCGCCCTCTGAAGAACATCTGGGCTGTTACCAGTTTTTGGAGATTATGAATTAAGCTTCTGTAAATAGTTGTGTAGTGTTTTTTGTATGAACACAAGTTTTTATTTCTCTAGGACAAATGCCTAGAAGTGGGATTGCTGAACCATATTATGAGCATATGTTTAACTTTATAAGAAACTACCAAGCTGTTTTCCAAAGTGAGTGGCTGCACCAGTTTGCCTTTCTACTAGCAGGATATGAGTCTCACTTGTTCTGCATTCTCATCAACACTTGGTATTGTCAGACTTTCAAATTTTACCCATTCTAATAGGCACATAGTGGTCTTTTATCATGGTTTAATTTGAATTTTTACACAGACCTATGGCGTTAAACACCTTATTATCATCCATAGATGCTTGTTTGCCATCCATATATGCTTTATGGTAAAATGTTTATTCAAGTCATTTACCTGTTTTGTTTTGTTTTTTTAACTGGGTTGTTTGATTTCTTACTGTTGAATGTTAGGTTAGGGGTTCTTTATTAATTCTGGATATGAGTCTTCTGTAAATTATGTGATTTACATAATTTAAAAATGTACATAAAATAAAAAATGTTTTTCCATTTGTATTTTGCCTTTTCATTCTCTTAACAGTGTCTTTTGCAGAGTCCAATTTTTAATAGTGCCTCTCTTTGGATTTTTTCTTAAATTCTTTCTATAGTTCTACATTTTTCAAATCTATAATAAGACTATATTACTTTTCAATTTTAAATTGTTATTTAAAGCAAAACAAATGTTTTTAGTGATTAAAACAATCTCAACAGAATTCATTGGTACATTTGAAAGAACTGCCAAATATGAACTGACATGTCTACTTAAGCCTTTGCTTTTTAAGACCATGAGTAGAAAACGAATGTTTTTAATGAGATGTCACGGCATCAGTTTAATAAGGGAATAACCAGATAATTAAGTTTTAACACTTCATAGTCATTAGGATGAATAGAATATTTTTGATGCTGACCATCCAAATACAACATAAATCTTTACTGTTTTCAAGCTGAGACTTGACACATCCCAGTAGGGTAATAAATGGCTTATAATACTTTATGTAATAATATGATTTTACTCTATGTTTTAAATAACATACTTAGAAGATGAACTCAGTTTATAACAACTTAAAGTCTGGGCAGAAAGTTTTGGCTCTTGGCCCACCTTTGAGGTGCTAGACATCTTGAGAAAAGCAGGTTTGCTCAAATGTTGTCTGGCCTTTCAAAGAAGGTGTAGGTAGAGTAGAAGATCATGCTCTGTGCAAAGTGTCATTCCTTGTTCTGAATCACCCCTGGGAGAGTGCTCTCCTGAGGGCCTAGGAATGCTTTGCTACAAGCCTGGACATCTCCAAGTCATTGGGTCTTGGCCAGATTCAGTCATCAAGCCCCCTAACTGTGCAGAGCAGGCAGAGAACTATGATCCTGCCCACAGCAGTGACGGTGAACTTGAGTCTTGGCAATCTTCTGGATCCAAGGTAGCCTCCAATAGAATAATGATGAGAGTGATATTTTTACTTTTGTAAAGGGTTTAATGCCAATGCTCTATCAAATGTGATTCCATGTGGTGCATTTTAAAAAACAAATATGTCAGGATTTACCTATTGAATGAGTGCTGTCCCCTTCAAAGAAGTTACCTTATTTTAATGGTGTTTTTTTTTTTGCTCAAGCTACCCTTTATACTTTTCTTGGGACCGTGGCACCAGAGTTTATGGCACATTAAAAAGAAATCTTCTTACCCTAGCTGGTATGGCTCAGTGGATTGAATGTCAACCTGTGAACCAGAGGGTTGCTGGTTCGATTCCTGGTCTAGGGCACATGCCTGGGTTGCAGGCCAGGTCCCTGGTGGGGGTCATGTGAGAGGCAACCACACATTGACATTTCTCTGCCTTTCTTTCTCCCTTCCCCTCTCTAAAAATAAATAAATGAAATCTTAAAAAAAAAATCTCAATAGTGGCAACATTTCTACCTTTAGGGCAGGCCTAACAATTTTGTAAGCATCGAAAAATGCATAATATGGGTAATTCAGTATCACTCTGACTTAATTTCAAGGGCCAGCCAGTGTCTCCTTTTTATGGAATAAGTAAAATGCTCAGCTAAGGGTTTCTAGAAAATCAAGCTCAAAATACATTGGTGGTGATTTTCTTTGTAAATAATAACTTTAGATTCTAATGTAAGAAGGCTGCTGTTGTCATGGCCAAGCAGCTCAGTTGGCGGCAGCATTGTCCCGTACACCGAAAGGTTGCAGGTTAGTTCCATGGTCAGGGCACATCCTAGGTTTCTGGTTCAGTCTGCAGTCAGGATGCGTACTGAGGGCAATGGATCAATGTTGCTCTCCACATAGATGTCTCTCGCTCAAATCAATAAACATATCCTTGGATGAGGATTACATTTTCAAAAAGGCTCTTGCTTTGTATTATTATAAACCCATTAAAAAAGGCTGTAGAGCACTGGCTGGTGTGGCTCAGTGGATTGAGTGCCGTCCTGCGAACCAAAATGTTGCCAGTTTGATTCCTGGTCAGGGCACATGCCTGGACTGCAGACTGGGTTCCCACTTGGGGGCATTTGAGAGACAACTGATTGATGTATCTCTCAACATTGATGTTCCGCTCCCTCTGTTTCTCCCTCCCTGCACATCTTTCTGAAAATAAATAAATAAAATCTTTAAAAAATTTTTTTAAAAGGCAGTAGAGACACAATAAATACAAGTCACAAAAATATTTTCAGTAAAGAATTATCAGTTTCAATGTATAGCCTTCAAGATGAATATTCATTTGACTATGTTCTGGTATATCTGTTTCTTTTTTTTTTAATAAAAGCATTCTGCATGTTTATAATCATACTGGGGTTATATAAGAATACTGTGACCTACAAAAGACAAATATCAGATAAATGAATTCATAGAATAAAGAGCCCCTTAAGAGGCTCACATTTTTAAATCATAAAATTTTGAATAGAACTTAAAAAATGTATTCCAGCCCCCTCCCCCACCTCTTATACAAAAGAAGCTTCAGGATGTAATTTACTCATTTCTTGATGACTCAGAATTATCTTTGCAAGCTTCAATTGCTCAATGATGTTTGTGGATTTCAGAAACTATAGCACAAACACAGATAGGTTCCAGAGCATATGGAGACATAAGTGTTTTTTCTCACTACACTGAATGGATCCATTTTACTCTTTTAAAAACAATTCCTTTGCTTTCTTTTACCTCTCTTTATGGTGAGCTCTCTACCCTTGCTTGGTCTTATTTACATCTCATAGTCTAAAGTTCCCTATTTATTTGTATTTTAAGTTCTCTGGGAAGAGTGACTAGAAGGCCAAACATATTAAAATTGTGCCCAAATTAAACATAAAGTCCTTGATGAATAAACTGGAGTGGAGTGCTGTCTCATGCTGTCAACATGAAGTTTGTCAACACTGACTTCCCAAAGTCCATCTATTTACTTTTCTGCTTTGGCTGAATTTTGGGTAAATGACATTTCTGATCAGAGCCTTTAGATAATTGAAGTGTCATTGTAAGCCCATTGATGGATGGAAAAACCAAGGCTCAGGAAGCTGAGCAGCAGAACTATGACTAGAGCCCCTGTGTCCTGATTCTTATCATTCCCTTATGCCTCCTGGCCATGGCCCATGCTGTCTTCACTCTCTGGGCTGCCCCACCTGCTCCCCTTGCCACCTCCACAGCTGCATGGGTATGTGAGGTCTCAGGCATCTCTCTTCTTCCATCTCTGCCCTCCTTAAAAGCCTGTGATTGCATCAGAATAACATTTAAACTCCCTGGCTTGCACATCTCCTTTCCTCTTCAGTTTTCTTCTACTTTTCATACTACCTTAAAATACTGAGAACGTGCAATTTGCAAACTCAGCCTCCCACCCCCCCCCACCCCCCCAACACACCTCCCTGAGCCAGTCTCCACCAAGGCCAGCAGACTGAGAAATGCTATGGGGTGGGTGTTGCCCTAAGCTCAGTTTTGAGGGACTCTAACGTCCCCCTGACCTAAAGCCTCCCCCAACTCCCACTGATAGCTGGTCCATGAAACAAAGCATCTGCAGTAGGTTTTGGATTTTTTCTCTAGTTCCCTTGCTGAGATGAAGACCATGACCTGAATTGCAGCCCACTTATCAGGAATCTCCAAGCTCCTTCTCCCTTTGAAGAAAAGAGAAGGGAATAGGCTTTTCCTGGTTGCCAGATCTGTGCCAGGCAATGTGCTAGATGTGGATTTTATTATCATACATTATTATTACCCTATTGCAGATGAGGCAAGAAAGGCTTAGAGAAGTCCATTTACTCGTCAGAGGTCAAAGCTGGTGTTTTGGAGCTGTCTGTCTGGAAAGAAGCTTTTCTTACCTGTGCAGATTTGACTCCCAAATCTACTCCAAGATTAAATGACTATCTTCTAGTAGAGCTTACTGAATTTATCATCCCCACTGCCTACAGTTCCTTGTTTTCACACTACACTTACCACATTACACCCCACCCCACCCACAGAAATCAACCTGGTTTATCTGAGTAAAAACTGTGTCCCATACCTCACTGGGCACTGTGAGGTAGACAATGGAAGGTAGTCATTTGTCTACCTCCCATGAAGGTCAGCCCAACTACAAGGTTCTCCTTTTGCCCTGGTCACCTGTTTTGTCCTTGATTCCTTATCTTTTCTGAAGACTCCCTGCTAAGTTTCAAGCACGTCTGAAATCTTTTACTCAAGCTGGAAGCCAACACTTTCTATCTCATTTTCCATTATTGCCCCATGCTTAGCTTCAGCCAAATGGAACTAATTGCTACTCTATATGCATCTGCTGTTTTCTCATCTCCTTGACTTTTTATTTTGAAGACCCTTTTTTAGAGAAGTTTTAACTTTACCACAAAAATGGAGAGGGAGGTACAGAGATTTCTCACTACCTCTCATTCCCACACATGCACGGCCTCCCCGTTATCAGCATCACTCACCACTTTTTACTAAGGATGAATCCACATTGACACACTCCTTGCTTTTTTTATGTTGGTTGCTCTGCTTGAAATGCCTTTAACAAAGCTCCATCAGTCACCTTTCCTGCCTATCTCCCGCCCCTTTAAGGTCTGCTGCCTTCTCCTCACTGCCTTTCCTTGGGCACACTTCACAGAGCTAGGGCTCCCAGAGCACATTATTTGTACTTCTCCTGGAGGCCTTCACCAGAATTCAGATATAAATGGCACATTGAACAGATCAGCTATGTCAGCTGTAGGAATAAAAGAGAAAAATATTGTTTTAGCCTGTCACTGTGCCTTTAAGCCTGCCCCTGATGAAAACTCTGGCAATATCATGACTTCTCTGATTATTCCTAGTTTAGAAAATGTTCTGTGCTGTAGGTTACAAAATACAGTCTCAATTCAGAACTTAGAATGCCTAGTGCAGTATCCATCCACACTTAAACCACCAGGCAGAGTTTTACCATCTCCCAGCTGAGCTGCCTGTGGGCAAGTTGCTGTCTTCAGCAGAAACTGTCTGGCTTTCTCTGGCTTTCTCACTCCCACCCTCACTAACTGCTGTCTTTGACCAACTTCCATCTCCACGGCTGAAGTAAGAAAGACTGATAAGAGGTACAGAAGAGATCTTTTTGATAATAGAATCATAAGGGAGTGTGGCCAATATTTCAAGTTGACTCTTTCTAAGACCACTTCAGAGGGTTTTCCCACACTGGCCGACTCTGACAGTTGGCTCCAATGCAACTGGTCGCTTCTTCCTCAGACCTTGGGCACCTAGTGGTCCACCTCCAGCTTTTCTCTGCTGCGGTCCCATGGCCCCTCCAGGTGGCCATATTGGACAGAATTTAAAGTGCTACACCCTGCTGCCCCCACATCCTTTTACCAAACAAATTTGCAAGTCAGGCTGATTTCAACTCAGCAACAGCTTTCCTTTGCTCCTGCCATCAGAATAGCTAGTTAGTTATGCCAGGTTTCTCAGTTAGAGGGAGAAATCAGACTCTGTGTCTCCTCTCCCAGCCTCTGAGAATAAGTGTCAAGTTCTCAAAATGGTCCTGTTGAAGTCAGTTACTGGAACACAGGTGAATAGCAGACAAGGATATGGGTGGAGAATACGGAACGATTACTTTTTTAAAGTTAATTAAAAAATTGAATTCTCCTCATGAAATCTCTCAACTTTCACTTTCAGGAATCTTTTATATATTTTTTGGAGCTAAGAAAAGTTTAGATTATAGAGCCCTTTCTTGATTTGCCTTTGAAAATCTCCACCTTGATCTGGTATCTCACTTTGGAATTTCCTATCTATTAAAACTAGGAGCCTCAGCAGAAACTTGCAATTTAACATCTTGTTTCACAAGCTAGAACATAGCTGGTTACACAAACAGCCTACTCCCTTAGGAGACTGTTTACTGTCTGAGAGCAAAGACAGTATCTAACTCCTCTTATACCCCTCATGGCATCTACAATTGAGCAATCTCCCTAATAGACAACAAATAGCTACAGCTGCCTGGAATGGGCACACCTGGTCCCATACTTTCTTACAGCTACCAGCTTTCAGGACTATCAGGGGGCTATTTCATAGACCCTGCTAATTAATCCCAATTCAAAACTATGTAACATGTGGCAGAAACAGCTCTCTGTTCATCAAATCCTATTTCTTTTCCCCTTGGCAGTCACCTTAGGTTTCACTTCTTAGTCTCCCTTGCAGAGTGGCGATGTATAACTGAGTTCTGGCCAATGGGATGAGGGCGGAAGCAACACATACCACTTTCAGGTTTGGCCCCAGAAGACCTCCTGGGAAGCCCTCTGTGATTTGTTTCCATTGGTGGGGTGAATGCAGAGAAGGTGGAAGCCCTAGAAATAGCAAAGCCATACATTGTAAGTAGCCTGGGTTCATCAGTGACAGCTTAGAGCACAGCCCTCATGTTGTCCTCATCCTCATGCCATTGGACAATGTTGTGAATAATAAACACCTTTATATTGATAAGCCACTGAGATGTGGGGATAGTTTTTATGGAACTATGTCCATCAGCACAGAGATCTCTACGTACTCATAGAAGCAAGCTAAGGAAATTCTCCTAGAATGAATTTTCCCGGCTCCCCTGAGAAAGTGCCCAACGTGTATTTCCTCGAGTTCCAGGTGACACGATATAGTCCTCTCTGTGACAGTTCACACACCCCCATCTGAAATATGCCTAATTTCTCTTTTTAGGTTAAGTGACTTTATTTTTAGTTAAAAGAAATATATAGAACAGTTCTTTCCTTCCCTCATCATTTTCTCAGAAAGGCAGACTTATAGGCTTATAATTCATATTTCTAATTAAAAAATGATTATTGGGTATGAAGGGATGGAGTGGGCATAATTATGAAATGCTAACTTAGGGACTTGGCCTCTTTCCCTAAGGGCTGCGGATCCGGATGTGGGAGGCTATGTTTTTGGAATAGGAGAAAGACAAGTTTATTCAACCATGCAAATTAAATTACAAGACTTGGAATCATTATTTCTGTGAAAATGTGATCTCCATACTGTGTTAGTTCTGACATTCTTTTCAGATTTTCACCATAACAGTTCCACTTGGCCTTTAAATAACATAGGATCAGTAAAATGTCTCTGGCAAAAGATATGTATTAAACTCCAAAGTTAAATTTGAATATCTTTGCTTCGGTGTTCCAAAATTAAAAATACCTGAAAAGAAACACCATGTAATCAAAGAACAAGGTAACTCTTACTGACAAGTGTAAAATCCAAGGTCTGCAGAGTTTAAATTAGTCTCCAAATCTATCTCGGGTCTCAGTGGGTTATGCTTTTCTTAATAAAATATAAGGAAGGTGATTGCATATTTTCCACTATTATCTGTTTCAATATTCAATAATACTCAACTATAATAACTATTTATGTTTTAGCTAAATTTTTCATGTAGTAATCTAAAGATATGTATTCTCATTCCTCTATGAGGAAGAGCCATTATCACTGTCCTATCAGCCTTGAAAAATAACTCTTTATCTTTCAGGGATATTAAAGGAAAATGGAAGCTTGCACCCCCAGATTAAAGGACTTCCATTTAAAGAGTTGTAACCACCAATTGCTGCACTGATTTTCTAGTGCCTTTGGCATTCTTGAGGTCTTATAGAAAAATTGCTCAAAAAGTTGATGATGGTGATTAATTATATGTTATTGAAGACATATTCCAATGATAGTAAATTTAATATTTATTGAGAACTTACTATGGACATAAAAAGGTAATTCCAGTGGACTTTGTTTTGATTTTTATGAACTGGATGATTTATCTGTTTTAAGTGCTTCTTTATAATGTCCAATTCTTAGAGTATAATGCAGGAACTCCATGTTACTCTGCCAACTCTACATTCTAGGTATATTTTTTCTAGAAGTTCATTTAGGGAGCTGGACCACCACCAACTGCTGTAATATTGATTATGCAAATTAAAAGCTCACGAATACATGCAATATGCCACAGGATATGAAACCTGGTAACTGCCTTAAAGTACCCTATAATCTTGTATCCAGCAAAATCATGAAACAACCTTGCCAATTACACATGTTTATATATAGGAAATAAGGGCTGTTTAAGTTATTTCTTGTCTTTGAGGTCAGTAACCCTTCAAATAACCCAGGAGTCCCAATCAAGGAAGTTTTCATTGAAAGGCTGAGTTATAACTTGCGCACTGAAGGCAGAAACATTTTTGTTTGAGAGGTGGCAGGAAAGAATGATCAACAAGTTTTTAAAACAGTCTGCGTATGCTAAGGACTCAGGTCTTATCGGAAAGGAGGAAGAAAGCGGCAGTTAGAGACGATGTGGGATGGGGTGTGTGGGCTGAGACTCAGGAGACCTGTGATTATGAATCTGGACCTGATTAAGAGCAATTATGAGCTCAAGGCAAAACTGAAGACTGAATGGCCAATCTGGACAGGATGAAATAAAGTTCTAGCCAAGTTTCTAGGGATGGGTGAAAGAAAGTTATAAAGTAAATGATACAGATAAGCAGAAGCGAAAAGATACAGATATATAGGACAAGAAATGGTAGAGTTCTACAGTAGAGAGACAGTTATTTAAAATCAAGACTAACAATAGGACTGGGGAAGAATATAATAGTTTCAGACTTCAAAATTAATGAGCATATACTTTTAAAACATTTAAAATATTTTTATTAAATGTCTTCATAGTCACTTATGCCACTTAGAAGTATAAAGTCTATAATACCAATTGCCAAATGAGTCCTCTACGTGACTTTCAAACATCAATGCTGACATTTCATGAAGGAGCATGACCTCTTCTCCTGGCCGCTGAAACTTACTGATTCATTTTACAGTTCTTAAATTGTGTTTTTCTTAGATGCTAATCTAAGAAATACAACCAATAGGCACAAAGCATAACTGCTACTTGATTTCAGTGCCCATGTTTGCATTTATGATCTTGTTGGCAACAAGCAACACAGATACAATATGAAAATGATACATCTATGTATAGAGCACACTGTAAAAAAGATGCAGCATATTTTTCAATTTATTTAAACTAAGAAAGTTCAGCCACTTCTTACTGATTTTTACTGACCTTATATATCTGACATTCTTGAGCAAATATAATAAATGCGTAACAACTGAATTCTTTGTTTTGCTCTTTCTCTAATTGACTTACTCCTCTATTGCACTACAGCAAGGCATATAATTGAAAGTTTAAATTAAAAAATAAAAATATCAGAAATCCTAAGGCAGAACCATTAGCATCAGGATTTGCGATACATTTCTCATCAGCTCAACACATTTCTCATCAGCACTTCATCTCACATGACCTCGGGCAGAATGAGATTGCTTGCCTACACAAAGAGGGGAAAACTGAGTTTACTTGGAGAAATGTCCTGAGACTAAACTTTAGGTAAAATAGGGTTAATGTGGATTGTCCTGAAAAGAGATCTATTGCCTTTCATAGCAGGGCAAGTAAGGTCCTTGGCTATGATAGCTTTGCTAATTACACTAAACTTGCAGTGTAATTTGGCTGAGATTTATTATTGCCATTTATGAAATTATTAGGGCCTATTTTATCTCAAGCCTTTGGCCCCCTGGTTTAAGTTTGATAAGCTTGGAGCTTGCAGCTTGTCTTAACGGGTGATGGAAGACTGTGCTCCATTTCTCCTGGGACTTCATGCTCATTAGTCACAGATGCCAATTAAAAGCTTTGTAGAGGACTAGAGGAATGTGCCACAGGGATGTAGAGGCCCAGAAGCCCCTTTCGAGTATATCATGGATGAATAAGTCTCTATGGCATGCCAAGCCACACATCAGTAGATCATGTGCATCAGCAGACAGAACCAACAAAAGCAGCACAAAAATTTCGAGGTCAGCACTTTTGGAGCCAATCCTTTTCCGTTCTGACTGATAAGGATTTAAACATTTTCATTAGCCTTACTGATCTTGGTCATTTTAAATAACAAACACATTACAATTGTTTTTAAAGGCAAGTTGCATAATCTAGGGAACAGCCTACATGTGATAATTTTCTAGAAATGATTATTGAACCTTGTATATCTCTCTTGTGACCATGAGGGGTCAATTCAAGGTTAATGGTCTGGCAACCCACTTAGGATCAAGAAGAACAACTGTTCTGGTAGGGATTATTGCTATTGTAAACCACTGACAAGGTTTGAAATGATAATTCTTAATTAAGAAAATAAAACAACTCAGCGTCTGTGCTCTGGTCATGCAGCTAACAACTGACTCCATCTCAAACTAAACAGAGAATGAAATTCAGCTAAAAGATGGGTTGATTTATTTTTGCAATAATTTGTTTCATATATTTCATCTAAAATAATGTAGTGAGGTTTCAGAAACTAGGTATCAAGTGATGAAAAAATATTTGCTCTATTTTTTAATGTATATTTTGCTTTTATTTCAACTGTGTTGTATTCTTGACTTATTACTAATTTGTTGCTTCCAAAGAGAATTTTGAGGCAAAATATCTCAAAATTATAGCAGTGGAAGTAATGAAAACTTCCAACAGTGTATGTTTTGAAATATGTCATGTTTAGAAAACATTGAATAATTAATATTCTTTTTAATCAACAAATTATTTTGACATGTCATAAAAATTAGGTGGAAAAATTATATCAAGAAATATTAACAGCAAAAGAGATGAATACAATCTACTTCATATCTATAGCCTTGCTGGGGTACTATGATAGAACTGGAGAGCATCTTGAGAAGACTGAGCAACTTTTATACCTGGGATTTGGACACAAAATTATACACAGGCTACATGATTTGTCAAGGAAATGTGTTAAGGTAATAAAAAAATCAGATAATTCTAGAGCTAGAAAGGGCTTAGAATTTTTATTACAATGTTGTTCTCCTGGTCTCTCAGTAAGAAAAATCAAAAGATGATTGCAGTATTTCAGAAATATTTGCTCGTTTACAGTGCACTCCTTGGAATTTTCTCAAAGTAGGATATAGTCCTGGCCCAGCCCCACCCTGTTATTCTCAACACATCAGGCTGTGGTCCAGTTTATTATAGAAGTTCAAAGGAATGAAATTCCTCAGCAGTTATATAGTAAAACATTTGGGGTTACATTAGTTTAATAATTTACAAGCAGCCTTTTCAACATTAACATTTCTACAGAAGCTAGCAAGGAAATCTTGCATGGAGAATATGATGTGTGAAATTCTTACACTTCTTTTTTAAATTTCAAAGAGGCAGTAGTCAGAGTAGTCAAAAAATTGTTCCAATTTTTTTTGGTAGGTAGTTTTGGTCAAGAAGGTGATGTAGGTAAATGCGGTTCTTGAATACTCCACAACCATATTAAATTTACTACAGAAAAACCATTATTCAGAACCATCAGAAATCTAGCTGAACAAAAGTCCTGTAACTAAGGATATAAAGAAGAAGCCTCACTGCGATGGGTAGGAGGTGTGAAGAGAGGTAATGGCAGGACCCACACGCACATGTAGAGGATAAAAATCAGGAGAAATATGTCAGCTGTAGAAGTCCTCCCAGAGGAATGAGGAGTCTGATCTTCATACCAGGCCCCCAGCCCAGGGTTCTAGTGCCAGAAACTTTTGGGGACTTTTGGGAAGTCCCAAAAACTCCTGGCTGTAAAAACTAGTGGAGATTGTGGCTGAATGAGACAGAAGGCTACTGGAGTCCTAGGCATTCCTCTTAAAGGGTCCAGGCATTACTTACTAGGACTCACTCACTCTGATCTCCAGTGCTGAAGCACTAGGGACATACTGGAGGAACTGAATTGTCTGGCATCTGAAGGAGAGCTGGAAAGGCAGCTTTCTCCCAGACAGAAATTCTGAGGGATGTCATTGTTCCTTTGCTGAGTACTGCCCCCACAGAGCTGGCAGGTGGGCACCATATCTGAGTCTCCATCAACCTGGCTAACAGTATTTGTCCCACCCTGGAAATTTCCTGAGACTCTGACCCACCCAATTTGTGAACCCACCCAAGCCACTTCCATTGGCTTTTTCATTCAAACAGACTATCTTGACTCATGATTACTACTTTCCTAAAATATCTCAATTAAGCAGCATCTGGCTTTTTCATGCCCTATACCTCTTATTAAAGTGGCCCCAGGCCCAGCACTAGAGGAAGCTGGCTTAGATTCACAGCTTGGCCTGTCCTGGGTACCTCCCACCCAGCAAAAGTAGCAACCACCTGCATATCACTTTGAATCTCATGCTTGGTAGCCCCCAGGCAAGGCACAGGTGGCAGGTGACCTTGAATTGCACTTGGGTGGTTCTTGGTTGGGAAATTTACCACCCAACCACCTTCACAAAAGACACACTCAAGGGGTAAATTCAACGTGCAACAAAACCATACTGAAATAAGTACAGTGCTGTGGGGTCAGCCTTGTACAGCTGATCCTCCACTGTGTTCATAGCCAGTATTTGCAGAAGATAGGCCTGGGGGAAAACCCCTCCTACTGATGTTCTGATAGCAATCAAGGCTCAACAACAACAGGAGGGTGCACACAACTCACAGGTGGGAGGGCACACCTGGAGTACCCAGTTCCAGTGCTCAAGGAGGCTGTTCCAATAAACCCTACAGAACATCTGCTACATAAGGCCACTCTACCAAGTTTGGGAGATGTAGCAACTGTACTTAATACATAGAAACAAACACAGGGAGGCAGCCAAATGGAGGAAACAAATGAAGAAACATAACAAGCCTCCAGAAAACCAACTAAACAAAATGGAGGCAAGCAATCTGCCAGATGCAGAGTTCAAAACACTGGTTATAAGAATGCTCAATGATCTCAGTGAGAATTGCAACAAAGAGATAGGAAACATAAAAAGAAGCAATCAGAAACAAGGAATACATTATAGGGAATCAACAGTGGAGTAGTTGAAGCCGAAGATCAAATCAGCAGTTTGGAAGATAAGAAAGCAAAAAACACACAATCAAAATAGCAAAAAAATTTTTAAAAATTCCCAAAATGAGGATAGTATAAAGAGCCTCTTTAAGGATAGTATAAAGGAAAACTTCAAGGGTACCACCATTTGCAAAATGGTGATGCTGGAAGGGGAAGAGAGAGAGTAAGAAATTAAAAATTATGTGAAAAAATAATGACAGAAAAGTTCCCTAACCTGGTGAAGGAAATGGACATATAAGTCAAGAAGTGCAAAAATTGTTAAACAAGATGAACCCAAAGAGGCCCACATGATGGGACATGATCATTAAAATGTCAAAGTTTAAAGACAAAGAGAGAATCTTAAAAGCAGTAAAAGAAAAGCAGTTAGTTATCTACAAGGGAGTTCACATAGACTGTCAGCTTATTGATTTCTCAACAGAAGCTGCAGGGCAGAAAGGATTGGCAAGAAATATTCAAAGTGATGAAAACCAAGGACCTACACCCAAGATCACTCTACCCAACAAAGCCATTATTTAGAATAAAAGGACAGGTAAAGAGCTTTTCAGACAAGAAAAACCTAAGAGTTCATCACCACCAGGCCCGTATTACAAGAAATAAATGTTAAAAGAGTATTCTTTAAGAAGAAGGGGAAAATAAGATAAAAATATGAATAATAAAATGGCAATAAGTATATATCTATCAACAATTACTGTAAATGCAAATGTATTAAATGCTCCAATCAAGAGACATATAGATTCTGAATGGATAATAAAACAAGACCCTTACATATGTGGTCTAACAGAGAGCCACTTCAGATCGAAAGACACACACACAGAGTTAAAGAAAAGCGATGGAAAAAAACATTTCATGAAAATGGAAACAGACAATAAAAAAATGGGGTAGCAATAATTATTCCTGACAAAATAGACTTTAAAACAAAAGCTATATAACAAGAAACAACAAAGGACCCAGCAATTCTACTTCTCAGTAATTATCTGAAGATACCTAAAATGCTAAATCAAAAAGCATATACATTCACATGTTTATTGCAGCAGTATTCACAATAGCCAAGATATGGAAGCAACCTAAATGTTCTTCAATAGAAGGATGGATAAAGAAGTGGTACCACATACAATGGAATATGACTCAACCATAAAAAAAAGAATGAAATCTTGCCATCTGTAACAACATGGATGGATTTAGAGGGTACTGTGCTGAGTGAAATAAGTCAGACAGAGGAAGGCAAATGCCATATGATATCACTTATATGTGGAATGTAAAAAACAAAAGTGAACAAGCAGAACAGAAGCAGACTCATAGATACAGAGAACATCTGGATGGTTACTCAGTGAGAGTGGGCTTGGGGTAATGAGTGAGAATGTGAAGGGATTAGTTAGTAGAAATTGATAGTTCCAGAATAGTCACAGGGAATTGGAACATAGGCAATATAGTCAATAATATAATAACTATATATGGTATCAGATGGGTACTAGATTTTGGGGGGTGATCACTTAGAAATTATATAATGTCAAATCTCTGGGCTGTACCTGAAACTAATATAATATTATATGTCAACTCTAATTGAAAAACAATAAATTAAAGTAAAAGAAGTACAAATTGGTAGTTACAAGTTAGTCATGAGGATGTAAAGTACAGCATACAGAACATGGTCAATAATACTGTAATACCTGTGTATGATGTTAGTTGCATAATAGATTTAGCAAGGAGATTGCTTCATAAGTTATATAAATCTCTAATCACTATGTTGCATACCTGAAAAAAATATAATCTTGTATGACAACTGTATTGTAAAAAAATTTTTTAAAAATTAAGAAAACCTGAAAAGTTCACCACTACAAATGCTTTGAAATAGCAGATAAAAAACCATTATTTTTTCAACTGCAATACTGAACTTGCAACAAAAGGGTGAAAATATGCACACACGGGCATGCAGGAGAGAGAGGGAGAGAGAGAGAGGGAAGAGAGAGAGAGAACCGGGTCTACGATAGTAACATCTATAAAGCAATGTGGTAATGGTACGAACAGATTATGATTTGCATTAAGGGAGCTTATGGGTCTCATTCACCTAGGAGCTCAGGATTAAAATTTAAATTCCTATGTGGAGAAGCAACAAGTTGACCATGTCCCAGCACATGGACACAATAATGAAGCCTATCTGTCTCTAATGAAGGGAAAAGATAGTATCTATTTGGAATTCATACCCAGGGTTATGTGTAGTCCAGGAACATCTGTATCAAAAAATTAGCCTAAGAATTCATCCTAGGACACTAAGCAAAAACAAATGCAAAATGTCTCTGAAGGGCTGGCTATATTCATTCTGGCCAAATATTTTTTATATAGTATTCTCTACTAATGAGAAACTCATAATCCTAAATTACAAATCATATGAAGAAACAATCCACCAGGAGAATCCTATAACCAGACACAACAAATAGGAGGCTCTGAATCTTGCAAACTTTGGATAAATGAAGAAAACAATGGATTATTTAGTATCAGTTTTAAATGACTAAAACTAAAGGGAATGTAAACTGTACGAAAAGAAGTATTAAAATAATAAGTAGACCATTTAGAAATGGAAATGACAGCAAGAATAACAAAGCCAATAGACAGGTGAAACAGCTGTTTAGACATCATTGAAGACATAATCAATGGTATGAAAAACGGATTTAAAAAATAACTCAGAATGCAGCACAGTGAGATAAAGGGATAAATATAATTTAAAAGACAAAATATAAAATGGATAAAAAGTTCAATGAGTCTAATAAACTTCAGAAAGAAAATATAAGTATGAGGCATCAATATTCAGGTATATCCTTGTATATGTCCCAGAATTAATTGAACATATGATTGCTATCAGTTAAGAAGAAACCAAAGTAAATAAAAGCCAAATCCACAGCAAGATACATTTCAGTGGAACTGAAAAACAACAGAGACAAAAGGGATATTAAGAGCAACCAGAGAGAAAAGACAAATTATTTTCCAAGGGTGACAATTAGACAACAGTAGACTTTTAAAAAGCAAAGATAAGTAACAGAAATCAATAAAGTATTTTTAAAGGATAAGAGAAAATAACTGCCAATCTGCAATAATATACCCAACTAACTTATTGTTTGGTTATTGAAGGTATTTGCCAATTATTAACAGAGATATCCTAGAAAACCAAGAATTGTTTCTTAGTTAAAAAAACAATATATAAATAAAGTCTTGCAAGACAGATTTAAAAAGAGAGAAAGGTTAAGCAAACATGTCTACTTATATTAGTATGGATGAGGGGGCGTAACTACAGGTAAGGCAGGGATTTTTAAAAGGAGAGCATTAGAAAAAATTTTATGTCAATGCATTAAAAAATCTAGCCAAAATGGTCAATTCATTTTAACTGTAACTCACAATTACTCAAAAAGGAAGAGAAAACCTGATAAATAATAATTAGAGAAACTGAATCATTAGTTAAGGTAATCATTAAATCAGTAATTACACACATACACTGCTAGAATTCTCTCAGATAAGTTCTATCATCTTTCAAAATAAAATTCTAATATTCTAATTTAATCTTGTACAAACTTTTTCATAGAATATAATAAGCTGACAATCTTTTTTAACTCATGAAAAGATAAGCTTGATATAAAATGAGCAAGAAAAAATATAGGTGAGTTTCATTTAATATAAACATTCTAAGTAAAATATTAGCAAACAAAATTTAGAGTGAATATTCAAAAAATTATGACCAAGTAGAAGTTACCCCAGAATAGAATGATTTAATTTTTGAAAACATAAATGCACTGATTAATGCATTAAAAGGGGAAAAAACACTGGCCAAGATGGAGGCATAGGTGGACACACTATGCTTCCTTGCACAACCAAAATTAAGGACAACAAAGATTTAGAAACAAGAAAACATGCAGAACTGATAGAAAATTGAACTGTACGGAAACCCGACAACCATTCATCCAGACTGATAAGAGGGGCAGAGTTGCGGCAGGAAAAAGTGGAGGTTGGTGCACCCAGGTGTGCAGGCAGTGGCTGGCAGACCCCAGGTGCACAGGCGGCATCTAGTGGACCCCAGGCAGGGGGTGGCAACGGGCAGACCCAGTGAGGCTGCGAAAGGTGGCTGGCTGACCAGGTGGTCCCACATTTGCGAGCAGATCATCCAGGCAAAAATGGGGAGTGAGACAGACCTCGAAACCCGGGGCCCCAGCGCCTCGAAATAAAACCTAAAAACACCAGTTGAAAATGCTTGTGGGGGTTGAAGTGCTAGGAGAGACTCCCAGCCTCATAGGAGAATTCGTTGGAGAGACCTACAGGGTCCTAGAATGTACACAAGCTCACCCACATGGAAATCAGCACCAGAAGGGCCCAATTTGCTTCGGAGAAGTGGTGGAAGAGACTGCAATCTGAGAGAGAGCAGAGCAAGCTCCATTGTTCCCTCTCGGACCCCGCCCCCACATACATCATCACAACCCAGGGACTGGGCTGCCCCCACCTGGGGAACACCTAAGGTTCCGCCCCTCATACATAACCACCATGATCAGACCAAAAAAAAAAAAAAAAAAAAAAAAAAAAAAAAAAAAAAAAAAAAAAAAAAAAAAAAAAAAAAAAAAAAAAAAAAAAAAAACAACAAAAAAAAAAAAACAAACGGAAAACAAACAAACAAAAAAAACCCAAAACCAAAAATGGCTCAAATGGGAGAACAGATCATAGCCTCAGAGCCAATTCATCTAAACGAGCAAGAGATAGCCAACTTATCAGATGGAGAGTTCAAAGCACTGGTGATCAGGATGCTCACAGAATTGGTTGATTTTAGTTGCAAATTAGATGAACAAATGAAGGCTACACTAAGTGAAATGAAGGAAAACACACAGGGAACCAATAGTGATGGGAGGTAAACTGGTACTCAAATCAATGGAGTGAACCAGAAGGAAGAAAGAAACAACCAAACAGAAAACAAGGAAGAAACAAGAATTCAAAAAAATGAGGAGAGGCTTAGGAACCTCCAGGACATTTTTAAATGCCCTGACATCCAAATTACAGGGGTTACCAGAAGGGGAAGAGGAAGAGCAACAAGTGGAAAACTTATTTGAACAAATAATAAAGGAGAACTTCCCCAATCTGGCAAAGGAAATAAACTTCCAGGAAGTCCAGGAAGCTCAGAGAGTCCCAAAGAAGTTGGACCCAAGGAGGAACACACCAAGACACATCATAATTACATTACCCAAGATTAAAATGAAGGAGAGAATTCTAGAAGCAGCAAGGGATAAGGGGATGGACAGTCACCTACAAAGGAGATCCCATCAGACTGTCAGCTGACTTCTCAAACGAGACCATGCAGGCAAGAAGGGGCTGGAAAGAGGTATTCCAAGTCATGAAAGTCAATGACCTACATCCAAGATTGCTCTATCCAGCAAAGCTTTCATTTAGAATGGAAGGGAAGATAAAGTGCTTCTCAGATAAGGTCAAGTTCAAGGAGTTCATCATCACTAAGCCCTTATTATATGAAATGTTAAAGGGACTTATCTAAGAAAAAGAAGATAAAAAATATGAACAATAAAAAGACAGCAAACTCACAGGTATTAACAACCACACCTAAAACAAAAGCAAAGTAAGCAAACAAGTAGAACAGGAGCAGAAACACAGAAATGTAGATCACATGGAGGGTTAGCAACAGGGGAGTGGGAGGAGGAGAGAGTGGGCAAGGTACAGAGAACAAGTAGCATAGATGGTGGGTAGAAAATAGACAGGGGGAGGGCAAGAATAGTGTGGGAAATGTACAAGCTAAAGAACTTATGACACATGGACATGAACTAAAGGGGGGAATGTGGGTGGGAGGGGGTGTGCAGGGTGGAGGGGAATGAAGGGGGGATATGGGACAACTGTTATAGCATAATCAATAAAATATATTAAAAAAAAAGGAATAGAAGGAAACTTTCTTATCCTGATTAAAGATTTCATCCTCTAAAAATCTGAGAAAATATAATACTTAATGGTGGTAAGTCAAAGGCATTTAACATAAAATTTGGGACAAAATGTCTGCTGTCAATGTTTCTATTTAACATTGCACAAGAGGTCCTAAAAATAATGGCAAGTGAAGAAAAAGAAATAAATATTTAAATATAAATAAATTTAATATTTACCTTATACTCAACCAAATCAATTAAAACATAGATATATTACAAAAGAACAAACATAATTGTCACTATTTGCATATATGAATACTTATTTAGAAAATCTAAATAACCTACAAACTTTTAAAAGTAATGAGTTTAACATGGTAAGAAACAAGAATTAAACAAAAATCTATTTTCTTTATGAACTGTCAACCAATAATTAGAATATTTAGAAAAAGAATAAAATTCACAGTAAAAATTAACTACTTCAACAGTAATTACAAGGTATCAAGCAATGAATATAACAAAGAAAGTAGAAGATTTTTACAGGGAAAATTATAAAATATATTGAAAGATGTGAAAGGAAGCTTAAATAAATGGAGAGCTACATTATGTCCATGAATGGGGGAAGCTGATATTTAGATGTAGACATCATCCCCAAAATAATCTATTGAGTGCTATTATAACTAAAATCCCAACATTGGTTTTCATGTAACCTGAGATGATGATGCATATACATTCATATAGTATAGTAAATATTCAAGAATAGGCAAGATACATTTGTGGAAAAATAGTAAAGATGGGTTCATGTATTATAAGGCTATAATAATTAAACTATGTCTAATTATAAAGACATGGGGGCTCAACAGCATTAAATATCCCTGAGAAAAGAAAGACTAGTTAATAAATTGTATTGGGACAATTGCTTATTTATATATTAAAGGATAAAATTTGATCAATACATCACACCATACAGACATCTAAATTCTAAATCGATTAATGATCTCTAGAAAAAGTGACTGTAAAACTTTTCAAAGAAAAGATAAAAAATACTTCTATTAAATTTTGTGGGAAAATATGTAATATATCCCAATGTAAAAACCATAAAGGGAAATACTGACAGGTTTAACTATATTTTAAAAAATTAAATTTCTATGTGATAAAAGATATAAATAACTTAAAAACTAAGTTATTGACTAAGATATTTGCAAATCATATGCCCCCTTAATGGTTACTGTCCAGAATATTAAAAAAATGCCTACAAATCAACAATAAAGAAGAATTAAAAATGGGTAAAATATATACACATAATTTTTAGTTGGAATGCTTAATGACATTATACAAATATATTAACTTCAAAAATAATTGGAAAGTCCTTACACCCAAGAGATTAGCAAAACAGAATGTTTGATCATGCCCAATACTGAAAAAGATGTGGGGAAACAGAAATGCTAATCAGTGATTCTTAGCCCTCGCTGAACACTAGAATCACCTGGGGAACTTTAAGCAAATACCAGTGTTGGGTCACCTCCCCATAGATTTCTCTTTAATTGTTCTGGGGTGGAACAGAGGCCTTGGTAATTTTAAAAAGCTCCGTAGGTGATTTTTTTCTGCAGCTGGAGTTTCAAACTCCCATATGCTCAACATTGTTGATAGCTGAATTAACCAATACAGTTTGGAGAGCAGTTTAGCAACATCTAGTAAAGCGAACATGTGCTTCCCTATGACTCAACAATTCAACTTCTGGGTGACTCCCCTTGGGAACTTCTTGCACAAGTTTTGGAGAGATGCACAAGGATCACTGCAGCACCGTCATAAACAGCAAAAACTGCAGGGACCACCCACATTTCCTCAGTAGGAAAATGGACAAACAGCCTTGGATCATGTATGCTATGTGTGCTGTCCTGCAGTTACAGTAAATGGACTAGACACCTATGTATCCAGGTGGACACATGTCTAAAACAATGTTGAATTAAAAGAAGCTATAAAATAATATGGGCAATGCTGTGTATATTTTAAAATTTAAACACAAAACAATAGTATAACCACACATAGATATAACCACATATAGATATTTCATTTTGGGATTATTACCCACCCCCCCACATACATAGTAAAATTACTAAACTATACATGAGAATAATATATAGCAAACTTAGATAATTATTTTGAGAGGGAAGGAAGGGGAAAGAAAGGAAGTGATGCTTTGATTTTATTTATGTGTTTCATTTTATTTTACAAGTTATCTGAACTGAAGATGGCAAAATAACATTTAATTTTGGTGGGGAGTTTGCAGATAACTGTTACTTTATTTTTGTATGTTTGAGATATTTTATATTCAAATATGTGAAAAGCAAAAGAGCAATGCAATTGGTATGCTCATGGGGGCATATCTTTATTATTTTTTAATCATCGAAGAATCTATTTTTAGACATAGAACTAAAAAGTAAACAAAAAAGGCACCAGATATGGTGCTAGAGTCCAGAATTCTCATTCTAGTTCTGCAGCTAATTTGTAAGCCATGTCACTATACTGACTTCAGTTTCCTCATATGCTCTCGTACAATGTAAACATGTTGGATAAGATAATCCAAAACTCAGGCTAACTTCAGATGTCTGTGAGGCTCACTCTCATGTATCAGGTAGACAATAGGCCACTTAAAGAAGTCAACATCTACTGAACATTCTCTTAACTGGTGAAGGAGGAGCATGACAAGTGGAGTTGAGCACCAGAACTGCCTTAGCTGATGGGTCACCGGTACCTGTAAGGGGAGCTGCCAGGCAATCCCGTTCCCCATAGAAGCACAAATCTTTAAGCACATCCGAATCAGAAAGCAAGTAATTCTTCTGAAAGCAACAACCATCCTGGATGGTGAAGCCCAGACTCATTAGGCTCCCTTTCTGTTCCCAAATCACCCCTCCCTCTCAGGCCATCCAAGATTACTCTATCACTGCTCACATTTCCAAAAGGTATTCACAACAGGACTTTGCCCTTGGACTACATCTAGCTACTATACAACATGTAGGGGGGAAATTTTTAAAAAACACCTATAGAGCTGAAATCATATACTCTCCTAAATGAAAATACCAGATGGTCTGGCAGATAGGGCTCTTTAACAATAACGAGGCCAGTTCTGGGAGCACTGGCTTTGGCAACCAATGAGGCAGAGGAGTCATGTTCCTGTGAGGGCAAGGCAGACAGTATGTAATGATGGGGGGCAGTGCAGGGGACACGTTGGAGGGAAGAATGCAACACTCTCCATTTGTGGACGAGGCTTTCACCATTACCTTTCCATTGAATGCATGATTTCAGACCTGCTGGGTTACAGAAAGCTGTGGCCTGGATGATGGTTGCAGAGGTAAACTGCGGGAAGTGGGGAAGCACAGACCACGCCTATACCCATTCTTCTCCAAATGGCAACCAGGCGACACTCTGAAAGCAGCCAGCTCTTCCCCTAAATGATTTCTGAGAAAGGTAGCACAACCTGTCCTGTAGCAAAGTCACGATTCACAGCTACCACATAAGGAGGGAAGGGGGGATGAGGGATGGGGGTGGGAATTAGGAGTCCAGGAAGGAGTGGGATATTTGGGGCACATTTAGTTGCCTCCCTGATTACTCGCACACTGCCCAGCCACATCCCGCTGGAGCAGCCTGACAGCCCTGCTTCCCGGAGTCCTGAGCGGGTGCCAACGCATGCGCGGCTGGAGCTCCATTTGATAGTGTAATCAACAAAAGGGAACCACAGAGGCTGCAATATTTTAATGTTTCAGTGACCTTTTGCCGCAGAGTAAGGTTTTTTTTTTTTTTTTTTTTTTTTTTGCACATTTGCTACATGATTTCATGGCATTTTCAAAAGGGGTTCAGGAGAAGCACAGTTTTAGTGAATTTTCCCCTAGATTTACAGATTCTTCAGCAAATTTACCTCAGTACTACAGAGACAGTGACAAAAGTTGATTTGCTTGCTAGGGCAACAATGGTCCTTTCGGAATAAATTTTTACTTACTCATTTTTCAATCTAAAATACACTTTATATTACTGGAGGAAATGAAGCAGAAAATATTCATTGGAAACATTAATGAAATTACATGACTCTTGGCATAAAAACATAAACATTACTATAAATATTACCTGCTACCTGCTAAACAGTATTAAGAGCAGAATACTCAGTACATCATTTTGTAATTAATTTATGAGTTTGCAAATCATTGCATTTATATTTAGAATCCAACCGATAACACTTCACTGACATTACAATATGCAAAAATACGATTATTAGGCGATTAAAAAGGAAGAAAATAGGACAACAAACACAGAGTACTTACTTGCAGTGATATTTTTAAAGTCATCCTGATTTTCAAATTTGGCTTTTTTCTTTAAGAGCAAAGTCCCTGATCTGAGCTATCCTGCTTTGGTCTTCAGGGTGTACTCCAATTTTGCACAGGACAAATCTTTAAGAAATCTTCCTTTTTATATGTGTTTCCCCAAATATCACAGCTCTACTGGAAAGTAGTAAAAAGGGGAAGGACTGTCCTTTAAACAAAGTCCCATGAAGTTCAGAATGTAAGCAACAAAGGACAGATAAAAATCGCTGCAAAACTTCTATCTAGTTCAGGAGTGTAACTGCTCCCTCAGCTCCATGTGCAGGCGTCCGGGTGACATTTCTCATCATCCAGCCAGTGTTTTTTACAGCAACTCGAGGATGTTTGGAGAGAAATGAACTCACTCTCTGAACTTCCTTATAGTAAAGGAAAACATATGGAGGATTTCCTGCTGAGGCTTCCCTACTGAGGCACAAATTCGAGGGGGTGTGGAATTTACTTGTGACGGCGCTCTGTTTCCTAGACTCAGCACTATCTGCTCAGCAATGAGCCCGCAGGCACTGCTGCTGCTCGGCGGAGAACACTGTTATTCCGCAACACGCCAGCAACAGTGGCCACTCCTAGGAAGCAGGTCAACGGTATGTTAGCGCCTTATTTGTCAGTCCTTGTTTCAATCACGTTACCTCCAGTAGCAGATAAGTGTCCATAAAGGCATTCTGCTGAAATACAGGCTTCTTATCCCATTTGTTTCCTCCCTGCCTCTTCATCTTCACCTCCCGACTTCCTATCTGATATACGGTCTTCAGGTGTGCACTTTGTAAGCACATTCTGGAAAATTAGCTTAAAATGTTACCAAGGTGTTCTTTCCCCATCCAGCCCTTCCCCATTTGACAATGTACTTCAGAGGACAGAACGTTTCAAAATACGTTATAAAGACACCAGTTGGTGAATGAATATTAAATTGCATATATGAGGAAAACAGCATTCCACATAAGCTACCCACAGCTACGGAGGCCCACTCCTTGACCCCACAGATTAATACTCTCTAGTTTGAAAAACAGAAACAGAAACAACTGATATCTCAAAGCCTCCCTCTGAAAGTCCTGTGGATGCCGGGGTTACTTCCTTCCCCACCATCAACAGTCAGTCACTGCTGCCCGTCACGGGAGTGTGTCCCCTATGAATCTAGCAATTCCACTAACAGAGCATTAACCAGGTATTGATCTCAATTATCCTAATAATTTGCTTCAACTCCATGTTCAACTTGTTATTACAAACTGGTATTAAACATCCTTCTAGAAATAACTGCTATGTGGTCTTTCTTTCCATGTCAATGTCTCCATGTAAAAAATTTATTTTGCGGGACAAATGTTTTCATAAGCCCCGCTGAATGCCAGCATGAATGATTAAAGGAGGTAAAGATGGGGATGTGGGAGATGTGTATATTGTATATGGAGCGATTGCTGCTCTGTGTGGTGGAGACAAAGAAAACTTTCATGGGCTGAATAAAATTTTTTTCAAAATTTTCTGAAAGGATGTTCGACATCAGAGGTCCACAACTATGATCCATGGACCAAATCAGGCCCGTAGCCAGTGTTTGTAAATAAAGTTTTATTGGAACACAGCCACATCCATTTGCTTATACATTATCTATGGCTGCTTTCATATTATAATGGCAAGGCTGAGTAGTTATGACAGAAACTCTGTGGCCCATAAAGCCCAAAATAATTACTATCTAGCCCCTTACATAAAAAGTGTGCAGACCCACCTTCTGTATGATAGAAGGTCACTAGACAACGACAAATGCTTAGGCTTGATTTTCTGAGTTGTGCAGTTAGAAGTATCATCTTAAACATATTTAGGGAAATGTTGATCACTCAAATGCCCTCCCCCTATGTGGTAGGAGGGCTTCTTGTAGGTATGGGGTGAGGGTGGAACCCCAAGCTCCCAGGGAAAAAAATGGAGCATATGGGGGTGTTCTTGGATGACACAGTCAGGAGATTCTAGACATCATCAAGGAGGGAAGCCAGAGAAGCCAGGCTGAGAGTGAGAACTGAGAAGCACAACGAAGGAAAAAAATAATGAAATGGTTACAAGTCAGGATATGAAGCATAAAATGGCTGGAATGAGTGGTGAGGACTAAGACGCTGAGAAAAAAAACAAAAAACAAAAACATGAGGTGGACAATGTTTTTCTGGTGGAAGAGTGACTCAGTTTTCCCAATTTTCCCAGGACTTTCCCAGTTTTAAAACCAAAGGTCCTGAATCCGGGAACCTCCTTGATGCCAAGGAATCCGGACAGCTGCCTGACCTGCTGATGCTGTGCAGGGAGCATGGGAGTTGAGCCTGAAAGAAAGACCTGAAGCACAGTAGCCGTACTGCCCAAGCGATTAGTGTCTTCCGTCTTAGAGACCTTGGATCAGAGAAGGGAGCCACTTAGGTGCTCCTGGGGGCCACTGGGGCCACCAGAGAAAGATACAATCTCTGTTCTCATTGGGTAAGTGATTTCACTGAAAGAACTTACACCATGTAAACAGGAAGAGAACAGCCTTCAAACAACCCATAAACTAGTGTGAGATCATCTATCCTACTGGGCAGTGTTTGGCCTGGCCTTTTTACCCCAAAGCCAGCCTGAATTTTTTCTCAGAAGAGCTGACCTGCATGATTGGGTTACTATTTGTTACTTTGAATTCTCAGCTTTCATTTTCCCAAACTCCATAGCCATCCCAAGTACTGTTTGGCTTTTAAGTTTGATTGCTCTTTTATTAAACAATGAATGCTGACTCAACTTTCCAGGCCCCAAATGTAGCAATTTTTTTCATTCATCAATGCAACAGTAAGTCAGAACATCACCAAATATTGCTACTAAGTGCCAAGCACTGTACTGAGCCTGGGGCATAGGACCGAATCAGACAAACAAGGTAGCTCTGGTCCTGGCCCAGAAAAAGGAAACCTAGAAACATACAACCAGGATAATTTCAGACTGGGATACATGTTTGGGGAGAAATAAGCCAAGTAATATACTAAAGAATAACTGGGTGGGGTGGGGATTCTATCCTAGATAGGGTGGTCAGAGAGAACCTTTCTGAGAAGGTGACACTTTAGCCCAATCCTGAAAGCTGTGAAGGGGTGGGCTATACAGTGAGCTAGGAAAGCTACAAGTTCAAACACAGAGGTAGGAAGGAACTTGGTGTGTCCCCAAAAGCAGAATGGATACTGGTGCGGCCTAGTGGGCAAGTGGGGAAAGTTAGAGATGGTCACAGACCGGATGGTGTGTGGTCCTGCAGGAATGGTGAGGAGGGTCAGGTTCTCAAGGGTAAGGCAAGGTTAGCAGGGGAATGTCTCCGACCTGGTTTATGTTTCTAAAGGATTTCTCTAGCCCTACTTCTCAGAATGGATTGGAGGGAAGTAAAAGTGAAAAGCAGATCAGTTGAGAGGAGGGTGTTGGCTGGGATGAAATCGTGCCATTGGTGTTCAAGGGAAGAGAATGGTTTTGAGATGTATTTGGAAGTACAGCAAATCCACCTCAGAAACAGTGGTCTGAAATCATCTCATTTAGTTGTCTCCAATGTTAATTTTCAATTTCACATGTTAATCTTCCATTTCCACCCATTTGAGGGAAATTACAGAGATCAGAGGCCTCATCTTCTTAGCCAGCACCATACCCCCAGCACCCAGCAGCCAGCACACGCCTCACACCGAAAAAGGAACACCTGTTATTTTGTCAGCTGCACAGCAGGTGCTGAGAACAAAAGCCATGACTGAGCAGGGTGGGTCTCAAAATCACAGAGTGAGAAGAGAACACATTGGTCTGCTGACAGCTATCTTTGCTTCTGGAGTTTGAACACGGAGGTGGATACAGTAGATTGGCTCACGCAGCATCCCTTCCAACTCCTTCTACAAAGCTTCCTTCATGGTAGAGCCTGGGCAGCTGAAAAAGACAAATCTCAGACACCCTTGCGTAGGGTTCTGCCAGCCGTACACACTCTCGCAGACTTGAATTCGGTCCTGCCATGAGTGGGTAAGAGCTGTAGCACGGGACGCATCCATTTCGCAGGTGCAGGTGAGCAGGCCAGCATGGGTCCTCAGCCCGCAGTTAGGGCTGGCTTCACGGGCTGTGACCAAAGCAGTCACACAGGGCCCCGAGACCAGAAGGGCCCCACGCTTGGGGATGTTGTTGTTGCTGTCCTGATTCTTAATAATTTTGAACAAGGGGCATTTTAATTTTTCACTCCGTTTTGGATGCCAACATTTTCATTTCCTACTGGGCCGCTCAAAGTACGTACCTAGGCCCTGTGTTCTGGGGTCAGCCCCTCCACTCTGGGGGGAGCAAGGACAAGTGTTCCCTGAGTCAGCAGCTGTGGCAATAGCTTCCAGTTCTCTGGATATTGCCTCAAGTGTCACAACCCAGGACTCAACAGCTGGTCCAGTGGCTCCCTGGTCCTCACCTTCCTGGACATGACAGAGGGAAGCCAGCTTTGCTCATGGTTGTTATGTCTGGAGCCGTTTTGGGAGGCCCAGCCTTGACCTGACCCTCCAGGTCTCTAATGATATTTTTTTCTTCCTCACCTGAGGACATTTTTGTTTTCATTTCATTTTAGAGATAGAGCTGGAGAAAGAGAGAGGGAAAGAGGGAGAGGGAGACAGAGAGAGAGACATTGGTTGCTTTTACTATGCACCCTGACTGGGGATCGAACCAGCAACCTGGGTATGTGCCTTCACTGGGAATCAAACCTGTGACCTTTCAGTCTATGGGACAACACTTGAACCAACTGAGCCACACTGACCAGGACTGTAATGATTTTGTGAGCAAAATTCCCTTTTGGTTTAAAATACATTGGATGCTGTTATCTTTAATAATACTCATTCCTAATCAAGGGCACAACTGGATGAAGAAGCTGCCTTCTTAAAGAGCTTTTTTACTGTTTCATCATCAGATTTGCCCTGTTGAGGTGGTGGAACTTAGCAGAAGTTTGGGATTTCACGTTCTGGGCATGCTCTTTTTGAGTGGAGAGCCTGAGCTGCTGTTTAGCAGGGATGGACTTGGGCACCTTAGTTACAACATTTAATTGTGAAGATGTGTTCTTTTCCTTACTAATCTGTTGGACCTGCAAGCATAACCTGTCTACTTCTCGCTTGGATATCCATGTCACACGTGAAATGTGAGCAAGCTGTTGTATTGGTATATTGTTTGCCTGTGGCTGACACAAATTATTATAAACTGGGTGGCTTAAAACAATAGGCATTTATGCTCCCAGAGTTCTGGAGGCCAGAAGTCCCAGATCAAGGTGTGGCAGGGCTGGCTCCCTCTGGAAGTTCTGAGAGAGAATCTGTCCTGTGCCTCTCTCCTAGCTTCCGGTGGGTACTGGCAAAGCTTGGCTTTCTTAAGCATTCTTTCACCTCTGCCTTGTTGGTCTTTGCATGGTCTTCTCCTCTGTGTGTCGCTGTTTTTTTCCTTTTCTTCTACTCTTCTTCTAAGGACAGGATCATTGGATTTAGGTCCAACCCTCAGCCACTATGACCTCATCCTAATTACATCTGCAAAGATCTTATTTCCAAACAAGGTCACATTCTGAGGTTGTGGCATCGACTTTATTCAACCCATGACACCAGGGTACAGATTTGAACATGTAGTACAAACTAAGGTGATTTGGTCTACACAGAAGTGAAACATCCTGACCTCAGAGCTCTCTCTTCCTGGCAGCTAAACCAACCAGCTACAGAAATGGGAGATTAGAAAGACGTAAAGGTAACCAACCATACCATAGTGGAAGAAAATGAAAGCTCCTGAAGTTTGTTACACCTTCAAACACATCCTACTGTTCACAGCGCCTCTGTGTATCTTGCTTGAGTGTCAAGTGACATCTTTCTTTCAATGCATTTGTTGCCAGGAAATATTAAATTTACAGGGAAATGTCAATAAGTTACCCAAAATAAACCATCAAAAACACCAACCTCCTTGTGTAAAACTTTTTTTTTTCAGCTAAATTTTTTTTCTGCATGAATGCGCCCCTCTGGTTTTGTTCTGCCTAGGAAAATTTCCGCAGTACCACCAGCAAAGGACAAGTGTTCGTGCAGAGGAGAAAAATGTCAGGCAAATTGTTGAAATTAATGTTGCTTCACTCATGTAATGTGATGACTTTTTACATTTCACCATTCAAAAAATAAGTTAAGCTACTTTGGATACTATGTTTCTAGTTCAATGAGATCTAATTCCTTAAAGCTAAAGAAGTTAGTATTTTTCTCCCCCCAAAATTATACAACAAAATATAGCCTTAGGAAGGAGATATCTTTTTTATGGGCATAGAAGAGAAGCCTGCATTAGGAACTAAACAAAAAGCTATTGCATCGGAACTCTTACATCATTTTTCACTGTACACATCTTGCCATGAGAGAATTACATTTATCAGGCGGCACTGATGCTGTGTACTCTTTCTTATTCCATTAATTGAACTATAATATAATCACTTGGGTTACCCATAACCAATCTTTGGAAGATTAATATAGAATGCTATTTTTTGTTCATATTTGGCTTCTGCATGGTAATGAGACAGCAATAAATTTTATGTTCACATAAAATGTAAGAATTGCATTTTGTACCAAACAGCCAACATCAAAAATAACTGCTGGTATAAACAATCATTCTTGGCAAACATTAATGTGTCCCTGAAGATACTAATGCAATGTCCATTGCAGCTACAAAAATCTGAATATTTAAGTCATAAGAATTCATAAAGACAAAAATTACTAAAAATATGTCACATGTAAAAAACAATATGAAATAGATTTTGAATGTTGGCTTTCAAGTTACCTCATTTTGAATATGCACTTTGAGGGAACAAAACTTGATTTGTTCTAACCTAAGTACTTGCTTTATTCCTGGATCAATCATTTTGGTCATTATTATTCCTTTAACTTTTAAGGTTTTTTTCTCCTCTTTCAACATTATTTCCTCCTGAATGTCCTTCTGGGTTTTTGTTGATTTTAGATCCCCTTAGCTTACTTTCTCTTCACCCCTCCCCCATTTTCCATCTATTTGCCTTTCTACTGGTTTTCTCCATCACAGTTAATCTACCAAGAGTGTTAACAATGGAAGTATGAGCCATACTGAAACCATAAAGCTGTGGATCAGTGTAAATACTGCTCAGCAATATATCCAGCAAACTTAAGTATGTTTAAAAATAAGACCACAATTCAACTGAAAAGTTAACAAACTCAACTAACTACATAAAACAAGGTAGTTATAACAATGGAAAAGGAAATAGCAACTGGGAAGATAGACAAAAGAGTTGGTAAGTTTCTTTCTACCTGTGACATTAAATAATTTAAACATCCACAGTAGCATTTTGTTTGTTTTGTTGTTACTCATGATGTTGACCCCACTTCTCAGATCGTTAATGAGAGTGACAAAGTGGAGTTCAGTTTAGAGAGCATTTTGCTTTCCCTCAAGTCCCCTCCATGATTCATCGTTAGACGTTGCCTAGATTCCCACCTACTTTTTAATCTGGGGGGATATTTAGACTTTGGCAAGTTTGGATTGATTTACTGGGTAAACTGTAGTGACCTAGCAATAACTGCTTCTTGAGAATTCAGATATATTACATCTATCGCATTCTCTTTGTCCATTAATTTTATCATTCCATAAAAAGGCCATTGAGTTAGTGAAACATGGTTTCTACTCTTCATTTTTCTCACCTGTGGTTGGCTTAAAGTTTTCTTTTCTCTTATTATTTGTTCAGCTATTTCACAGTGGATTCAAGCTAGACTTTCTGGGCAGCAAATTCTAAGATGTGTTTTGCTAGCATCTTTTAAAACTAAAAGTACCGCATTTTTTTTCCCTCCAGCACTTAATTACCATACAGCTGATTGTGTCTTTTTAGACTTAAGAACTCTTCAGTCTTTGAAAGCTAGTTAATACCATGACTCTTAGGCATCCTTACCTGTTTTTGCTGCCTGAATACCTTTGGCTGTGAGAATCCCAGCATTCTGCCTCAACAGAGGTTAGTATTTTTCTGAAGGTGTGTGATTTCCTTCTGTTACAAACAATTCCCATGGTTACACAGTTGCTTACACCTGGTAGGTAGAATAGCCTGCCTTAGGGTGAGAGGTCGAATCTGAAACCTGCAGAACCTGCAGCCTTTTGGAACTTCCTGGCTGCTTATTCCTAAAGCATCTCCCTCTGTCCCTCTACCCAACAATGACATGGGACACCCGCAGGGGTTTCTGAACTCTCTCCTAGATGAACCCGCACACCTGCCTTCACCTGAACAAATTAGTCTACCACCCGCTGTGTCATGGAGTAATGTGATTCAAACCACCTATCATGGGGAGGGTTAGTCATTTTCAACACTTTCTTTGGTGTCTTCATAAAATTCCAAGTAGCAAAATATTCCAAAAATTGGAACATATAGGAATATGTCCTAGGGGAACCCTCTGGTTATTCCAGGCAAGATTCTGCAGTGGGCAAACTGAAATACACAGCATTGTAAATAAAATCTTGCTCTACCAATTAAGAAAATAAACAAATTTACCATTTTTTCTGTGCAGTTACAGTACATTTTTTAAGATAGGCTTTATTTTTCAGAGCAATGAGGTTCATAGCAAAATTGAGCAGAAAGTTCAAGGAATTTCCACACACCCCTGCCCTCCCCGACCCGGCCCTCACCTTCCAACATGCATGCCCTCCCCCACTGTCAGCACTGGCATCAGAGTGAGACATTTGTTGCAATTGATGAACTGACACCAACACATCATTATCACCCAAAGTCCATCATTTACATTAGGGTTTACTATACATTTGGACAAATGTATGATTACCTACCAGTATAGTATCATACAGAATAGAGTCACTGCCCTGAAATTCCTCTGTGTTCTGCTTATTCGTTCCTTCCCCACAAGCCTTGGAAATCACTGATGTCTTTATTGTAATGATAGTTCTGCCTTTCCCAGAGGTCATATGATTGCAATCATACAGTATGTAGCCTTTTCATAATGGTTTCTTTCACTCAGTAAAGTTTAAGTTTCCTCTACATCTTTTTACCATTTGATAGCTTACTTCATTTTAGTGTTGAAGTATATTTCATTGTATGGATCTACCATCATTTATCCATTTACCTATGAAGGACATCTTGTTGCTTCTAAGTTTTTTTTTATTATGAATCAAGCTGTTACAAACATCCACGTGCAGGTTTTTGTGTGGACAAACTTTATAGCTCACTTGGGAAGACACCAAGGAGTGCAACTGCTGGGTGGTGTGGTATTTACCAAACTGTCTTCCAAAGTGACTGTACCATTTTCCATTTCTACCAGCAATGGTTGAGAGTTCCTGTTGTTCTACATAATGACCAGCATTTGCTGCTGTCACTGTTTTGGGCTCTTTGCCATTATAATATGGGTGTACAGGGGTATCTCATTGGTGTAATTTGCAGTTCCCTCATGACAGTTGATAAGGAGCATCTTTCTACACGCCTATTTACCATTCATATATCTTTGGTGAGATGTTCAAATCTTTGTCCTATTTTTTTAACTGTGTTTTTTGTTATTGTTGAGCTTTAAGAGTTCTTTGTATATATTGGGTAACAACCCTTTAACAGATATGTCTTTTGCAAATATTTTTTGTTGCTTGTCTTTTCATTCTTTTGCAGCATCTCTCAGAGAGCAGTTTTTAATTTAATGAGGTCTAACTTACAACATTATTTCTTCATGGATCATGCCATTGATGGTGTATAAAAAAAGTCATACCAAACACAACACCATAGATTTTCTTCTGTGCTACCTTCAGTAGTTTCACTGTTTCACATCTTATATTTACGCCCATGATCCACTTTGAGTTAGTTTTTGTGAAGGGTGTGAGGTCTGTGTCTAGATGAATTTTTTAACATGTGAATGTCCAGCTGATCCAGTGCCATCTGTTTCTTCATTGCATTGTCTCTGCTCCTGTGTCAAAGAACAATTGACTATAATTATATGCATCCCCTTCTGGGCTCTTTATTCTGTCCCATTGATCTATTTATCTGTTATTTTGCCAACACCACACTGTCTTGATTATTGTAGTTTTATAGAAAGTCTTGAAGTCAGGCAGGGTCAATCATCCAACTTCATTCTTCTCCAATAAGGTGTTGGCTCTTCTGAATCTTTTGTTTCTCCATATTAACTTTGGAATCAGTTTGCTGATATACATAAAATAACTTGCTGGGATTTTGATTGGGATTTCCTTGAATCTAATAGATCAAGTTGTGAAGAGCTGATATCTTGACAATATTGAGTGTTTCTATCCATAAACAGAGGTATCTCTAGATTTGTTTATCTTCTTTGATGTCTTTCATCAGAGTTTAAAGATTTCCTCATATAGATTTTGTGTATATTGTTAGATTTTTACCTGACTACTTAATTTTACCTAAGTATTCCAATTGTTCATTGCTGGTACACAGGGAAGCAATGGACTTTTGTATATTTACCTTGTATTTTGCATCCTTACTATATTTACATATTAGTTCCATGATATTTTTATTAGTTCTTTTGGATTTTCCAGATAGATGATCATGTCATCTGCAAACAAAGACAGTTTTATTTCTTCCTTCATAGTCTGCATACCTTTAAATAATTTTTATGGAGATACAACCCATATACCATAAGACTGACCCTCTTAAACTATGCAATTTGGTATTTTTACATATTGTACATATAAAAATATGCAACCATCTCCACTATCTCATTCCAGACCATTTTATCACCCCAAGAGGAAATCCATACCCATTAATAGTCACTTTCCATCCTCACTCCCTGAATGGCTCATATTTTACACAAAGAATTCAATATACAAGATAAACTGTTGTGGCAAAATCTAAAAGTACAAAAGGAAAAAACAAAACATAATTCAAAGTACAACATGACCACTTTCCAAGTGAAAAATACTAGGCTAGACATTGTGAAATTGTCATTTTTATAGGCAAAATAACTTTAATGATAGCAATTTCATATGGCTCAAACTAATATTTGCACGGGTATACTTAAATTACTGAATTGTTTCAGAATACCTTGATGACTATAGTCTTCAATTTAAGTTATAATCAGCTCCCAAGCATTGCCACAATAATGTGCCAACAAAACATGAAAAAATGAAAATTGCAAACATTTGAAAAGTCACATTCATATCCTGACTTTAAGCATCCTCTGGTGCTGACATGTCTCTACATGAGACAGAATGAATGTACTGGGTGTTTTCCTCAGCATGCACAGAAATGAGATTTGAACGTTTCAAAATAATTTTAACAAAACCTTTTATCCATATTCGAATTTGCTAAAGGATTTCGTGAGTAATTTATAATCATATTTGAAAACTCCACTGATAACCATTAGAGGAAAAACATGGGGCTTGAGCTCCTAGCATATGCTCACTGCTGGCTGCCTCCTCCTCAGTGGTCCCATCGCTGGGTTTCTGCAGCATATCTGCTATTAACACAGAGGTGCTGTTTTCTTCAAGCTGTGACTATATTTTTGACCTTGACTGTTACTGTGATTTGATAGGACACATAAAAGTTTGTTGTTTTAGTTCTTTTGAGCCTTAGTAACATGTGGAACATATTGTTTTTTGAGAAAAAGAAAAACCATAAAAGCTTAAAGAATGCTTGTTAGCAGGGCTAAAATATCCAAGCAAATGGTTAGGAAGTTCCTGATAGAAAACATTCACCCTCAGTCCTTTAGACATAGTCTTTGCATGCGTTTCCTTAGAACAACTAATAACAGGGATGTGTAGCCAAATTTTCTTTTCCTAGCCTATTTTATGAGGTAAATGTCAGAAAACAATTTTCCTAAAACTGACACTAAATGGAAAAAATGGAGAAGGAAAATATCTAGGATAATTTAGATCTTGGTAATATAATTGCTCTGTATGGGAGATATATTTTTTATTATAAGAATTGATATCATTTTAAAATCGTTTGAAAAGAGAAGAGTTAATGATATTTCTTGCCTTTAATACACCTCTCTAAACCAGGCCAGGACGCAAACTTAATGACAGTTTTGCTAAAAGCAATATTTCCTTTATGTATTAAGTGCTAGCATTATGTAAGTCACTGAGTGAAAATGTTATCCTATTTATTGTAAAAGTTGAGGATCAGTAGATAGGCTTGAGAATGAATATACTATAGTTTGGCAACATTTAGTTCTGTTTATTTTGTTGCCATTCTTTTTATGGGTAATTTTCTGACCAAAGTGTGGAATATATTTGGGGAAGTTAATCTTCCCCACATTACGAGTTCACTATGCTGCCTCCCCAATTAGCACCACGAGTTTCGGAAGGTTTTCTCTGGGGACCTTTAGAACATACACCCAAAAGGCTACCATCTGCGGAGAAGCCTTTTATTCTTAGTCCTGAAACAGATGTGCACCCTGCTGTCCTCAGAAGTTACTGGCCAAGTACAGTAACAACTGCAGGCTTGTTACCAACATAACTACCATAATAGCAGCTCCATATGTCTGTTTTGTGGTGGAGTGATAAAAAAAACCTAAAAAATTTGAAGACCACTGAAATAAAACACAAAGATCTTGCAGGTTGATTGCTAGAGTAAGGACAGGAGAGGAGGAAAAATCTAACAACACATACATCTAAGAGAGTATTAGCAGCTACAGTAACCCTGTTATCAGGTAGGATGTTAGTAGCAGGCAAATAAGGTACATATTAATTAAACAGAGTCTCAGATCTGTGACTTTTGCAGTGTATAACAAAAGGGCCTTCCCTTCTTCCTCCTGAGAGCTGGGAAATGGTTTGCCTAAGTAAGGGGGGGGGTGCAGGGGCAGGATTAGAGGGAGAGCCTTAATGTTTGTCTTGCGGTTGGTTTTTCAACCATGTTGGACTAAAGTGGGTGCAGTGTGGTCTTGAACTTCTGTCAAGGTGAACTTGGACGAATTCTAGCTGAGGTCTTCTTTCTCTGTGTGTCTGTCTCTCTCTCTGTCTCTCTCTGTCTCTCTGTCTCTCTCTCTCTCTCACACACACACACACACACACACACACACACACACACAGATGAGAATTACAAGCTGCTCTCTGTTAGACAAATGGTCTGGAACCTGAACAAAGACTGACCCTATGGAAACCAACTTAAACCCACCCAGCATCTCCCCCCAGAGCTCAGAGAAAGTTCCTTGGCACGGATCTTGTTCCACTAGAGTGCTTTGGGCTCTTAACTTGGGCCTCTGGTCTCTTTAGAGACCAGAAGCAATCCATCCAGAGCTTCAGCTGGTTTTTATCATTGAATGGTACTGGTTTCTTCCCTCTTAGGGTTTTTGCAAACTTCAGTTCCACATTTCAGGCAATCATCTTCCTTTATGCTTTGAAGTCTAAAATCACTCTTTACATTTCCTCTTAGTTTAAGTTAGGCAAACAGTGCCATCCCCTGCACACTGGGGAGATCTCACCCCTTGATGGCTACAGGTCTCTGGAATGCCCCCTCCAGTCTCAGAGGCCGCCAGCCCTCTCAGCTTCTGTTTCCATAGAATCCCCTGTGCCTTGCTGATAGCGTTTTCCCCCTTGCCTCAGAAAAGCAGAGTCTACCAGGTCATAACCCATACACACATCCCTGCATTATTGTCTGGGGCTAATTCCACTTCTTTCCAGGTCACCTCTGCCAAAGATCAGTGGCAGCCTGAGGGGATGCCAGCAGGAGGGAAGATACGGTGCCCTGGAATTTGGAAATCTGCTCACAGTCCCGGGCAGTGTCCCTGGAAGAATGCAGGTACTTCCCCAATTGTGCTGTGGCCCTGACTGCATATGATATGTAGTCTGGCCTCACTCCATTCCCCCTGAAGAAATGGTGACTACCTGCTGAGAAAATTATCTGCATAAACAATTTCACTTCAGCTTCCCTGGCAGATGGTCCTGATTTGGAAAAGGTATACAGACAGTCTTTGAAATATGACTTCTGCTTTTCAGGCGACTTGGAATTCTTCTTCGTAGTCCTCATAGTCCCAATGACAATTTATTGACCTGACATCATTAGCTTCCTCTGAAACCCAGCTTTCATTTCTTAATTTCCTATTCTTTCAAAAATCACCAGACCCTAATTTCTGAATCTTCATGTTTGTTACTCATTTTCAAATGCAATTGGTTATCAAATCCTATAATTTTTTTTCTCCATTCCTACTGGCACCATTCTATTCCTGACCCTTATCACTCCATGCCTCATCTATTATATTACATTATAATCTCAGTGTTTTAGGTTTCCCTCCCCTCCCCTGCACATAACTTCCAAAGTGATGCCATTCCCCCCATTTCCCCTGTGCCTTTGCATGAACTGATGCCTTCAGTGGCTCACTGTTAGCTATATACTATGTTTCGGGCTGTGCATTATTAATCTTTTTAATTTTTATTTCCTTCCAAAAGATATTCATTGGGTACCTGCAGTGAGTCCTGCATCATTCTTAGCTTTAGGGAGACAGCAGTGAAAAACCAGACCCATTTCCTGTTTGCCTTTTGAAGAAGGGAGTTCATATGAAAGATAAATGCTCAGGAAGAGAAACTGTGAAAGCATAGAATGAGGGAAGCAAAGCTAGTGTCTGGAGTAACTAACGAGAGGTTTTCCCAGAAGAGACATTCAAGCTGAGGCCTGACGGGTGAATAATGGTTAGTTGGTGAAATGCAGGTGAAGTTGAAGATACAGCACATGCAAATGGCCTAAGTGGGAAAGAGCCTGATACATCTGTGGAAAGAAAGAAAGCTGGTGCGGCTGGATGCAGAGAGATATCGGGAAGCATGAGGTGAAGGGTTGTGGGGGAGAAAGGCTGAAGGTCACAGGGCCAGACCATGCAGAGCCTGGTAGGATGTGTTGAGGAATTTGGGCTTTATTATAAAAGCAGTGGGAAACCACAGGCAGGTTTGAAGCAGAGGAATGCAATGATTTATTGTGTTTTTAAAAGATCACCTTTGCTGCGTAGTGGAGAAGGTTTGAAGAGGATGCTGAGTGACCAAAGGGCAGCGTAGTGTAGATAATAGATGGTGGTGGTTTGGACCCCTGTGGTGCCACGGAAGTCAGTGGAAAAGGAGGAAATAATACGTGGATTCAAAGGGACTGTGAAGTCACGATCGGCAGTAAGGAAAGCATTCATTTCTCTTGGGAGTGAGATTATTGGCTATATGGCAATGCCTTGTTTAACTTTATAATCATGAATATCTTAATAATTTTGTAGTTTGGGTTAGGTAGTAAGGTCAAAATGGGATGGTAGAGAGTTAAGAACTAAAAGAGAAGTGAGAAGGTTGATGTATAGTAAGCGAGAGCAATGCTTTAGGGAATTCTGGCTGACGCGGAGATAGTGAATAGGGCTGTGGTGGAGGTAGCCACCAGGTTAAGGGAGGGAGGGTTTGGCAAAGATAAAAGAGACTTGAGCAAGTTTAATGATGGTGGAAAGGAGAAAGCAGACAGGAAGAGGTTGAAGATAAGGGAAAGAGAAAGGTGTGGAAGAGGAAAGGGATAGTAACATATCCGAGAGGGTGGGAGGGACTGGCTTTTGATTAGAAGGAGGTGCCCCCTGTGTTCTACTGAGAGGGCAGAAAACCGTGAGCCCTTCAATGCCTTAATCTGACCTTAAAATGAGCTCACTGGTGATAAGAGGAGACAAGTTTGGACCTTTCACAGTACTCACCTGCATAAACCCTTGACCCCAACTTGACTGTCTCATGACTATGCCCTGATCACGCTGTTCTCTAAGAGCTAAACGATGTTTTTGGAGGAGGCAGTCAGTCACCTTTGCTTGCCCAGCAGTGATGGAGCATGTGTTATTGAAAAGAAGCAAAGCTACAAGTTCAGCAGATTGTTAATATTTATCCCCAGAGGTATGTCTTACCTCATTTTCTAAAAAAAATACTCTTATTATATTCAAAGTTTGGTCTCAGTGTCACAAAAAACTCCACCAGATTACCAAGAGCTTCAGCTCAAGCAACTTAGGTACGTACATGGTCATGAACCTCTGCCTTTGTACAGTTTGGCATATTATATAGCTTTCTTTTTTAAAATATATTTTATTGATTATGTTATTACAGTTGTCCCATTCCCCCCTTCATTCCCCTCCACCCTGCACACCTCCTCCCACCCACATTTCCCCCCTTTAGTTCATGTCCATGTGTCATAAGTTCTTTAGATTGCACATTTCCCACACTATTCTTGCCCTCCCCCTGTCTATTTTCTACCTATCATCTACGCTATTTGTTCTCTGTAACTTTTCCCCCTCTCTCCTCCTCCCATTCCCCTCCATGTGATCTCCCATTTCTGTGTTTCTGTTCCTGTTCTAGCTGTTTGCTTAGTTTGCTTTTGTTTGAGGTGTGGTTATTAATATCTGTGAGTTTGCTGTCTTCTTACTGTTCATATTTTTTATCTTCTTTTTCTTAGATAAGTCCCTTTAACATTTCATATAATAAGGGCTTGGTAATGATGAACTCCTTTAACTTGATCTTATTTGAGAAGAACTTTATCTGCCCTTCCATTCTAAATGAAAGCTTTGCTGGATACAGCGATCTTGGATGTAGGTCCTTGCCTTTCATGACTTGGAATACTTCTTTCCAGCCCCTTCTTGCCTGGAAGGTCTCTTTTGAGAAATCAGCTGACAGTCTGATGGGATCTCCTTTGTAAGTGACTGTCCCCTTATATCTAGCTGCTTCTAGAATTCTCTCCTTCATTTTAATCTTGGGTAATGTAATTATGATGTGCCTTGGTGTGTTCCTCCTTGGGTCCAACTTCTTTGGGACTCTCTGAGCTTCCTGGACTTCCTGGAAGTTTATTTCCTTTGCCAGATTGGGGAAGTTCTCCTTTATTATTTGTTCAAATAAGTTTTCCACTTGTTGCTCTTCCTCTTCTCCTTCTCGCACTCCTATAATGCGGATGTTGAAACATTTAAAGATGTCCTGGAGGTTCCTAAGCCTCTCTTCATTTTTTTGAATTCTTGTTTCTTCCTTGTTTTCTGTTTGGTTGTTTCTTTCTTCCTTCTGGTCCACTCCATTGATTTGAGTCCCAGTTTTCTTCCCATCACTGTTGGTTCCCTATGCATTTTCCTTCATTTCATTTAGCGTAGCCTTCATTTGTTTATCTAATTTATGACTGAAATCAACCAATTCTGTGAGCATCCTGATCACCAGTGCTTTGAACTGTGCATCTGATAGGTTGGCTATCTCTTGATTGCTTAAAAGTATTGGCTCTGGTGGTTTGATTTGTTCTTTTGTTTGAACCATTTTTTTCTTTTTTGAGGGTCTGGTTGCGCCTGTTACATTTGAGGGGCAAAGCCTTAGGTGTTCACCAGGGCAGGGCAACCCGGTCACAGAGTGGTGATGCTGTATGTGGGGGCGGGGTCAGAGAGGGAACAATGGCACTTGCTCAGCTCTCTCTCAGATTTCAGCCCCCTCTATGAAGATGGGAGTCTCTCCCCACACGTCAACCCCCACAAGTGTTTTCAATTGGTGGTTTTAGGCTTTATTTCCTGGCGCTGGGGCCCTGTGTTGTGCAGTCTGTCTCACTGCCTATTTTCACCTGGTTTATCTGCGTGTGAATGTATGACCACGGTCAGCTGCCTTGTGCGCCTTGCTGGGTCTGCTGGTTGCCTCCCCGTGCCTGGTAACCACCGCCTGTGTGCCTGAGGTGTGCCAACTGCCACTTGTGCATCTGGGACCACCAGCCACTGCTTTTTCCTGCTGCAATCCCTCTCCACCAGTCGCTGATTCCGCTCCTCTTACCCATCTGGGTGAATTGTTGTCGGACTTTCATACAATTCAATTTTCTATCTGTTCTGTTGTTTTTTGGGTTCTAAATTTTTGCTGTCCTTAATTTTGGTTGTGAGAGGAGGCACAGTGTGTCCACCTATGCCTACATCTTGGCTGGAAGTCTTATATAGCTTTCTTGGTATGAATATATTTCCTTGTTAGAGACCCTGACATTGACCCCTGATAATTAGAAGTAGTGATGACTTTTCCTCTGATTCATTAATGAGTAAAACAGGCTATATTTTTTCCTCACCTATTTCTAACCTTAAGAAGTAAACAGTTGGAACAATAATGACACAGTAAGAAAAACAGCATTTAGATTAGCCAATATCATGATGATATAAGCTGCTGAGCATGTTGTTGAGGAAGTTCCGGTTTTAAGATCTTCAGGGAATATCTGAAATGACACCACCCAATCATTCAGATTCCATATAGCCTCTTTCTGCTCTGCAGCAGAGCAATTTGTGAGCCAGTACTGATAATAACACAGTCAGGGTTTGGATATCAGATTTAATATCTTAAAAACTCATAGGAACCAAGAAATGTTTTGTGGAATAGTTCTATACAAAAGAACTTGCTGTGGTAATCTCATCTTAATGTACCTGAAAAGGCAAGGGGTTTAAAGTCAGGAGACATAACTTCTTATTTTTGGAAAAGGCTTGGAGACAGCCACAAGTCTAATATAATCAAGGAAGAATTCTGCAGATGGATCCCAGGCTGTGAATCTGAAAATAATCCACACAGTTGACTAGTGTCTTAATGACTTTTGGTTATTGCTTTGATTTTCTCAGCCTCAATATTGCAAGACTGCTGCACTAGAAATGAATTTGCTTGCACTTTTGAGAAATTCCTTCTAGAATACTTAGCATCACTGTCCCTCCCCTGTCACAGGCACTCTTTGGGAGAGACCTGAAGGCAGAGACTAGAATCCAATATGACTGGGGTCATGAGGATCACACGATCACAGGTAAGGGAAGATTAGCTCTATTTGGAAGGTCTAGAGAAGACATGTTTAAGAAAATGTCTACATCTCCTGAACCTCAGAGAATGAGCAGGTCTCCCTGATGGAGGAAGCAGAGGCAGGGTGGTCAAGAGGCAATAAAACACAGCTCCTTGAAGAACACAGGTTTGGAGATAACTCCTTGAGCTTGTGGCAGAGAATCACATGTCTCCTGGCATCTCTGACTTTCCAAAGCCAAAAGACCCTTCTCCAGGGAAAATTCATTAAATTCATTCTCAGTGTAATCCTTGGAGTTTATCCCATGCAATAAAGTTGTAGGGACACCGAGAAATGTGGAACAGGAATGGACCAGTGAGCCCATTTGTGTGAAAGGACATTTGTGTGACTTTGCTAATAGTTGTCAGTCCATTTATTTGGCTTGAGAAACCATCAGATGCCCTGGTCCATTTACACCCCATCATGGGAAGCCACAGAACCTGACACAGCTCTGAAATGATATAAAATCACCTATAATGTATTCTTTCTAACTCCTGTGCAGGCAGGAAACAAATACACCCCCTACTCCTCCTAACTCCTAAACATGTAAATGTGAAGAGTGCTGAGATCTGTCACTGTGAGTAAGAAGACTGACATGATGGAATAGACCCCATGTCACATAGTGGTAATATGCTTTCCTTCATGGCTGTTGTGAACTGAATGTTTGTGTCCCCTCCACACCCCATCCCATTCATATGTGGAAATCCTAACACCCAGTGTGATTGTATCAGCAGGTGGGGCTTTGGGAGGTACATAGATCATGAGAGTGATGCCTTCATGAATGGGATTAGCACACTTACAGAAGAGACCTTAGAGAGCTCTCAGTTCTTTCTGCCGCATGAGACATAATGAAAGGGTGGCATCTACAACCCAGAAGAGGGCCCTCACCAGAACCCAACCATGATGGCAAAAGTCTGATCACAGACTTCCAGCCTCCAGAACTGGGAGAAATAAAGTTCTGTTATTTGTAAGGTACCCAGTCTATGGCACTTTGTTATAGCAGCCTGAATGGACTAAGATAGTGGCCCAGATTGTACGGATGGCGTTTGCAGGTGGTATTAATTAGGGATTCTGTTTCTGTGCATAGACTAAAGTGAGAGTATGAGGGTTGAATTTATGGCCTTTCACCATTCATTCATTTACTAATTAATTAGTTAAAGCATTTATTATATTTACTAACCACTGTGTGAGTAAAGAAAACCAGGGATAAAAGGTAACCACAATAATAAAACTTTATCTATTTAGACCTCTTCAGTTAAGAATTTGAGAATTGTTTGAAACATATGTAAAATTTAACATTTAAATAAATACTTAGTAAACAAATGAAGAAGATAAATATGGTTGTAGAAGAATGCTTAAATTATATAAGACAGTAGTTTTCAAGAAGCCTCATTTAGAAGTACCTTTGAAAGCACACAAAGATAATATGTTAAAAACAAACCATTCTTAAAGATTTGTCTAAGTAGTTTCTTAAAGAATTGCCATTAGGCCAGGATTTAACCTGATCCTAGTTATTATAAATCTGTCAAAGTAACAATACTACATTTCTCAAAATTCTTCTATGATTCTTCTAACTAAATCAGACTGACTTTTTCCACCACTCTAAGTCATAGTTGGTATTAAACCTTTTCCTGCAGAGTGGTTTTCATTTAAGGATTGATAGATTTGCTGAGTTTGGATAACAAATATCATGCATGAATCTCTGAATTAGCTGAAGGCCTGCACTGAGAGCCTTTGAGGTCAGTGGGGTGATGAGGATGACCTAAGGCCATGTCATCACAGGATGGTTACAACACCCCAGCACCAGCTGGAAACCTCACTGCCACTCTGGCAAAGGTGTATTACCGTCCCTGCTAAACACATGAAGATATCACAGGCATGAGTTCCTTGAACTGCTGGGTCAAGGTCACCTCATGAATCTCTCACAGGAAATTGGGAGCAAGGATCTCACTGTATCTATTCTCATGTCTGGGACTATCTGCTTCCTTTTCCTGGTGGTTAGAAACTTCTATTTTCAATGCCAATTTCAACATTTTAGAGCTTCAGATGGTGCTTCTCAATCATTCTCTTCTTCTCTTCATTAATGTTTGGCATACGTACTACATAAAAAAAACACACTTCCCATTAAACCGCAAAATTATGACATTTATGGAACATTAGCCAGAAAATATGAAACTAAAGCTTTATTCCAACTTCACTTAGATTGCATCCTTTATAAAACGTAGGATTCTTGAAAGAAGAAGAAGAACAACAAAATCAATTGGGACAAATTCCTTATTTAAAATCTTGTACACATAGAAGCTTCCTAAGGGGATATACAAAATAATTAGGCTAACAATCATTAACTTGTCTTTGTTGACATTAAAATATCCTGGCTAATGTCAATCTAATAATGAATAAGTACCCATTCTCTCCAAAAATGAGGGAGGCTATGCTAGTTTGCAATATTGATAGATGCAAAAGAAATCCTTAATTCGATCAATCCCTGAAGGCAGAGCTGGTCTTAGGAAAAACGCCTCCTTTGTTGAAGCCCCTATTTAAATTTACTTCTACCCTGTTTTTAGTAATCTCCTCCTTTTAAAGCTTAACTTTATTAGCACCCCACAACAGACACTGTATCACACAGAATCTCACCTGACCAGTGCTAGGTGTGTGTGGGGGCTGGGCAGTGAGAGTGGCCAGGGGATTTATGATGTTAGATTAAGATTATATGGCTGTATGTTTATCTGTGGCATGGAGTGAGGAGGCTGATGGAGATTATGGGTCAAAGGTGCTAAAGACTTCTCGGGCTATTCCTTGGCACCAGTGGGTACCCCTTTTGTTGTATCTGATTCAGTGCAGACTTTCACAGATGTGAGTTATGGCAAATGAGGCAACAGGGCACATAATAGTGCCTACAATGGGGCAAGTTGCTGGTGGCAAAGGACTGGAAGTCATGCTTTTTCCAAAAGGATTTCTAGTGTGCACTGAGGACCAGGAGCCAAGCCAAAATTAAAAATCTTATTTTATGGGTTTCATGTCTGCTAAATGATTCTGAGTTTATTCATTCTCAGTCATCAAATTGCTCTATATGAATGGAGAGGAATGACTAGATGGCTGGCAAGGCAGTCTAATATTTCAGTGATGTGACCTATGTTTTTTTCTTGGATGTTACCAGTTTTTGACATTCCAAAGTCTGGGAACCACTGAGCTATATACAACACCTACATTTTGCTTAAAAGTTAACTCTGTCATTTAATCCTTGCAATATGCTTTGCCAGAGGAGGTAGTAATACAAACAAATTTACCCATTTTTGTAGGAGGCTAGTCAGAAATGAGTCAGGTGCAGAGGTGAAGATGGTCAGGTTCTACCAGTTCATCTCTCTTAGTCATTTTCTGCTTCTGATCTAAGCTGGTCTCTCTGCAGCATCCAACATCTTTGAGCATTTTCTCCCTCTTGATACATTTCCTTAGTTGGGCTGACAGCACTACAGCAGCTTGGTTTTCCACCTGTCTTCTGAGTGGCTTTTTTTGGTTCCTATGTGCAGTCCATTGCTGCATTTGCCTGTCTTAAAGGACGATGTTCTTTATTTCTCTGTTCTGGGTCCTTTCTCTTTTTCATTAAACACTCTCCCTGCAGGTCTTATTCATTTTCATGGCTTGCATTACTAATGATGGCACTCATATGTCACCTACATTTATTTCCCTCATCCAAATTAATTGAGATAACATAGGCAAAGCACTTAGTGTCAGGCACCCAACAAAGGCTCATCTTCTCACTAAACAACTATTTATTAAGTGCTTATATGTAAGCACTTCTCGTTCTAATTTCTAGGGATACAGAAGTAAGCAAAACAAAGATCCCTGCCTCCATGGAACTTAACTTCTGATAGATGGACAATCGTAAGCAAAATAAATAAAATATATAGTAGGTTAGATATACTATATATTATGGAAAAAATATGATGCAGAGGAAGTGAACAAAAAATGTTTGGGTAGGAGGCAATTGCCACTTAAAATTGGGTGGCCAGGAGAATCTCTTTGCAAAGATGACATTTTGAGCAAAGACCTGAGGGAGATGGAGAGGGGCCATGCAGATATATGGAGGAGTGCTCCAGACAGGAGAGACAGGAAGTGCAAAGAACTCAGCAACTGTTAACTACAGCACTGTGTTAGCCCTTAGGTTTCTCTTCTGACGTCCAGCTTCTGGATGTCCATTCCTTTAAATGCAACAGATCCTCAGATAGACAGATCATCGACCTGTTTGGCATACCTGTCCCTTGTAATCTCTATCCTAGTGAACAGTACTGTCACCCATCCACCACACAAAGCAGAATAATGGGGAGGGGCAGCCTCAACTTCTCCCTCCCCCTCACCCATATCTCACTAGTTGAAACTTCTTAATGTCGTAATTTTAGATTTGTATTTGGCTTTAAATTTACTCTGTCAGCTTACCTATTAAGCAAGCATAATTTGTTTAACATTTGATGGACAAAATATTGAGAGATGTGTATCCAAGTACTTCAAAATGTTGTGTTATCTCTCTGTTGCAAAGAAGTGTTAGATAAGAACATGGAGACTAATTCTCTCCCAGGAGATGTAATGGCCTGTATATTATCCCAAACCTTATGTTATGAAGCTAACTAGCAATTATTAAGCATTTTCTCTTATTTTATTTAATTATACTTTCCATAAAATCACAGCCTAGATAGAGGAAGTAAATTGCCTTCATTACACAGAGGGAATAGTGGGGTCTGGATTAGAAATCAGGCAGGGTGGTGCCCAGCAAGGTCTTCTGGGCCATGTGCCCATTGTGAACAGGGGGCACGCAGAGCAACAATGCGTCAGGAGCCCATGCGTCAGGAGCAACAATAGCCGAGTGGCACTGGGAGAAAGGCTATGCCTGTAACACTAGGTCCTACTTCTTTAGGAAAACTTCATTTTGGTATCTCACAAGGCTTTACTTTTATGTAAAATGAAAATTTTTGAAAAGAAAGCAATAGTGCTAAACAACAAACATGCTAAAAAATGTTGAAGCCCAAAAGAATTGGGACAAAGGCTGCTGCCCTGGCCAAGCACAAGGAATTGCCCTGGGTGATGGTACCTGCAGCCTGCCCATCACTGCTTACTGGGAGCTGAACTATGCATGGGGACAAAGCTCTATAGCCATTAACAACAGAAAGCTTCTCTTTCTCTTCCTTTATAGTTCTGGCAATGCCAAATCCGTATTTAGTCCCATTTCAACTGGCTCAGAGATCTGCCAAGAGCATGCCTGAAGCAGACTTGACCCTGTGAAGCAAAGATGAGCTTCTGGGCTCAGCTGGGCAAGGCTACAGCTCCTGCTTCTATGGAAAGGAACCCAGCGTGTAGGCAGTCTCAAACAGGTTTTGAAAACCTGCCTTAGTTTTCAGGCATGCTCTGTCCTTCTAGACTGAGTAGATGATTTCAGGGGCACAGGCTAGAAGCAAGGCAGAAAGCTGAAAGCATCTAATGCAACAGGAAGGGAGAGGAACCAGGTGAGAGGATGCTTCACCAGGAGATAAAGGGCCAGTGTCAGTCAGGCTCTGGGACCACTCAGCAGGCGCCGTCCCAGGGCCAATCCAGATGCTGTGTGCAGCCATCTTCCCACCTTTATCCACTTCCCCCATTGAGAACAAAGGAACACTCTGTGCCTGAGAACCCAGCACAGCTCACATCAGGTGTCCTCAAGAGAGATTCCTGCAAGCCTGAAATTAGTGTAGTCGCTTAAGATATTTCTACTAATACCATCAGTTCTGGCTTCCCAGCTCATTTTCTTTAGACTCCATAAACAACAAAGAAACATCAGGAGAAATGATACGGGACACCAAACATCCCATCACAGGCTCATTTGCATGTGCCCTTGTCTCTTTGTAAATTGAGACTATGGTGTAAAGATTACAGCATTATCAAACGTGCAGGAGAAATGATTTTCAGCACATCTGCAACACAATCATTCCACTGGGCCCTTAAATAAATCCATTTCATTTCAACTGCAATGTAAACCCTTGGGAAAGACACAGAAAGCTTTAAAATAGGATTTCATGACACTCTAACTCATGCCATTTGTTCCCTTAGTCATTATTGTGGTGATCCAAAAATATAAGAATCTCTGCAATTCAGACCCTACTTGTTTAAAAATAATTTTGACAAGTGTTATGATTAAGTAAATCATTGTGTTTTCAATGAGAAAAAGCACTTACTAAACTATTAATACTATCAGAGGGTAGTAGAATATTTAAATTGCCTTCCTGAAAGGACAAGCTCTTCCTAAAAGATGATTTACATACCCAAAATGCATATATTAAGTTGATGTGCCATCTAGAAATAATTTTTATTTATGTATTATTTCAAATGTATTTGGTTAACCTAGTTTAAATTACTATGCAAAGTTGGAAGAAATTAAAATGTTGCTTATTTTAGAATCTTAAAACTGAGATGGGCTTTTCCTCCTAATTATGGGTAATTAGTGAGGTTTTATTGTAACAATAAATCACAGAGGAAGCTTCTAGTTTCATGGATGGTTGATGCTGATTCTAATCAGGAGCACTGACCTAATGCTTGAGGAAGGATTGGCTTCCGGAAGGACCCATTAATGACTTAGGAAAACAGATGTGCCACTGAGCAATACTAGTCATGCCAAGGACAGAGTGTCCCTTCTTCTTCCTCCATCCTCACAAATAAAACCCCAGTCAAGGACAAACATTGACTGGGGAGCATTGGATAAACAACCAAACAGCTTACAGAATCATCCAAGTTTAGGAGAGTCCACACAGTCAGCAGCCATTACCAACAGAATAAATCTCCTCATCTCTCACTCTGTTAAAATTTCACAAGCTCCAACACACCTACAAGAAGCTTTAAAGAAAAATAAGAAAGGAAAAAAGGCCTTGAAAATCAGGATATTTAATTAGGGGTCCTTTGGTTGTACTAACAGAAACCCATTGACACTAGTTTAAGCAAAAAGGAAGATTTACAGGATGTGGGGGTATTGGCATTCAAGACAAATGGAAGCACAGAAACCACATGAGAGTCTGGACTCAACCGTCTCATCTGTCTCTGTCTTTCTCATCGGTCCTTCTCTGCATGTCTCTTTATTTCTCTCTCTATAAACTGTCTTTCTGATTCCATGCACTGGGCCAAACTTGGATGCACCAGGATGTTCTGGATTAAGAACCATCACAAACTTCCTACCATCTCTAAGATTCGATTCTAAACTTTCAGAAGAAATTATAAGTTACATCAGTATTTGATTTCAGTTGTGTCATTTACAGCCTGGCACTGGGGATGCAAATACTGCTACAGGGGACCATGTCTTTCCGTAACAAGGATGCCGATGTGGGCTGTGCTATCATCTCAAAATTTATCTATGACCAATATCAGAGGTGACTCTTCCTTTTGCGAAAGATCAATCTGGGCACAAAGAAATGTTCTCTCCTGGAACGGGTAATTTCTTATCTAGGATTGAACATAGTTCTTTTATAGGAAGCATATATCAGTATATCAAAGAAATGGGAATAATCAGATATCTTATTATTTAAATAGGCTTATCTTCCTTTAAACGACAATATAATGCTACAAAAGGGTAAATGATAGTAATTCATTTATTTTCTAAGGGAAATGAAGATTGTTATATTACTCATATGGAGAAAAAATTGTATGACAACTGTAATTAGAAAATAAATTCTATAAAGGTGAGTTTCATTTTGTGGATAGAAAGTGCCCACACCCAATTCCTGTGCTCAGAGCCGCCTCGTGGCCTCACAATAGCTTCACATGGCCCTGCCTGGGGGCTTAGGTGGCTGCTGCTCTCCATTGTCCCGAAACTATACCTCTGCTCTTAACCTCACAGTTATGCCTCACAGAATATCTCTTCTCTACATTTCAGTGTTTGTTTTCCTTAATCACGTATCTTTCATAGTTTTATTTTCCCACAATCCTTGTACATTATGGACACTTGGTAAATAGTCCTTTCATGAGGTGATCCATCAAAAGAGGAGTGAAGGGGGTTAACATAACTCTCTAGCGTGTTCCGTGTGCAAGAGGAATCCAAAGTGACATGGCATTGGTCTCTGTCTCATTGAATAAGAAAGTGGTAGAAGGAAACGTAGACACCAATGATCTCCCATGGCCCCTGCATCGCACAAGAGAAAACTCAGGTTCAGAGAGGTGAATGGTCACTTAGCTAGTTGGAAGAAACAATAAGAATAGAGCCCAAGTACTTGCCCACATATCAGCATTGCTGGTGAATGTCCAGGATGAAAATTCTCCCTTGAGAGAAAAGTAGTGCAGTCTAAAGCATTTGGCCATTGCTGGGAAGAAATCCTAGACAGTTTCTGTTTAAGTGAAAGCTGCTGAGTAAGAACAACTTCTGTGCTCATTGCCCATCTTTTCTCCAGGCACCCAGACCTCTCAGGCTCCCCAGAGTACTGCTCCACCTGAGCTTCCCCTCTATGACAGTGGCTGGGCCCCAAACCCAAGGCCCGGTTCAAATACTTGGGCCAAATTCCTCCCTAAATAACTCCCATAACTCTCATTGTTCTTTACAACTGAATCTCCTTTAAATAGTATTTTTACTATGAGTTCTTAAAAAGTAGTTTTAGCTTATTAAGAAATTTTTCAAATCTCTGAACTCAAAAATTCAGTCTCCTTGCCATTCCCCCCCCCTAGTATTTGCACAGTAAAGAGAACAGGCTTTTACTTTATGCTTTTGGTTGTGACAGAAGAGACCATGGATGCTGGAGATACAGGACCCTGAGTTCAGGTTGCAACTCTCTAATTTTGAGACCCCCTACATAAGGCATTTCACTTCCCTTCCTTTAAAATTAATTTATTTTCTAATTACAGTTGCAATTAGTTTCAGGTATACAACATAGTGATTGCACATTTATGTACCTTACAAAGTGTCACCCTGATAAGTCTAATACCCATCTGACACTACACATAGTTATTACAATACTATTGACTATATTCCCTATGCTGTACTTTATATCCCCTTGACTACTTTTATAACTGGCATTTAACTTCTTAATTCTTTTCACCATTTTCACTCATTCACCCATCCCTTCCAAGGCACTTCACTTTTCTAAGCTTCAGTTTCCTTATTATAAAATGTGGTTGCTGTGGAGATTAAAAGAAGCTATTCTCTGCACAAGGAAGTGAATGTGATCCTACAATGACCAAGAGGCAGCAGCAAGGAGTCTTTCTGTTTCTTAAGAGAGTAAAAGAAAGGATTTGCCTGCCACTATCCTGAGGTTCTTAGACCCTAAATTCCAGAAACGAAAGGATGAGCTGGTTGGGCTCTGGGCGAGGTCTAGGCAACAAATCCCCAGGGTAGATGCCTTTTCTTTAGGGCCAAAATGCAAAGGTGTCTATTGATGTCTACAGCCGAACTGCCAAATAATGGGGCAACCTCGATATCTTTACTCTGCTTAATATAAGTTCTCCATGAAGTAGATGCTGAGTGTTCAGTTTTAAACATGGCCTATTGCTCAATATCAATTTGTAGATTAGCTCAGCAGTAAATCACCCCATTAGCCTGGTCTAACTCACAGGCTAGACATACTTGTTTGGCTGTGACTGAGGGATAGTATGAGCTGGCTACCAGTCTCTGCCATAGGTCTTGATGAAACCAATATGTGGATAGGCCCCTCTAAATGTCAGTCATGCCCTTCAAGGTCCCCTTCTTACAAGTGGTTCCCCATGGAATACATCTCCAGTTGCCTGGATTAACAGAAGAATTCTCAGGTTTGTCTGAGAGGCTAGGTCATCTTTAGTAATGACTCTCATAATTAAAAAGTTAGTTAATAAGCACAATAATAATAATGAATGAAATGCTTTTAGATTTGGGGACAGAATCAACATTCGCCAGTCATTAGGGAAGCCATAAAGGAGACAATAACATGAACATAAAATAAACAAATTGAGGACCTACATTGTTCAAAATATGTAAATAATATATCACTGACTGAAACGAATCACCACTGTGACAATTAAGTAAAGGAGGAAAAACTAGAAAGGAAATACTCAAAACAAGTTCTAAAAATGTTGTACCTCACCCCACAATTATTTTGACATTGTTTCTGTAAGTGCTAACTTTGACTAATATGTAGTTTGTAGATAGATAGTATGTTTGTATAAGAATTCCTGGGAACTAACTTCACAACATACAAACTCCGACTTTCATGCATCCCAGATCCAGGAGATATGCTGACCTTCAAACAAAAAACAGGAAGGTACACACCAGACTACCACTTGACCTGTTTCAAGGTCCGTATAGAATGAACTGTGATGCTCTACTTGTAATTCCCTCAGTAGAGAACTCTCAACCTTCTCCCCTTGATCTCTTTGTTCTGTTTTCCCTCTACCTCCTTATAAAAACCTCTGCCTATATTGAGATGTGGGAAGATGGGCTTTGGGAAGAGAGTCCCCCATCTTCTCAGGTGGCCAACCCTTAAACAAACCTCTTTCCTTCTCACCAGTGTCTGTCTCACGAGCTTGACTTTCATTGCGGCAGGTAGCTGGACCTGTGTTTGGTAACAATAGCGTGTCTTTTTAGCAGGAGCAAAAACCCTAAAAGACGTCCAGTGGTGGCGTTTTGAACACAAATAGGGAAGGGACAGAGAGTGCCGAGGCCTGAGCATGTGAGGCAGGGGTGTGTGTGTATGTGTGTGTGAGGGAGGTAGGGAGGGAGGGAGGAGGGTGGGGAGAGAGAGAGATTGAGATCAGGAGGAGCAGAAGGACTTTCTCAGCTTCCTAGGACCCACATGAGGGACAGCCATCTCTGAGACAGAAGAGAGGGAGGTGCAGGGTGCTGTACTGACAGGCACTGGAGGAGATGGAATGAGAATTCCAGACAACATAAAAAAAAAAGAAAAAAAAAAAGAAAGATATTACATGCCTCAAAGAAATGTCATATGACCTGCTTCTCCTTGCTCTTCCATTTTTATTCAGTTTCTTTGACATTTTTTGTGTCACACACTGAGATTATCACTGACAGTTTCTTATGGAGAACCATATGAAGAGAGAGGAGAAAACTGGAGAGGAATGGGGCCACAGAGGTAAATACAGACAGAAAATGAAAGTGTCTGCAATACCAAAAGCATTTTTAAACTTACTTTTTCAAAAACAAACTCAAACACTTCTTTACTGAGATTGTCCACTTATTTTCTGTTTTACTGAAATTATGCTATACATCAATTTATCCCAGAATCTTCCGGTGGAAAAAAGCAGGAAAACCTGTGAAATTCTATTTTACACCGAATGCAGAAACTCTGCTCCTCCTTGTCCCCCATTTGCCTGAGTGATGGGGAGCTCACTGCTTCATGAGGCAGACTATCTTCTTGTTGTGGCACTTCAGTTATTTATTTGGGCTCTTTTATATTAAGCTCAAAGCCCCTCCATTAACTTCCCCTGGTTGGCCCTAGCTCTCCTTGGGAAGTACAGAGGAGTCCAAACCTTTCATGACACACTCATAACGGAATAGTCTTCATCCTTCACTCCTCCCAGTCCTCACACTGTTTTCTATATTGTAAACTTGTTCTGGATTATCACGGCCTCTTCCAAAGTACAGCTGAGTGCAACCATCTGAAATCCCCAGTCTCTAGTCCTCAGCCTTTGTGACATGTTTTCTGGGCAGTTTTATCTAGATCCAAAGCTCAAACAAACTGGTAACTTCCAAAACCCTATCATTTCAGCTCCAGACAGCCAGCTACTTGGGTGTTCCTCAGATGCCTCAAGCTCAATAGGCCCCTATGTCTAGCACCTTCCTCCATGTATCTGTTAGGCACCTTCCAGTCCCTGGCTCTGTAGATGGCTCATTACCCACTTGGTTGCCCCAGGTAGAAAATTTTAAATCCCTTCCTCTCTTTCAACTCCTTCATTCCACTGTCTAAACACATCAACTGTGGTTCCTTCATATTTCTCTTCTTTAGCTTCACAACTCCTTCAGTAATTCAGGCCTCAGCTGAAAGTTTATGAAGTGAGAGAGCTTGATTTTGCTTGCCTAAGCCTGCTGAGGCAATTCCAGAACTGAGTTTTCTTTCTGACAGGTTTCTTTGTTAGGTTCATTTCCTCTCTGCCTGTGTTCTTAATCTCCATCCCCCATCCTTCAAACTGCTTCCAAAGATACCCTGATTGCATAAGTTTGATCACATCATTCACTTCGTTCTTTCAACATTCCTCAAAGTCTGGCTGGATTACCAGTGTTCTAAGCACAGTTTAGACTTTTGTGGTGGTGGCTGCGCAGCAATGACCCTTGCCATTTGACCTTTGAATGACCCATGAGGATCTTTGACCAGATTTGTTAGGCAGGACACACTGCCTCTCAATAGTCCCTACAAAAGAAACATGTGCTTGAGAACCAAAATTTAAACATCCGAATAGAAGCATGAAAAATGATCATTATTATTTATGTTTACCTTATACATTTGAGAAAAAAATGTTTATTTCTTCTTTCCTGATTACTTGACCCATCTTCCATTTAGACTGTCTGCACTAAATTAGTGCTTCTCAAGATATCCTTCTCTGGAATTGGGTTTTTATTATTAAAGCACAATAAACATTTCCCTTTCTGTTTTTCAGTAAAATTCATAAACAATACTGCTGAGGAAGTATTTCTTAATTAAGGATTCTATATGCTGAGTAAAAGATGGTGAAGTAATAAGCAAAATAATATTCTATTATTTTTATCATTTTGCAAATACATTTTTCTCATCTCTCTTCTCTCCCTCCCTTGGTGCCATACCGCCTCATTCCTTCCTTAAAACTCACCATATTTCTGCACCTACTTTCTGACAATGACAGACAATAATGCCTTTTCAGGGTCACTGCTGCAGTCACAGTTCATGTTTGTTGTCATCCGGTAACCGATGGCATTTAGTTAAGTGTTCAGCACAGTGTAAATACACTCTTCATCTTGTGTAAGTCCACACCGGACTGTACTTGATCTTTTACTTGTCATTTAGCTTTAAAAGATCAATGAAGCAAAAATGTGACTTTCCAAAACATGTGCTTCAGAATCAGAAATCATTATGCATGGTGTCTATTTAATGAAATATTAAGTTATAAGAAAGATTTAAAAATACTAATCCTCTTTTCTCATTCTCCTTTTTCTTTTTTTGTTGATTTCTCTGAGCAATTAAGGCTCAGATTTGGGGAAATACTGAGATAACTGGAGTACAAGTGGAAAGGGAAAAGTTAGCTTTATGACAACCTATGTTAAGTGCATTACATTTAGTTGAATAAAGTTTAAATGTATAAATGAACCAGTGAGCACTGAGGTACTTCTGAAACCATTTCCCTCCAGTGAAGGTTTTACAAACAAAAATTGTAATATTTTACCCACTTCTGGTTCATTCATAGAGAAGAACATTACATTATTATCTATACAGTTCTTAGAATTCCTAGCTGTTTAGATGGATGACTGGAAAAGAAGTAGCTTTATATTATTTTCAGTAATTAGAGTTTGTCTATTAAGGGAAGTACTAAATCCATAGCCGATAACACAATGTTCCCATTAATTGAACTCATTAGTTATGCTAAGAGATACCATGATTTATTTAGTAGATATAGTATCTACTTTCTTGAATAGTTAAGAAATGATGATTATAGAACTATCCTTAAACTATTAATAAGACCATGATGTCCTCCAAGGAACCTGACTACTAGTTAATTCCATAGAGACATGCTTTCAGTAATATAAATGCATGCTCTGAATGTAAAACAATATCTTCTAGAATTCTATGTTCTAATACATTTGCATATTGTTCTATAAATAGACTGCTTTTTTCAGCCTTTCCATTGATAATATGCAAGGGCAGTGAGTTGAAAACACTTTCAGCAAAAATTGAACAAATTAGCACCCATGTTCCCCTCCCTGTCCAATAGGAAAACAAGGTATAAAACATTAAGCTTTATATTGAGAGCTTTAACTATTGTATTTCTGGTGATTCAAGAAACAAGATGTGCTATAAAATGCACACCTCTCAAATGTAATTTGCCCAATTATAACAAAAACTAGTAACTAATTTATATATTAATGTATTGTCCATAGACCTGTCCACACAGTACACATTTTATTAAAATTGATGAACTGTTGTATACCAATCAATTAATTGCAGTTTGATTGTAACACTCCACACTGGATAAAAATTAAACAGCTACTTATTATTATTAAATGTCTAGATGTGGGTTGTTCATATTTTTAATGTATCCTTCTTGGAATTTTCGGATTTTCTGACTTCTGATATTAGTGTCATTTTATCCATTCTTTAACCATTCATTATCTTTTCAAATAATTTCTTTCTCTTAGTCTCCATATGGTCTCTTCCTGGACATTCAATTGGATTTGCATTGGACCTTCCCACTCTATTATTTATATCTTTTTTCTTTTTATTGAATTTATTCAGATGACACTGCTTTACAAAATTATATAGGTTGCAGGTGCACAATTCCACCACATTATCTGTACACTGTATTGTGTGTTCACCACCCCAAGTCTCCTTCTATCACCATTTATCTCCCCTATACCCTCCTCCAAATCGTTTATATCTTTTAACCCTTCTTTTGTATTTCCCATCACTTTCTCTCTTAGTGTTGTATTAGGAATTTCAAGTCTACCTTCCAGTTTACCAGTTCCCTCTTCATTGTATCAAGTCTACCATTTGGCAAGACCATTGAATTTTTACCTTCAGTTATGTTTTTCACATCTAGAAAATCTATTGTTTAAATATTATCTTTTATTCAATATTGTTAGAATCTGGTCTTTAAATACATATAATACATTTATTTCATATCCCATATCTAATAAGTCCAATATTGGTAATTTATGCAGATTTCATTCAATAGAATTATTTTTCCTTCCTGGCTCTTGTTCATGGTCACTTGTTTCCTTATGTACCTAGTAAATTTTTACTGTGAGCTCATGTTTTCGGACTTTTATCTGTGGGGATTCTTAAGAGACCTGATATAAAATCCTTTCTTTCTAAGAGGATTTTTATCTGCCATCAAGCAGCTGGGGAAACTATCAAGTTGGGATCATTAAATAAAATTTTTAGCTTTTGTGTGTTGTGGGGGGGGTATGGGGAGTGTTTTTTTCCTCATCCACAATAATATTACCACAGGCCCAAAGAACACCTGAGTGCAAATATGAAGTTAGACATCCTTAGAATATTCTTGTCTTTTATTCTTCTCTACATTGAGATGAGGTTAAGAGCTTTCTCCATGGTGTCCTTTTGCAGGTATCTTTGCTTGTTCATCCACTGGTGATGTCACCCTGGCTGTATGTAGAGGCTCTAAATGACTACCACCCTTCTTGGCTCTCAGGATTTCCTTCTCTACCGACTATGACTATTACAATTCTCTAGGCCACAAGAGATTGGCAGGGATCACTACAGCAAGTGAAGGCTCCAGCTTTCAATTATTCCTTTGCATTGAAGCCCTTCTTCCTCCCTTTCTTCCTCCCTCAGTCCTTTCCCTTCCCTCCCTTTCCTTCCTTCCTTCACTCTGAAGAATTATTCCTTCACTTTCCTGGCAGATCACTCAGGCATTTTATATATATATATATATATATATAATATTTATTTATATATATATAAAATATTTATTTATATATATGATTTGAATCTGAATTCAGATCATGTATATGATTTGAATTCTTCAGAATTTGCTTCTGAAGAATCTGTGCTTCTGAAGAATTATCCCTTCACCTTCCTGGCAGATCAACCGGGCATTATATAAATATATATATTTATATATAATTTATATATATATTTATATGTGTAATTTATAAAAAAATCCAGTGTTTTTAACTTTACTCTCCTGAGAGGACATTCTCTGAACATCTGTTAGGTAAAGAGATGTACATAATATATGTACATTATTGTTAGGGATCTTTTTTCAATTATTATTTGTTGATTCTTCTAGTTAACAGGTTTTTAAAAACCCTTGTGAAATAACTTTAATAAAATACACAAATAAAAGAAATCTGATATTTTCTTAATATACTGTCTTTACATATTTATGACACATCTTCACAAATCTCTAAAATGTAAATAGAAATTTCATCATAAAAATTTTATATTATGTTGTGCTAGAAATTGAAGTAGCAAATTAGTCCTCACCTTCTGAGAAGGAAGTTCATAATTAAAAAAACAAAAAATGTATTCTCAGGGACATATGAAGGATAGCCATACAAATACTAACAAACCATACAAATAATTATGTGATACAAATAATACATTACAAATAAGAATGTAAGAATGGCCTCCCTTTGCTGAGTCTTTCTTCTTAAAATGGAATAAGGATACCCCCATTGACCGGATTTTGTGGACACCTGAAGCTATAAATTAAACATGATAGGAAAAATATATACATGGCAGTCAAAAAATAAATAAAATGCATCTGAAAAGAAAATAAATAAATAAATAAAGGTTTAAAATTAAAAATAATTTTTATTGTTATTCTAAAAAATGAACATGATAGAAAACTCTTGATTATAATGGTAATTCATTTAAAATAATGTTATGTTAAATGAACAATATATTGTGAACTAGATTATAAGACCTGCATCATTTTAAGTATAAAACATTGCAAAAAAAATTCATACTTGGAGTATTTGCCACCGCAGATGTAGCATAAATGTATTTGTTTCTGTTGGGAGGGAATGTTTTAAATGCTCTGGCCTGGAGTTTAAAAAGAAAGTTTCAAGTCGGTGTCCAGGAGACTTAAGATTTTAGTTCTGCTTTTGCTCCTGCTTTCACCCCTGAATGTTGGAGTAGCCTGGGTTCCTCAATATAGGCCAGGATCCCTTTTGTATACTTCCCATCCTTCTACCTCCCTAGGGGGTTTCACTCAGTCCCATGGCTTTAAGTAGCATTTACCTACCCATATTTATATGTGAAGTCTCTGCCCATACAAATAATCTGATTTCTGCATCCAGGTGTTTAACTTCCTATTTAGCATCGCCTCTTAAACCACATTAATATCAAAAACAGAACTTTTGACTCTTATTTACCAGAACCTGCTCCTTCATTGCTTCCTGTTATTCTCTATCACATTGCCTTGTTTAATTTTTGTCATAGAACCCACATTATAAAGTAAGCCCTACAGAATGACAGCCTTCATTTATCATGGCCTTCAACTTGGTTAGAGTCTAGACCCACACTTGACACATAGTAGAAACCCAGTAACTGTTCATTGAAGAAAGGAAAAAATAAATATCCTTCTCTCTTTTGACATTATTTTAAATATCCCTCTCTCCCTCCCTCCACCTCTTTCTCATCAGTTTTCTTTTTACTCAATCAACACTATTCTATTTTGCCATTTTTTAAATGCAGTACAGTCTTTTATCATGCTTCCTGTCCCCTCCCTGGTGAAAGCCCATTACTTGGGGAAATAGCCCCTTCTGCTTCTTCTGTGCACTCATACAATTTTGCACACAAATCATTCAGAAAATTTAGATATCTAAATAATCTGGATATGACAGTTATTAAATGATCCTCCTCAAGGGCAATAATTATGGTTTATGTATTTTTAAGTGTTTCCAGTATTTAGCACAAATGCCAGACACAAAGTAGATGGTCAATGAGGGGTTATTTTTTTTGGGGGGGGGCAGGGCTGGCAAGTAAAGGCAAGCAATCATATTTGCAGAAAACAACATCAGCACCAGGATCAAGTATTAAAACACTGACTCAAAAAATGTCAATCTAATGTACATCTAACATATATTGAAATAAACCTTCTTAAATTTATTAATTTCAAAATTATGAGTATATAACCTTCAATATAGCAGCATATTCTACATATTCATGATGTGTATGATAAACTGTCAGATATAAGCATAATATTCTGTTGTCTGAATAAATAACTGTGTTTAAATAATGAGTTTTCTTTAAAGTCTGATATTTCTAAAAATGAATTACCAAGAAATGTAAACTACAGCAAAAAAATCTGTAATTTTGACAGATATATTTCACTGACATTTCTTGTGTAATAAGAAATGATTTTTCTCTAGTTTATTTTGGTAATGTAATTGTACATTTTGGAAACATGTGAAACAAAATTGACCTGAACCCATTTGAATTTCCCTGTTGCACAAAGGGGAGAAAACCACATGGGTGGATTTTTCTTTAATTATATTTTATTGATTATGCTATTACAGTTGTCCCATTTCTCCCCCATCACTACCCTCCACCCTGCAACCCCCCTCCCACAGGGTGGATGTTTTTACTTAATTTAAGACCCTAGAGATCATTAACTCAGGAAACCATAATAGTTAACCTGGTACAGCAGCATTACTAAGAAGAAGGCTTATTCTCTGTCTAGATTTTCAAATTCCCAGACATCTATCCTACCCATTTCTGGCCATGATCGAAGTATTAAGTGATCGTAGAAGAGATAAGTAGGCAGACAGACAGGTAGAGGCTCATGATAGTTTGCTCCTAAATGGCCAAGATTAATGAAACTATTCTTAAGAACATATACATCATATAATGATGTACTGAGATGATTTATTTGCTTGGGAGAATTTTTATAACTATATCCCCAAATAACCATTTAATCACCACCCTTTCATCTATGCTAATTCTGATTATTTTTCAAATTTCTAGATTCTGATTACATAAAGAAATCCAACAGAATAGATGTATTTTAAAAATAAGGTGGTGCATTAGACTTGAAAACTTAAAGTTGGAAGCAATAAATACAACAAAGTAAAAATCTGAGTTCAGGGAATGAAAGTGAAAAAGCAGTTCAAGTGGTAAAATATTCTATTGAGTTTGGCAAAATTTCTCATTTGTGATTGTATACACTCTCTTAAGGTCCTTATGAAGGAAAATATTAGTGGGACACAGATCTAAATTTTAGAAGTTATCAAATAGTGCAGATTTTGGAAAATATTTGTAAAAATAGAGTTTGTTACTTTAGTTTTCAGCTCTAGTAAAAGGAGAAACAGAAAATTATTTTATGGTTTTCTAACTTTATCAACCTAAGAAATGTAATTCTTTATTAGGCCCATTAGAGATAAGCAACCAAAAGCAAATCAGTGTGTTATATACATAATAAGAGATACTGCTCACAACTTTTTAGCATTAAATGAGCCCTGGTTATAGCTTAGTTACATAGGTAAAATTCAATAAAGAATCAGCACAACCACTGAGAGCGCTGAGAGCAATACTCTCTGCACAGTCATCTTGTACTTCAGTAAGCAAGTAACAACAGGGAACTAGGAGTGTAGGTAGCCTAGTACAAGAGCCAGGTACATACCAGAGATCAAGAGAAGACCACATCAAGGAAGTGGACATTTGAAGGGAAACCTAAGATTTAGCAGTTTTTGCCTTTCTGAGTAACATATATAAAAGGAAAAGAGCATTGAGTTAGAAGACATTGGTTCAGGCCAATGCGCCTTTAGTCTTGATCAAAAAAAGTAACTCTAGACTTTCCATTGTATTAAAAGAGATAAATTAGATGACCTTTAAGTTTTCATCCCACTCTAAAATTCTGAGAGTGCAATTCTCTTTATCTTCAGTGGCCCATGCATCTCCAATGCAAACGTACTTAATTTTTCTCTTTATCAGATCTGTGAGTCACTGACCTCTTTAGCCTAAGTAGACTATGTCAATGTAACTGAAAATACACAGATTAGTTAAAAAAAATCCCAGATTAATTTTAAGTGGTGGTCTCATACTCATTTTTTGAAATGCTAAATTTTAACAGAATCAAGTAAGGAAATGAAATATGGAAATACATGTTACTTGTATTTCTTACTTTTCATCTATTACTAGATAGAAGAAGACAAGTATAGATAAGGTTAATACAAAGAAAATAAGGATAATTCTAAAGGTAAATGTTAATCTTTAATATTCACATAGCCAGAGCTCATACTATACCTGGTTGAAAAAATTGCTGTTAACTAGTGGTAAGCAGCATTAAATATGTTTAGTTTTTATTTGTAAAACAACATCCAGGGTAAGCTATGTAAGTTTTAGTGCTAGGATGGAGAGAGACTTACTGGCCTATGCAGATGTGTGATGCATGACTCTGAACTAGCTGATACCAATAGTAAGCCAATACTATGAACTTTGTAGCTGTAGGCACAAATTACCATTGCTCTGTTGAAGAAATGCTGTGCCCTTGACCTTAGCAATACTAAAAAATTAGCGTTATCTGTCACAAAAGCAGTCAGATAAAGGAACATACACAATGAGTACAAACCCACTGTTGCTTCTGGAATATACTAGACAAAGTGCAGGCCTTACCAGTGGGTGATAACTGTTTACTGATATTATCAGCTTGTTACAGGACAAAGCAGTACAATAAATACACCTTTTAGAGATACTACCTACCTATAGCCACAATTACCTTCATGCTACTTCACTGTGTAAGAGTCTAATGTGCAAGATCCTAATGTCACTGTAGTCATCAGTAGTATCCAGAATGAATTTGCACTCTACTAGAGAGAAAACATACTTTTTGTGCCTCTGTTACTAATATTTTTGACTTATAGAGGTGGACAATATTGGGTGGCAGGTATCCACAGAAAATCTTAATCAATATGCACTATGACAGATAAGATACATATGAGGTTACCCTTTGTACATAGAATAGCATAGGTGTTTTCCTGGTTTGGTACATGCATGAGATTCATAAAAAAATAAGTTGTTACCTTCCACAGCAACTGAAAGTAAATAGAAACCTCATAGCACTAGACTCAGAGTATTCACAGGGCACATGTGCTCTTGAAGCACTGGACATGCATTAACTAAGTCATTAATCCTCACCACCACTTCTCCCTATAAAGCACATATTATTATTCTTTAATGGTTGACAAAACTCAGTCAGGAAGGATAATTGCCTTGCTCAAGGCCACTGAGGAAGCCTGTGTTAGGAAAGAATTGGACTTGAGTGATTTTTGGCCTAAGGCTTGTACTTGTACCACCAAGTCATGTGTGATGGAAGAGCCTTTCTTAAATTGTATGCAGAGTACTTGCACATGTGTGTGCCCACTCAACTGTACAATCATCAGTGCACACAATGGGATTGCAAGACCCTATATTCAATATATCCTTTCATTGCTCAGTATTAGAAGAACATTTACAGTATTGTGATAAATGGATTAATTCTTAAATTTGTTCTCTTCCTTTTTTTGTTGTTTTGTCTAAGAAATGCCAACTCTGGGCAACAAATAAATAGGGTGAAACCAGAACAGCATATTCTGAACTACAGAATGTCACCAGTTTTATTCAGGGACCAAACTACCCAATCACAGGTTTTTATTAATTTTATTAATTGTTTTGATGAACAAATTGTGTCTATAGGTGCTTTAACATAGTGGTGAAATGTGTCAGTTCAGGGGTCAAAACTGCCAGAATTAGAATTCTGGTGCTCCTTTTTCTGTGCACATGATCTTGGGAAAATGACTGAAACTCTGTCTCAGTTTCCTCATTTGCAAAATAGGGGAAGTAATACTACTATGTCATAGGATTGTGGTGAGGATTATACGATATAATATATTGTCTCAGAAGAGAGAGCTCAACAGAGCTTAGATATCATCGTCATCATCATCATCATCATCATCACCACAAATATATAGGATATGGAAATTCTATTTTCAAACTAAGGGAGTGGTCAGTGTTCATGTCCACTTCTAGAAAAATGTTTTTCTTTATTTAGAGCACTTAAGATACCAAATAAATGAATGAATAAACAAACAAACAAATAAACAAACAAATAAATAAATAAAATGAGGATAAAACAATTTTAGGAAAATATACCTAAACTGAATTCAGGAGAATACAAAAAACTCAGGAAGCAATGAAACATTTTTAGATTTTGACTTATCCTGAGTAAAATTATTGGCACATATCAACACACACTCCAATGTTCTTTCGTTTGGTGGGTTTTCATGAGGAATCAAGTTCTCCACAGGTAAAAGTTAGATATTACTGCTGCCATCCTGAAGTCCATCAGTGGCCAGGCTCTTCTGTCCTAGGCCATTGGCTTAGAGTGAAAAGCACTCTAACATCACAGTGATGTGGTTACTAACCTCACTAAATGGGAATGTATGGTACTGTCAAACTGGAATAGACAAAGATAACTTCATGATACATAAAGCACACAGATCTACTGCTTATATACAGAAAATAACATCATATATTTAGGTCTGATAATCAGAGTTAGAAAGCTTCCTGGAAATTAAAAATATGATGATGATCACAATTAGACAGAAGAGGTGGAAGATAAGGTCAATCAAATCTGAATAACATAAAATGACAGAACTAAAAATACAAAGAAGTGTCAGAAAGTCAATGCAGTAGATTCAACAGCCAACTCATAGAAGGTCCATAAAGAGACAACTGCAGCAAACACAGAGGAAGAAATTATCAAAGAATTAATAAAAAAGAATTTGCAGAGCCAAAGGTCATTATTCTTCAAATTGAAAGGACTCATCAGTATCCCATAAAAAAAGAATAGGAAAAAACCCACACTTTCAAATACTTCAGTGAAATTTCAGAACATCAAGGATAAAGAGAATATCCCCAAAGCTCCAAGAGAGACAAAAAATCACCTACAAAGGAATGTGTGAACATGTGAATGATGTGGGATTTTGCATCAACATGTCTGGATCCCAAAAAGTAATGGAAAAAGGACTTTAGTATTATGAGGAAACAATTATTTTCAGTCTAAAATGTGCCTGCCCCAACTATCGTTGAAATGTGAAAAAAAGTAGATGTACTCTTCGACATGTTAAAAACTCAGAATGTTTATCTCCCATTTAGCTTTTCTTAGGAAGTTTCTTGGGAATGTGCTGCTGAAAAATAAAGAAGTAAGCTAAGAGGCACCTGTCCAGGTGTTCTAAAAATCAGTCAGAAAAGGGTAGGGCAGAAGGACGAGGGATATAGACATGCATCTGGAGGGCAAGGGGCTTCTGTGAATATAACGGTATCCCTCCTGTCCTTGGGAGGATTAGAAATGCTGAGGAGAGGGAAAAACTAAAGACTTTAAGAGAAAATGATAATAGCAACTTTTTGACTTAGCAATGAAAACATTTATGAGGTCTTGCTAGTTACACACTTTACTGATTTTCAACTGTTAGAATTAGTCTATGGACAAACCATAAAGACAATTATGATAACAACAAAAAATAACTGTTATCAACTTTTTAAATATGAAAACAAAAGTACAGAAGATTTAAGAAGTGGAAAGAGGGGCACGGGAAACAGGTGAAGGGAAATGTCACTGCACTAATTTAAAAAGTAAACTAAGTGAGAGTCAAACAAAAAAGTTTTAAATGTATAGGAATGTTACTAAACATTACTAAGCAAATTACACAAAGGGGAAAAACATATACGTGAGAATCTACATAAATAGTCTAAACTAAATCTTGTGTACCAAATGGAGCAAACATTCTAAAAAACTAACACCAACATCTTAATGTGGTTAAGAACACAACACCAGCCCAACACAAACCTAAGATACTATGACCATTATTTAGATTTCTTGATTTTTAAGAAAACCACTTTAAGTAAAATCCTAACACTACATGGCTATTCTATAAATATGATCTTAGTCCTGTTCTTCAAAATTAAAAGTTACTATTGGTACTATATGACTCATGTATGGTTCTAAAAACAGAATTCTGATTACAAATAAAAACAAATATACATTCTGATGAGTGTTATCTTTCACAAATGTTCAGTCCTGCTGCAGAAACTGTTGTAATGGAACATTCCCTTTTGAACAGCTGGAATCCTCTCAGGGAGATACAAAGGACAATCACCTTACTATTTTTTCACCTGCCTGTGGTATTTTTTTTCTCTTTACAAAAAAAAAATGTGCATTATCTATATTTACCTTGCATGTTGATAATCACTCTAGGTTTCAAATGACTTTTTAACAAACTCCCAAATCAAATCTGTCATCAAAGAAAACCTATTTTCACCCATTAAATTTATTCAGTGATATTCCTACAGGTTGTCAAAAGAAGGGCAGTATTTCAAATAATCTTTGAATAGGAGTTTAGGTTTAGATTGTCTGTTCAAAAATTTCCTCCCAGCACACCTTACACAGACACAGATAAATACTCTATATAAATATTTAGACTTTGTTGTGGTTGAGATAGTAGACACATTATTAGAAGAATCTTTTAGACTCATATATTTTTAGAGATATTATAACATCAAGGGATCTTTCCTTGTAAGCAGACAAAATTCAGTCCAGTAAGCAACTTTCATCAACACTTCCAAAGTCCTTCAGTGTTCATTGTATATTTCTTTTAAAAATTATTTTGGTCAATGGAATAGTTTATGCACAAACATTTGATGATAGCAAATAAAACAATAATAAGTTAGGGGAAAAAATAAAAATTTCCAGACAGATTTGCACATTTGAAATAGTACATAGCACCAAAATGAATACTGCATAATCATTTGTAATCATTTCTAATGAAGAAGATGTCAGGATTAAAACTGTAAGATGAACTTATTTTTTCTTAAAATAAAAACTTCCAGTTATAACAATGAGTATTAAAACAATTTTTAATTTTATAAAATTAAAATCACAGGACCAAATATTATATTTTTTGGTGGAGTGCTCAAAATGTATTAAAATAATAATTATGAATGTTGCTTAGTGATTTAATATTAGTTCTGGGTCTAATGGAGGAAATTATTACATTTTAAGCTATGACATCATTGCCTTCTGTGATTATATGCACAAAAATAATAGATAGCTTTATTTGGTTACTACATTTTTCAGTTCTTGGTCAAATATTCCACAGTATTCCTGTTAAATGAAACATTCTGATATTTACCTGAGAAAAATTCATTTAAATGCTCCAGGTAACAATGTCAGCAGAGATTTTTGTCATGGTTGGCAAGGAACCATATTGTCAGATTATCATTTCAGATACAAATTTATTTTTTAAAGAGACTGCAAAAAATTGAACAAAAAATCGATGAAAAAATTTTGTTTCTTTTCACATAGATAAGCAATAAAAAGAAACTTCTTGTGAATATGATCGGATTTTGCAAGACCATGAAATGGAACCAAGGGTAAAACCTGCCATTCTCAAAGAGAAGTGCAAAACAGTTTTTCTCCTACCATTCCTCAATTAATACAAGAAAGTTCTATTACCTCCTGATTACTGGCTATTTTAGCAACATGCTCTAGGATTTTAGAAAATGTTACACACACACACACACAGATAAGTATTTGAAACCACAAGAAGTCTCATTCATTTGTTACCTGTCAATGTTATTAAGAAAGAAGTTTCTTAGCACAGGCTGACAAAAGCGGATGGTGTAAAATGTTACCTTTGTGTGCGGAAGCCTTCCTCTGGGCAGGAGTGGCTGCTGTTTGCACCTGCTGCTGTTTGACAAAATTTCCTTCGCTTCCAGTTCTCAAAATCTTCTCATCTAAACTGTTTTTTTTCTGTTTGCTGTTCAAATCGTCCCTCCTAGATGATGGCAGCTTAGAAGCTGCATTAGCGAAGAAAGGTCTAGCCAAGCGAGAAGGTTTGGGCATTTTAAACAGCAGAAAACACAACAACTAAACGAATGCAGAATGTTACCTGCTGGGGCAGCAGATTCTAAAAATCTTTTGAGCTTCACTTTTCAACGGCCACTATTCCAGTATAAAGCGCAGCTGGACCGAAAGTGCTGGGCTGCACTCGGGTTTCTTTTAAAAGGCATCGTGCAGCCACATAGCCCATTTACTAGACCTGTGGAATGTAAATGTGTTTCGAAGATGCTGGTGACAGTTTTGTAATGGTAAATGCTCCAACTCGAATGAACAGCAGGTTTTGGAATAGGAAATGTAAAATACAGATAACACACACACACGCACACACACACACACAGAAACAAACAGGGAACTTGCTAGCAAGCACAGACTAGATGACACTGGACAGTCTAGAGGTGGAAAAAGAATGTAAATATTACCCCACCCACTCATGTACAATATATGAAAATAAGCCAGATGGTGGGGTTTATATTACTATGAAGTGAATATCATGCTCAGTTTCCAGGCATTAGTTCAAGCAAATATTTCCTCGCCTTAGCACATTCTTATATTATATTCCAAGAGTTGACTGTGTAACGAATGCCCGTCTACGTAATTACTTCTGCTGCCTAGAGAACACACACAGCACCATGGAAAAGAAGGAACAGAGAAGAATGTAATTTCCATACCTGTTTGGCCAGCCCCAGGGTACCTACTAACTGTTAAGAAGAGTTGTGTGTTCATGTGATGTGGTGTGGGATGTATGTGTGAGTGTGTACGTACGTGAGGGGAGGGGCTCTGAGGAAGAGACAGATTATTTTACATTCTAGAAAGCTTAGATTTTATTCTAATGAGAACATGAATATTTGCATTCTATTTCTGAAAGAACAATAGTTGTGATGCAAAAATAAGTTTGTTCAAGGGGCCATATTTTTCTAGGCTAAAAACAATCCTTCTACCCATTAAGCATATACCCCACACCAGGAGCACACAGCCTCTTTCTCATGAAAGGCAACCGTTTTCATCCAGGTTTCCCATTTCAGTGATTTTAAGACTTGGGGTTACACTGTTGCCAACTTCAATTATTGCATGTTCCCTTAGAGAGAGTTTGCACAAGCTCTCTGTGAACTATAAAATGGTTCTGAGCCTATGAAATCACACAACTCCACTCCAAGTATAAATACCATGCTATGCCCCATTTATAGCTGATAAGCTTGCAGTTACTTAGCACTGGAAAGAGTATATATTTCAGAGTGAATTGGACCTAACTTTACCTCTAAATCCTAAATGTGGACTCAGGCCTGGGCCAGTCTTTTTTAATCAATAAAATCAGGACAGTGATTCACCTGAAGTGACGAACACCTGGCATATTGTAGCATTCGATTACTGAATTTCCTTACCCTATCCTTTCAAAAATGCCGTTTTAATTATTTCCAAAAGGTCTAGTAGTCTTATGAAATATCAGTGTTACAAAATCAAAGCCTAACCAAGACCAGAGAAACCATGATAACATCACATTTCTGACTTTGGATCCGGGAGAAAGCAACGTGAGAGCAGACCCTTGATATTGCGAGGAATGTACCCTGCGTGTGTCATAACCACTACTTCTGCAAACACTGCCCTATCATAAATGCATCCCAGTAAATACTGTAAAGCCAAGCAACCAAATTTAAGTGAATCCTTTACTCTTAATACTTTTGTCCAAATAGGAAACTCCATATTTTAACTTATCCAAATTCTCTTTTTAAAAATGTTTATTGATTTTAGAGAGAGAGGAAGAGAGAGAGGAACATTGATCACCACCCCCCCCATACAAATCCCAACTGGGATTGAACCCATAACCCAGATATGTGCTCTGACTGGGGATCAAACCCACAAACTTTTTATATACAGGCTGACACTGCAAGCAACTGAGCCACCTGGCCAGGGCCTGTTCAAGTTATCTTTTAGTTCTACCTCAGAACCATTGCTTTCTTTGGCCTCTTTGAATTTCTTCATTTTATTCATTAGCACTAGCAGCTGGCTTTCTTTTCAGGAACAGATTTCATAAAGAAACTAACTTTGACCACGTCACAGACAGCCAAGTGGAGAGCATTAGAGTTGTGTTGGGAGGTAGAAACCGTCTGTCATAAAAGTTTGCTCACCATCAAAATGACCACTTCAAAGGCCAGGCTTACATTTTAAATTCATGTCTCAGAACAATGACCAACAATGATATATGTTGGACCCTGGGGTATGCAAATCACATGGCTGTTGAGGGTCTGTGGTACATGGCAGTAGACTTTAGTCTGGAAACCAACTGGAAGGATCGGGGCCAGGAAAGAAGTGTGGCTGCATCCTAACACCATTAGAAACAAAAAGCTTTCCTGTCTGATGTGGATGCAAGCATTTCGGAGGAAGGGAATTATGGCTCGTCATGGTGCGCTTTCATTCTCTGGCAGAGCCCAGTGTAATTAGACCCATTTTAGAAAGAAGAGGGAGAGAAAGTGACTATGCAACAGACCACTTCCAGAGGTGGGGACTGGGTATTATATGCATGTGGGTGTATATATGTATACATATATAAATAATATGTATTATACATATAGAGAGAGCATTAAATATATATAGATATATACTTATACTTTTAGATATATAAACACATGCACATATATTTATGTATATGTATATACAAACACATATATGTATACAACATACATCCTATTTATGTCTATCCAGCTATCTATCTATCTCTCTTATTGGTTTGTTTCTCTGGAGAACCACCCCGCCAAACACGCACACATACACATATATAATATATGTATGAGAGAGAGATTTTAAGGAATTGGCTCATATGATCACAGGGTTTGGCAAGCTGGAATTCTGTAGCACAGGCTGGCAGGCTAGAAATTCAGGAGAGAGTTGGTGTTTCAGTCTTAAGTCCCAAATCTGCAGGCTGGAAACTCAGGCAGAATTTTTATGTTGCGTTCTGGAGGCAGAATTGATGTTTCTTCAGAACTGATGTTTCTGTCTTTTTCTCTTAAGGCTTTCAACTGATCTGATGAGGCCACTCGCATTATGGAGGATAATCTGCTTCACTTAAAGTGTATTGATTTCAATATTTCTCACATCTAAAAATAATTTCACAGTGACATCTAGACTAGCATTTGACTGAACACCTGACCACCATAACCTAGCCAAGTAGGCACATAAAATCACAAGGGTTAAACTATATCCTTCCGAGGTTTTCAACCCATGGAACCCCCCACACCAAGCCATCTGCCACAACATGGAGAGGACATAAGATTTTTAATGTTCTTCAAAATAGTGTGTACTAGCCATGCATACAACTTCCCTCAACACAGAATTTGGTTCTTTGTGTGACCAAAACGTGGTGTTCAAAGATCTCCTTCAGTTAATTCCACTATAGACAAGGACCTATAGGAGATATAAAAAGAAACATTCATTCCACTTTTCCTTCATGGGAGCAAAAGAAGCCTCTAGAATTCCCATTTATTACAGAGGGCAGAACTGGTGCCGAGTGGCACCTGGCTGTGTGCAGTGGTGCTTCCAGGATCCACATATTGTCTATCTGTCCTTTCTTCAATACCCTAACACATGGTGGCAACACCCCATTTTCCCCCTCACATGTCCTTACACAGCCCTTCCTCCACCATTATCCCTTACACAGGGAGCCACCCCCAGTTGAGATTCATCCATTCTCACCTTCCTCTAATGCTCCTTTCTCCCAGAAGTGTCATTATGATGCAGATGCCTGGACTGCTGGTGAGGGGGTGGCTTGGGGGCAACTGCCTCTAAGCCATGATGGTTCCCAAACCTGAGAGACTCTAGAACCCCTTTGAGAACCTCTAAGAATGAGGGTTCCTGGAGCTTCTTCAATTCAGACCCAGTGGATTCAAATGTAGGGGAACAGCCCAGGAAGGGCTCCCAGAAATTTGCACAAGTGATTATCAGGTGATTGATTGCGATGTTCAGTGGGCTTTGGGAACCACTCTGGTCATCTTCCTTCCCTGTGCTCATGCTACTAGCTGCCTGGTTGGACTTCCCTTGGTCACACTTCCAGGTGCTGCTGCACTTAAGTGAGGCAGGCCACCAGCAGGGCTGTTCGCTTCTATTCCCCCTTCCATTTTGTGGAGACCACCTGTTGTGAGCAGGTTGTGTGGTGGTTCCATTATGGGGGTTCCAGGGAACCTGTCTGAGAACACCAAACCAATCTCATTTGTCACCTGCTTGGAGTTTCAGTAAACATGCTTGGTTTAAGCTATAATACTTAGGACACATATATTTTCTGTCACTCAGGAAATAGGTTACACATGTCTTTACCAAAACTCATGCATCCATGTAAAAAATGCTGGCTCATCCGTAAGGCCAATACTTTAAAACATGTTGAAGAACATATGGTTCAATGTTTTTCCTCAGTGGATGTTTCCTGGGATACTTTGTCTCTCAGGTTCTATCAAGCTCTCAGGCCATCAGGTCAACAATGGTGGTATATTTTATTTTAATCTAAGACAAAAATAGAAAGTTGATACAGAAGCATTTGCTTGGCAATGCAACCCCTAACCAGCTCAATTAAAATCCTTACAAAAATGAAAGATGGAAATAAAGATGAGAGGTTCTATTTTTTTCCCTCATTTCTAAGAAAGGGTTTGAGTTGGCTTACAAAACACATACTAGAATGAACTTAGTATGAAGTTAGAAGAAGAACTGAATAATAATAGAGACTGGAGGAAAAGTCAGAGCATGCAAATGTATTTCCATACTAAAGGCAGATAACAAATTTGGCTCTGAGCTTCCTAGCACCAAGCAAAAAAGGAAAGAAGAGAGTTTGTAGAGATTATGACACTTTGTCACGAGTTTGATTCCAAAGACGGAGAAGCTGTCAACTGATTACAAAGATCTTGTTGAAATTGTGAGTTGCCTCAGGGCAAAGGTCAGCCCCTGCAGAACAAACCCTAGCTTCATGTGGAAAACAGTACACATCTATATGCTTATGCCAAGAAAGCTGCCTTAATCTACAGTACACAATTTCTCTCTTGTGACCAACAGGCACTTTGCCCACCTACTCCGGAGCCTAGCACTTCCAGGTTATGATATTCCTCAGCTGTGCCATTAGATTCGGGTTTACTTTGAATTCTCGGGCTTTGTCTCTGCTTGCTTCTTTTCTTGGTTGCATCTCCCCACAATGACCTAATCACAGCGGGATTCAGCACACTCTGGACTTTGACACTGGCTTTTTCTTTGAGACTTTGTAACAAGACTCTAACATGTACTGGAGATGACCTCTGTTGGGGCACACTAGTTTTCTCACTGAGTCTCACAGGCTCCGGTCAGTACCTCCGGAACTAGACTGATGGTCCGTTAGCCCATTCAGTAAGGGCAGGGCTAGAAGTTTTCTTCCTACTCTAAAATTCCTTGTATTTACCCTGTCCATTCCAAACCTGGCCATGATTTTTTCAGTATTAGAACCTTTTGCTGAACCACCTTTAGTGTTATCACTATGGAATTATTCATTGTATTGTGCTATTGTTCTTCCCTGACCCCTCCCCCATACATCTCCAGTTAGCTTCCTGTCTGGATGCCTCTAGCTCCCACACTTTCCTGGTAATCTGCATTCTGCTGACATAATTCCACACTAAACAGAAAACACTGTGGTGTTTGAACTATGAGGCTTGAGTGAATCAGCTAGCTCTTCCCAAGAACTTTCCTCCTGGCTTTTCAATTCTGCGTTTGTAACAGCCTGAGCAGCCCTGGCCCAGGGAAGATCGTTGGTCACCCTAGTTAAGAAGAGGCTGCTGGGGCACTGCTCCCTGAGACTGCTTCAAGGACAAAGCGTATTGCAACCATGTGTTTGGCTGGCCTTCACCTGGGCTCTCTCATAGTCTATGAGAGAATCTGCAGCTTCCTCTTTCCCATCAGGATTTAACATCAGTGGGCACCCACCTTTGACTGGTCCTTCAATCCAGATGTAGGGTCTGGCTCTTTGGACAGCACCTCCTGTGCTCTCCTGGCTCAGCAAAACCTAAAGCAGAGCTTCCTCACACTCTTCAGAGTACTCTGTTTTCAAAATCCTGAAAGCATGAGGCTGACCTAAAATGTCCAGGCTTACTAGCTTCTTCCTTGTAGCGAACCCAAACCCCTCCTTTAGGCTTCAAACATACTTCCTCTTGTTTTTTGACATAAAAAGTAAGATCACCTAATGGGAATATTCTCCCTTATTTCTTCATGGTCCATAAGAAAAACTCTGCATGATGAGAACTCTATGCACTAATTGTTTTGTTTTGTTTTTTCTCTCTCTCTATGATCTGGAGATTTGAATTGGCCACAGCCACATTCCCAGGCAGCCACCCTGCCCTCAGAAGCTGGAATGATTGGTGTCTTCCCAGTGTAGCAGCACCTTAGTGTTGCAGACAGGGACAGGGTTATCCCAACCTGCATGTCCCCTGGGTGAGTGAGAAAATGTAGATAACGATCCATGTCCAATTGTAGATGACAATTCACAAGGATGGAAAGGCTGCAAGCACCTCAAGGCAAGAAAGATGGAAATGATACAGGCTGGAGCAGGGCCCAAGCTTTCTTCGAGATGGTAATGATCATTAACAGCAATTGTTGACCCTTATTGTGCACTTTTTACATATGCAATCCTCTTCTATTATAAAACATTTATACCTTACAATAATCCTAAGAAGTAGATACTAGTATCACCAATTTACAGGTGAGTAAATTGTCACACTCAGAGGTTAGAAACTCACCCAAGGTCTTGCAGATTATAAGTACTGAAGCTGGAACTTGAACTCAGTCAATCTGGCCCCAGAGTCTGCCCTCGTGTTCTTGAAATCAAAGTCTGACTGCAAACCACATTGCACTCTGAGTATGAACATGAAGTGGCTGTTTAGTCTCAGTGGTGGTGTGGGAAAAGTACCTCTGCTTTCTTAGATGCCATGCACCAGGTCCCAAAAGGCATTGCAGCCCTGTAGCTGCAGGAGTCCCAGAATGAGATGTGTTACTGAGGTTAGCGTCACAGGAATCAAGCAACTCCAGTCTGGAAGCACAGCATCCCGTGGTGATGGGCAGGTGGGTGAGCAGCAGTCCGGAGGGTGTGAGTGGGCAGCTTCTGATGTGAAACTAATCAACCCATGAAGAAGGCCGGTGAGAGAGTTAGAGGGTGAGGAGTCCAGGTGTCTGAGCATCAGCATCTCCCAGCTGCCTCAACCTTTCCCATCTCTGCCTCCTGACCTCACTTTCTGACCAGGTATCAAGCAAAACAATTTGGTAAGATTTGTCTGACTTCCCAGCTCACTCCACCCACACTCCTAGAATGGAATACTGTGATTTGTCCACATAGCAGTCACTTCACCTCCCAGGACCAAGTCACCTGGAAAGAGGAGCCATAATATCTTCTCTGTTTGTGTCACAGGATTGTGGCAATGATCAAGTGAGATAAAGAACATGAAAGCACTTTGACAATTGCAAAATAACACATGCATGAAAGTTAATACTTTTTAGGGTTATAAATTACCAATTTTCCTGCCTAAAGACTGCTTTGTTATCCTAGTAGAATCTTCTATAGCAACTATCAGCAAACATTTTCTGTAAGGGACCAGACAGTAAATATTTTCAGCTTTGAGAACCATATGATTCCTGTTGCAACCATTCAACTCTGCCATCACAGTGAGAAGGCAATCACAGACAAAACACAAATGATTGGGCAGCGCTGTATCCCAATAACACTTTATTTACAAAAACAGGTGGCTGAACACGAATGTAGTTTGTTGATTCCTGTTATATAGCTGCCAATTAACCATTATGTGTGAATGACAACTTCGTTCTGATTCCTTGCCTCACTCTGTGTCTCTATGAGCGTACTTTGTGTTCTGACTCCAAATCTGTATGAAACTCTCTCTCAAATTACTTCATTCTTCTATTTGAACCTCCCATCACATCCAGAGACTTGAGGGAAATCTCATGACGGTCTCTCTCCATGAACAGCCAATATTATTACACAACTTAGCAAGGACAGGAGTAACAACCTCTTTGGCTAGCTGGATTATCTCATGCTTTTCCATTTTGTACCAATAGTTAATTTATACAAGTTGCCATGAAGGGAAGCATGGTTTGAGTCTTAGGATAACTAAATCTATATTGTCAACTTGTAAAATTTTTCACTTTTTATAGATTCAAGACAAAGGCTTGTAATCAGATTCCTCAATTTCCTTGTTAAACGCTACAGAGAGATTTCCTGATTTAACAACTCTAATTTCTAAGAATCCTTTAAGAAGGATTTTTTATGAGTTGAATAACAGCTGTTTTACACCATGATGTCACCCATCTGCACTTCTATATTGTAAAAGAATCTTAAAATTATTTAGGACATGCTTCGGTATGTTATAAAATTGTCAGTGCCAAGAAGAACTTTCTTGGTTTTTATTGCAAACCACTCCCATACATGGAAGACAGAATGACTTATCTGAACCAACAGTAGATTTAGAAACAGTTTGAAAAAGTTGTACAAAAATGTGTCAGACAGCCAGGTTGTGACGGAGGCTGAGATTTTTTAGTCACAGACGGTTTTCCATGTGCCATTTTAAGAATTATATTGGCTCTAAGTGTGAGTTAAAATTTTATATTTAAGAGTAGAATTCTGAAGTAAAGATAAGCTATTTCTTATTAGGCTGGATTTCGGTGACATTATTAAAAGTATGATTTAAAGTAAAGCAACTTGAAAACATTGGGTCACCTACAAGTTATTCTTATGACTTATTAGTAACAATAGTTTATTTAGATTTATCCAAGAGGTTTTAAATACTTATAATTATAATGGGTAGTACATTTTACTTACTTTAAAATGCAAATGAGACAAAGGTGACAGAAACTTCCCTCCCCTCCATTTCATGAATCCTGACTAGAACTACATAGTTCTAAGGAGGGAGAAAATGCAGAACCAATGAAGACTTTAAAGGAGACAAGCAACACCTCGTTGACTGTCTATGCAGTGGACGAACTTATTACCTCTTCTGCTGTGACTTAAAAGGTGAATGGACCTCCATTTGTATAATTTCAAATTATCTTGCTCAAGGTCTTAGCATTATAACACATTCAACATAATGGAATTTTCCAGGTTAGTAAAAGCCAAATCTTAAAAAAGGAAAAACTAAGAAGAGGTTATTTCAGAACTTCCAGGCACTTGTGGAAATATGGAATGACATTTAGTCAACAGACACCTGCTGCTTTTCTGAGATATCTATAGAATTCCTTTCTGGTTTCCCAGAGGCTTGAAAAATATTCTGGTTTAATGGTGATAGGTAGTAGGAGAAATCATGATGTGAAGGAGAAAAATTAAATAAAACTAACAGTATGCTAAACTGGGGGAATTCTATATGTTTGATTAACTTTTGATGAAGGATGAGTGAGAGGAAAGTGCATTCATTAAATATTTGAAAGACATGATACATCAAAAAGACAACATAAATGTTTTTTTAAATGTGTTTACACATTACATTTTCCTTTTCTATTTATTCAAACCACAGTAAATTTTACATAAAAGTAATAAAGAAACCAGCCACCAAAAATAGAAGTAGTGAAATGTGAAATTAAGAAACAGCTCTTTTCTTTGAATATGAAATTACATAGCTTTAAAAATTATTCAAGGCCAATAAGCATGTGAGCATATGCTCAAGATCACGCATTAGGGAAATGAAATCAAAACCTCAATAAGACACCACAACAACTGGAATGGATATTACAAAAAACAACAACAAAAAAATGAAACCAAATTAGAAAATAGCCCATGTTGGTAAGGATGTGGAGAAATCAAAACCCTGTGTACTCTTGATGGGAATGTAAAGTGGTACAGCCATTGTGGACAGTGCGGAGTGGTCTTGGTATTTCCTCAAAGAATTAAACATGGAATTGCCATATGATCCAGCAATTCTATTTCTGAATATATAGCCAAAGTAAATCAAAGCAGGGACATGAAAAGGTATTTGTACACTCATGTTTATAGCAGTATTATCCACAGTAGCAAAAAGGCAGAAGCAGCCCAGGTGTCCACTGACAGATGAATGGATAAACAAACCACAGTATACACATACAGTGGAATATTATGCTGTCTTAACAAGGAAGGAAATTCTGACATAGCTATAACACAAGTGAACTTGAATATGTTATGCTAAGTGAAATAAGCCAGTCATAAATACACAAATATTACAAGATTCCACTTATATCTCAGAGTAGCCAAACACATAGAGAAAGAAAGTAGAACAGTGGTTACTGAGGATGTGGGGAAAGCAGAGTGGAGAATAGTGTTTAACAGGGACAGAGTTTCAGTTGAAGAAGATGAAAAAGTTCTGGAGATGGATGGTGGTGATGGTTGCACAGCAGTGTAAATGTCCTTAACGTCACTGAACTGTGCACTTAAAAATGGTCAAAATGGTGTTTTCTATTATATACCAATAAATTTTATCTCAATAAAAAGATTCAAATTCATATTTGTCTACAGTTGGTACTTTAATTTCTCCTTGTGAAACAAGGGCTAGACAATGGCCCGCCTTCTCCTTCTCACCTACTGTCTGTAGCCAGTCATGCCTAGCTGAAAATCCTGTTTTTACAAGGAAGATTTAATGAGATGGCCAAAGTCACTCTGCAGCCAGAGGAGAGACATGGTTTCTCCTTGAGCCCTCACCATGGCTGCCCAGTTTATCCAACAAGGTCCCTTGCATTGTCACATAAACACAGGGCAAACAGATTATGCAAAGCCCTTGTAAGGGAAAGTAATTCCATTCTCTCTCTCCCACTTTAACAGATGTAAATGCAAACTACTGCTCTAATAGTGATGGGCTAGGCTCAAATGGACCCAGAAAGCACCTTTTCAGAACTTGCTCCTGTCTCTTTGCTTCTCTGGCTCTGGCTTTTCATTTCCCTTTTCCTGGAAAGGCATAGTGCACCCTCCTCAAAGGGAAGAAGGAATTCCCCCATGGCTTTAGAATCCTTGGGAGCAAATCCATTCGCTCTGACTTCCCAAAATTTGCCCCGAATTATGTTATAGAAGTTCCTGTACCAGTGTTCCATTTTTTCTAAATGAAAAATAAAAGATCCATTGAGCATCCCACATTTGTTTTTGTTAAGCAAAAGAAGCTCACAGTCCATGAATACTGTGTAAATGAAAGGAAGATTGATGCCATGCTGTATGAGAAGAGTCTATACCCTCATATTGCTGCAGGCTTATGTCCTCAAACCAGGAAAAGTTGATATTCATGCAGAGAAACAGAGCAGCATGTGTCTTAAAGAGAGGTTTAGTGTTCCCCCTTTTGTAGATGCTTCTAATTTACAAAACCAGATGAGGCTCTTTAGATGTCTTGTTTGCCTTGTCTTGCATCTCCAACTCAAGATGGGATTATTCAGATGATTCTTTTCTTCCCTAAAAAAATAATTCATAGACAAAAAATGTACCCACTTATGCACAGTTAAGAAAACTATGAAATACAAGTTTATTTTCCATTACACATTAACTTCATTTCACAGCCTCAGTTCAGTTCACTTACTGCTTCTTCCTTGATATCTCTTATTATGTCCATGGGAGACTCCTAATTCCAGCCCTCGGAAAGCCTGTATTTTGGAAAAGCTCTTCATGGGATATTTATAACTTAGAGTAGGTTAAAGCAAGGAGTGTATTTCACAGTATTAAATTTTAAAATATGAAATGTAACATTTATGGGAGTGGAAAACTAATGATATACTACAAATGATATTTAGATTTTAAAGTATTCCTCAGATCCTTTTTTTAAGATTTTGAAATACAGAAAATATAAAAAGGATACATACTAAAGTATAAAGATAAAAAACCCGCAAAGGACACACATGTACCCATTTCCCAAGCTTTAGAAATAAAACATTAACTTTGAAGAATCTGAAGTCTTCTAAGTGCTCCCAGTTGGTCGCATACCCCTTGGACTTTAATGTGACAGCTTCCCTGGATTTAGTTTTAATGATTCTCTTGCTTTTCTTCATAGTTTTACAAATCTTATCTATCTCTAAACAATATATGTATCATTTTACTTTTTTAATTTTATATGAATGACCTCAAATAGTATTTGGTCTTTTCTAATTTAGTTGTAGGGTCAGCATTATGTTTTTTGAGATTCATGTATGTATATACTTGACTTAATGTAACTCATTAATTTTCACTTTGTATAGTGGTCTATAACATGAATATATTACACTGAATAAGTATATTACATTTTGCAATTGAAGAACCTTTGGTTTGTTTTAGCGTGAGGAAAGGATCCCTTTTCAACTTTTTTCTACAAGCATACTCAATTATATCACATCATAAACCAACCATTCCTGTGGATCTGAAATGTCAGGTTTGTTGTTTATTCATTTCTACTTTGTGTGAGTCTTTTCCAGGTTTTTTAATATATTTGTTTATCTATTTGTCTATCTTTGTCCTGTGCTGTCTTAATAATTAGAGCTAAATAGTAATAAAATAGCTAATACATGTTGACATTTATGATATGGCAGGTACTGTTCAAAGTACTTAATTATATAGTAACTCATTTGTTTCTCATTATTATCCCATGAAGTGGCCACTGTCAGTATATGGATTAAGAAACTGAGACAAAAATAAATAAACTGTAGCTATCTAGGCAGGATTAGAAATCCAATCTATCCACAGAGACTGTGTGAATGATTTGTTTTATAAATCATGATATCTGGTTGGGCAATGGGTCTTCTTAAGGACTGTCTTAGATATTCTTAATCCTTTGTACTCACATGCAAATTTTATACAAATTCTGCTAAATTCCATGCAAAATAAAAACTATTAAATTTTTAATTGATTCAAAGAAAACTCTAGTACATGATGGCTTTAATGGTGAATTCTATCAAACATTTAAAGAATTAACACCCATCCTTCTCAAACCCTTCCAAAAAACAAAAGAGGAGGAAATACTCCCAAATCATTTTATGAGGCCATCATTACCCTGATAACAAAGCTAGATAAGAACATTGCAAGAAAAGAAAACTACAGTAAAGTGAATTCAATAGTACAAAACAAGGACCATATGCCATGATCAAATGGGATTTATTTCAGGGTTCAACATCTGTGAATCAACCATGGTGATATATCACATTAATAAAATGAAGGATAAAAATCATGTGATCATCTCAATAGATTCAGAAAAAAATGTGACAAATTCAACATGTTTTGATGATAAAAATTATCAACAAACTGGGTATAGAGAGAAAACATCCCAACAAAATAAAGGCCATACATGACATGCCCACAACTAACATCATACTCAATGGTGAAAATCAGAAAGGTTTTCCTCAAAGAGCAGAAATAAGAGAAGGATGTTCACTCTCTCCACTTTTATTCAACATAGTACTGGCAGTCCTAACCAGCAAAATTGGGCAAGGAAATAAAAGGCAGCCAGATTGAAAAGGAAAAAAGTAAAACTGTCTCTATTTCAGGTGATATGTTAGGTACGGGAAACTCTAAAGGTTCTACCAAAAACTGTTTAAACTAATAAATGAATTTAGTAAAGCTGCAAGACACAAAATCAATACACAGAAATCTGTTGCATTTATATACACTAACAACAAACTAGCAGAATGAGAAATTAGGACAAAAATCTCATTTACAATAGCATCAAAAAGAATAAAATAATTAGAAATAAATTTAACTGAGGAGGTAAAGTATCTATATACTGAGAACTACATGATATTGATGAAAAAATGAAAAAGACTTTAAAAATGGAAAGATATTCTGTGCTGATTAGAATAATTAATATTGTAAGATGCCCATACGCCCCCAACCTAGAGATTCAATGCAATTTCTATCAAAACTCTAATGGTATTTTTCACATAAACAGAATAAGCAATCTTAAAGTCTATATGGAACCACAAATGACCCCATATAGCCAAAACAACCTTGAGAAATAAGAATAAAGCTGGAAGCCTCATACTTCTTGATTTCAAACTATATTACAAACTACAGTATTCAAAACAGCATGGTACAGGCATAAAAATAGACACAGATCAATGGAACAGAACAGAGAGTCATGCACATATGGTCAATTAATTCATGACAAAGCAGCCAAGAATATACAATAAAAGGAAAAAAAGGTAATCTTTTCAATAAATGGTGCTGGGAAAATGGGGTAGTCAGATGCAAGCAAATGACACTGAACTTTTTTTTTATACCATACATAGGAATCAACTCAAAGTGGATTAAAGATTTAAATGTAGACCTATAGCCATAAAACTCCTAAAAGGTGGGGTAAGCTCATTAACAGGGGTCTTGAATTTGATACCAAAAGCAAAGGCAACAATAGAAGGAATATTCAAGTCACATTACATCAAACCAAAAAGCCTCTGCACAGCAAAGGAAATGCTGTGGTGATAGTCACTGTGCAATATGTAAGCGCAGCAAATACACATGTTGCACACCTTAAACTTACACAATGTTATATGTCAATTATATTCCAATAAAACTGGAAAAAGTGTTCACAAATAAATTTACTCTGGTGAGTCTCCCTACCCATTAACATGATATTTCTCTCCATTTGGGTACTAACCAATTTACATTCATCACATTTTATAATCTACAAATTGCACATCTTTTGTTAAATATATTCTTAGTCACTTTATCTTCAATCTGCTTCTGTGAAAAGTATCATTTGAGAGTTACATTCCCTGTTTGTTATTATTATTATTTTTTTTTTTTGAGAAAACACAGTAGACTTTAAACAGTTATTGGTTTGCTTCTGGCAATGATGGACTAAAAGATGGACCATTCTCTCCAAAAAACTAGGTAAACAAAATATATGAGAATGTTTTTCAACACTGTACAATACACAGGATAGAGAAGTGATTACTGAGGGAGTAAAAACAAATGAGGTGAACCTGAGTATCCCAGATAACTGTCAGGGAGAATGTCCAGATCACAGTAAAGTGAAGGAACACCCAGACACAGGCCAGCCATCTCTCTTCTAAGTTAAAGAGACAGAGTTCAGAAGGCAAAAGCACACATTTCCCAGCAAAATATCACAAGAAGGTGTGGCACAGAGATCTATAAACACATGGAGTTTTTCTTTGATTATAACATAATTAAATTAAAAATTAATAGCAGAAATATATTTAAAAAATCTTCAAATATTTGAAAATTAAACAACAAATGTCTAAATAACCCATGAATTAAAGATGAAATAATGAAAAAATTATAAAGTATTTTGAACTGAATGAAGATGAAAATGAGACATATAAAAATCTGAGTTATGTTGCTAAAATACAGCTAAAGGGAAAGTTATAGATTATATGATATTATATAGGCTTATATTATAGCCAGAAAATAAGAAAGCTCTCAAACTTTAACAATCAAGCATCAAGCTTCCACCTTGAAAAAATTAAATCTAAAGTAAGTATGTGAACAGGAGCAATAGAAACCAAAATCAGTGATATAAATAGCAAAAAATAAAATAAAATAAAATTAAATTAAAAAGCCATGCTAAAAGTCCATGCAACCAAAAGCTAATTTTATGAAAAGATCAATAAAATTTATGAGACCGTTGTCAGCATAATCAAGAAAAAAATTACAGATTCCCAAAATCAGAATGAAAGGGGGAGCATCACTACAAATGTAACTGTCATGAATAACTGTATATCAAATAAATCAACAACCTAGATGAAGTATATAAATTGCTTTAATGTATAAACCACCAGAACTCACTCAAGAAAATATAGGCAATACTCCTGTATTTATAAAAGAAATCAAATTGGTGATTAAAAATCTTATTAGGGTGAAAACTCTAGCCTGAGATGGCTTCATTGTTGAATTCTAAAAAACATTTAAGAAAAATATAATACAAATTCTATCCACACTTTTCCAGACAATAGAAGCAAGGGAATTTTTCCTAACTCATTCCTTGAGGCTGAATTACCATCATACCAAAGTCAGATGACATTGTTAGAAAAGAAAACTACAGACCAAAATTTATTATGAATATATATGTAAAAAGTCTCTAAGAAAATTTTTGCCAATTTGAATGTAGCAATTGAGGTAATTTACCATTTTAACTGACTAAATTAAATAAAAAACATATGATCATGCCAGTAGAACCAGAAAAAACATTTGACCAAAGTCAACAGTTATTTATAAAAAGAACTTTCAGTAAAGTAAGCATAAAATACAACTTCTTTAACCTGATAAATGATGCAGACCCCGGCTTGAGGGGTCCACTATTGTGGATGAGACATGAGACAAATTCACATGGACTACGGAGTCCTGGGGAGGAAAAGGGACGGCACGGCTACTCTCTCAAGGGGAGAGTGCCTTGGAGTGGCCTGGCCACTCTATTAAGAGGAGAGCACCCTGATTCTTGCTTTGACAAGTTTTTATTGGGTTTCAATTTGCACAGGAATACAGGTAAAGTTCATTAATCATTGTCAGGCAGCAAAGATCAAACAATAGATAGCATACAAAGAACTTTGAGGGCTTATTTTGAGTCAGGGTCTGTCAGCTAAAAGGTTATAAAACTTTGGGAGACAAATTCGTTTCCTGCTCAGACCCTTATTATTTAATTGAGAGCATTCTTAGCAAAGCAGGTTTCACAGGATTTTATGTATTCTTTCTCAGGCCTGATCACCCAGGGAACCCACCCTTTCCAGCACAGGGCTGCACCTACCACCAGTATTGTTTCAGGTTTAAGGCATTGTCTCAGGCTTAAGTCATGCAGGGTAACCAAGGCAACCAAGAGATTAGGAGACTTCTGGTAGACAGAATGAGGACTCAGGCTACGTCAGGATAGCCGAGGGGTGAGGGTCCATCACCCCTTTTTGCTGTAGCCCCCCAAGTCCTTCTTTGGGGCCTCCATGTGATCATGCCTGGCTTAGGTCGTTCCCCCCTTGGGGAATCTTACCCATCATTGGCTAACTGATCAAGCATTGGGGGCCAGTTATGGATGAAGTAAAAGGAGCAGAAGCAGCACTCCTGCCAGGGAGGTAAGCTTTGTCTCTTTAATGGCTTATGGTCCGAAGGTCAGTCGCTCACTCAGCCTTAGCCATGGTGGGGGTTACAACTCCTGAAACCAGGCAGGGTGGTTCCCAACAGATAAAAGGCTTCAATAAAAAAAAATCTTAAAGCTAACTGCCTTATTTAATATATGAACACATTTGTATTTTCTAGGTAGATAATTAGCAAATAATGGCATTTTTGTTTCTTCCTTTCTAATTTTTATGCCTTTAATTTCTTTTTCTTGTCTTATTGTGATGTCAAAGCTCTTTAGTACAATGCTGAAAAGAAATGGTGATAATAAACATTTGGGTCTTGTTCATGATTATAAAAATAATTATTTTAATATTTCAATATGGTTGTAACATTTTGTATATTTTTGTAAATTCTGTTTTTTTGGTTAAATACATTTCTTTAATTTCTAGTTATTAAAAGTTTTAACCATGAATGATAGATGCATTTATCATGAACTTTTATCTTTCTTTTTGTATCGTTTGACATAACCATAGTTTTTCTCCTTTCAACTCTTAATGCAGTGATTTCATTAATGCTTCATTTACAAGGACTGAAGTTACTGATATATTTTCATTTATTTCTATTCTCATACTTTGTCCTTTTAATTTAGTTTGATTTTTTTCTTGTTTCCTTTTCCCCCTTTCTTCAGAACAATTACAGGATCCCAGGAAATGTTATTTGAGTCATCTCTTCACTTATATGCTAGTGGGGTTCAAGATTTAATTATCCCTTGAATTTTTCAAAAAATTTGCAAGTTAAACATCATTCTCACTAAAATTTTCAGTTTGCTAATAGTTTCACAGTTGTTTGTTTAAATTGGTTCCGATGTTTATTTAAGACTTAAATAGACAGCTAGACAGGACTTCCAGCCAAGATGGAGGTGTAGGCAGAAACACTTGCTTCCTTGCACAACCAAAGGGAGGGTAACAACCAATCTAAAATCAATAAACACCTAGAAGTACCAGAAAATCAAACTGCATGGAACTCTGACAACCATGGAATTAAAGAAACAGTCAAACAGAACAACCAGATCTGTAAGGCTGTGGACGGAGAGAAACCGAGATGAGGTGGTAGACCATGGGGTCAGGGCAGGCTGTGGTGAGGCAGCAGGCTGCAGGGGAGGGGTGGACTTAAGGGGAAACTAAGACTCAGAGGTGGCTGTGGACTATGGTGGTTGCTGAGGTGGGAGAAATTCCCAGTGTCACATGAGAGTTCATTGAAAAATGTGTTACAGAGGAGCAGGCAAGCTGCATTGTTCCCTCTGTGGTCCCTCCCCCACAGGCAGTGCAGCAGCACAGCAAGGAGGGTTGCCCTGCCTGGGTGAATACCTAAGGCCCCAACCCCTTACAACTTAACAGGGGGCCTGAACAAGGAAATAGGGCCAAAATGAAAGAACAGAGCAAAGCCCCAGAAAGAGAGCTAAACAATGAGGATATAGTCAACCTATCTGATGGAGAATTTAAAGCCCTGGTAATCAAAATGCTCACAGAACTGATTGAGCTTGGTCAAAAAAATGAAAGAACAAATGAAAGATACCCAAAATGAAATAAAGCAAAATATTCAGGGAACCAACAGTGACAGGAAGGAAACCAGGACTCAAATCAAATTTGGAACAAAAGGAAGACATAAACATCCAACTGGAACAGAATGAAGAAACAAGAACTCAAAAAATTGAAGAGACTCTTACAAACCTCTGGGACAACCTGAAATGCTCCAATATCTGAATGATAGGGTGCCAGAAGGAGAAGAACAACAGCAGGGAATTGAAAACTTATTTGAACAAATAATGAAGGAGAACTTCCCCAATCTGGTGAAAAAAAAAAAATAGACTTTCAGGAAGTCCAGGAAGCCCAGAGAGTCCCAAAGAACTTGGACCCAAAGAGGAACACAACAAGGCACATTTTCATTAAGTTACCCAACATTAAAGACAAAGAGAGAATCTTAAAAGCAGCAAGAGGAAAGGAAAGAGTTACCTACAAAGTAGTGACAATAAGACTATCAGCTGATTTCTGAAAAGAAACCTTACAGGCAAGAAGGGGCTGCAAAGAAGTACTCCAAGTTATGAAAGGCAAGGACCTATATCCAAGATTACTCTATCCAGCAAAGCTTTCATTTAGAATGGAAGGGCAGACAAAGTGCTTCCCAGATAAGGTCAAGTTAAAGGAGTTCATCATCACCAAGCCATTATTATATGAAATGTTAAAGGGATTTAACTAAAAAAAAAGAAGATAAAAAATATGGACAACAAAACAACTACCAGCAAATGAACCTAAAAAAATAAAAGAAAGAAAAACAATGAAAACAAAAACTAAGCAAACAATAGAATAGGAACAGAATTGGAGAAATGGATATCACATGGAGGGTTTTTGATGGGGAGGTGGAGGGGAGGAATAGGGGGAAAAGGTACAGGGAAAAAGAAGCACAATAGGTAGGCATTAAATAGATGGGAAAAGGTCAAAAATGGTACAGAAAACAGAGAACTCAAAGAACTTATATGTACAACCCATGGACATGAACTAAGGTCAGGGGATGCTGGAGGGTTGGGGATGTGCAGGGAGGAGGGGGGATAAATGGGGAAAATTGGGAAAACTGTAATAGCATAATCAATAAAATATACTTAAAAGAGACTTAAATAAAGACTTTTAATCATGTTTTATAACAGCCTATAAATTATGCATATTTGTTAGATATATTACAAATTACAGATATATACAAATTATGCATATTTTTAGATATATTATATCAACCAACATGTAGATGAATCTACTTTTTTCAGCCAGTGATTTGAGTGTTTAGCTCATTCATGTTTAAAATATTTATTAAAACAGGCTTATGCTTGACACTATTTGCTTTCTAAATGTTTTATCTTTTTCTTCCTATTTTCCTCCTTTACTGCCTTTTGTGTTTAAGAAATATTAGTGAATTACTATCAATTACTCTATTGTTTTTAAACTTTATTTTTAAGTTATTTCTCAGGGTCTGCTGTTTGAACTATAATATTCATCTTAGTTTATCATGATCTTCAGGTTAATATGAATTAAATTCTAGCAAAATTATATTGCTACAATATAATTTTATCCCCCAACCCACTTTGTGCTATTATGTCATATACATTGTATGCACAGGTGTTATGAACCCACTAATATGGTGCTAAATTATTGATTTATACAATTTTATGATTTTTACAAAATTTAAGAGAAAAAACAAAAGCATTTTAGCAGTGTTTACATTTATCTGCATACAGACAGACCTTGGTACTCACCAGCTTCAGAACTTGTCAAACTCTTCACTCATTACATTTTGACAAGAAAAAAAAATGTTTCAGCACTTGGCACTTGCTAGAACTTGTATGAGTTACAACTCTGCCCCACAAAAAGAAAATGCTTCTTACTTGGTATTCATTGGTTTTGGCACTTGTCACAAGTTCCAGAATGAATTAATGACAAGTACCAAGGGAACACTATTTAATATTTTTAATCTCTTTGTTTCTTCCTTTGAGTTTAAATTATTGCCTGGGTTATTTCTTATCATCTTACATTTTTCATTATTTCCTGTAAGGCAGATCTGTGAGCAATGAATTTTCTGTCTTTGACCATCTGAAAATGTCTTTACTTTCGTGAAGTTTTTAAGGATAGTTTTGCTGGACATAGAATTCTTGGTTGATACATTTTTTTTCTTTAAATACTTAGAATTCCATTATATCGCATTCTTATCTCAATTATCTCTGATGAGATGTTACATATTATTTATTGTGTCATTCACCTAAACTTGATGTGTTATTTTTCTCTCAAGGTTTTCAAGGTTTTTTCTTGATCTTTGGCTTTCCAATACAGTAACTATGATTTGTCTAGTTTTGGATCTCTATTTCTTGCTTTATTCTACTTTGGGTTCATTGAACTTCTTGGATTTTGTACATTAATATTATAGTTTTCAAAAAAATTGGGGAAGTATTGGACCATTAATTTCATGCCTGTTTCACTTTCTCTTTTCTTCTTGGCACTTGCATTATGTAATGTTGGTATGTTTGATGTTGTTAAACAGGTCTTTGAGGCTTTGTTAATTTTCCTTAGTTTTTTTTTTTCTCTTAGTTATTCAGATTGGATAATTTCTATTGGTCTATTTTCAAGTTCATTGATTATTTTTCTACCATCTCAAACCAGCTGTTGAGACTATCCAGAAGATTTTAAATTTTCATTATTTTACTTTCAAATCCTGAATTTTCATTAAATATTTTAAAAGACTTTGTTTTTTGGATCAGTTTTTGGTTTATGGTAAAAGTACACAGAAAGTACAGATTTCCCATATTCCTTCATCCTCCTGTACATAATTTTCTCTATTTTCAACATCTTTCATTAATGTTGTACTTTAAAAGTTATTAACTAATATTGATACATTATGGTTAACTAAAGTCCATAGTTTACAGCGAGGCTCACAATTTGTGCTATGCAGTTTGTTAATCATAGAGTCATTTATCACTTTTATAGTACCTTACAGAGTAATTTCCCTACCCTAATTATCCCTGTTGTCTACCTATTCTCCTCCTCTTTTCCTTCTTTCACCTGATAGCTACTGATCTTATTGTCTATAGTTTCATCTTTCATAGGAAATCATATAGTATGCAGCCTGTTCAAAATTTCTTACTTCACTTAGGAAGATGTATTTAGGTTTCCTCCAAGTCTTTCTATAGCTTGATAGCTCATTTCTCTTTTATCACTGAATAATACTCTATTGTATGTATATATCACAATTTGTTGTTCCGCTCATCTATCGAATGACATCTTGGTTCCCTCCAGTATTTGACAATTATGAAAAAAGCTGCTATAAATATTTATGTGCAGGGCTTTATGCAGACCTAAGTTTTCAACTTATTTGGGTAAATACCTACAAGTGTGGTTGCTAGACCATATAGTAAGTCCATGTTTCACTTTGTAAGGAATTGCCATTTTATTTTCCAGGAACAAAAGAGAGTTCCTGCTGCTTTGTGTCCTTATCAGTATTTGTTGTCATTGTGTTTTGAGCTTTATCCATTCTACTAGTTGTGTAAGAGTATCTTATTATTTTAATTTGCAAATGCCTAATGACAAATGATGTTGAAAATAATTTCATATGCTTATTTGCTTTGTATATGTCATCTTTGGTGAAGTGTGTATGCTCAGATATTTTGACCATTTTTAAATTAGGTTGTTCATTTTCTTATTGTTGAGTGTCAGGAGTTCTTTGTGTATTTTGAATGCAGGTGTGTAGATCTATAGATAAAGTTAAGAAAAACTGAAACCTTAATAACATTAAATCTTCTTACCAATGAATATAAAATCTCTCTTCACTTATTAGATCTTTTATTTCTTTCATCAGAGTTCACAGTTATTAGTCATATAGATTCTGTATACATTTTGTTATATTTATACATGAATTGTTTTATTTTTTGGTGTTAATATAAATGGTGTTGTGTTCTTAATTACAAATTTCAATTGTTTATTGCTGATATAAAGGAAAACAATCTTTTATGTTAATTAATTCATAAATATAAATTTAATTAGTCAATATAAAATCAATATAAATCCAAGAAATTGATAGAAACCAAGATATATTTTATTAATTATCAACATCCATATCAAAATTAATTTAATAATTGGTTATTAATCAATTTTATGGGTTATAGAATTAATAGAATAGTACATTGTGCAGAATTAATATTAATTTATATAATTGATTAATAATAATATAATTTAATACCAATATATTGCATCCTCCAACCTTGCTATAATTATTAGTTCCATCAATTTTTGTCATTCTTTGAAATTTTCTAATTTCTAAGACCTACTTATTAAATTTATTTTTTTTACTTTTCTAGTCTCACTTTTATTTTTATTTTTAATTAAATATTTTGTTGCTGTTCTATTACAGTTGTCCAACTTTTTCCTCCTTTGGTCTCCCCTGCCCCACCCACCACCAGCTCCCACAGTCAGTCCCCACCCTGTAGTCCATGTCCATGGGTCATTCATACATGTTCTTTGACTAGTCCCCTCTCTTTCTTTCCACACTTATCCCCCTCCCTCCTTCCCTATAGTCACTGTCATTTTATTCCTTGTTTCCATGTCTCTGGTTCTATTTTGCTCGTTCATTTGTTTTGTTCATTAGGTTCCTCTTATAGGTGGGATCATATGATACTTGTCTTTTACTGTTTGGCTTATTTCACTCAGTATAATACTCTCCATTTCCATCCATGCTATCAGAAAAGTAGGAGTTCTTTCTATGTGGTCTGGGAGCTCTTCTAGAACCTGCCTGGCCAGGAGCTCATGTGGCACTGGGCTGGTAAAGCAGAAGGGGCAAAGACCCAGGTTGGCAGGTCTGGGAGGCCATCTGGCTCAGCTGCAAGCCCCATGCCCCTTCCTTGCAATGGAGGCCTTGATGGCAGATGCCTGCCAGCCACCCATGACCACTTCTACAGTGTGGCCCTATTAGCTGCAGGTCTCACTGAAGTTGCCACTCTGCCTGCTCCAACTCAGGTGGAGCCTTGAACCTACCACATTTCCAAGTATGGAATGCCATGTCACCTAGCAGCGGGTGCCAGGCCCCTCTGCATGTCTGCCATCTGTGGAACTGTGAGTACAGTATTAGAGAAGAATACTTATCTGGAAGTAGAACATACTATAGTTCATCAATCAAAATAGGTTTTGTAAACATTTATTGCAACCTACTATGGGCAGGCTTATATGTTAGCTGCAATAGAGGGTTTAAGAATATAAAGTCATAGTTCTTCATTGCATTAGTAATTACATTTATTTTCCAAGGACTCACTACATGTGTTTTAAATGTTTATTACTCTCAGTGCTTTATACATTTTATCATGTGCAATTCTCATAACAAATATATGAACTATATACTTTAGTTACTATGCTTATTTTTGAATGAAGAAACTGGGGTAAAAAGGGGAGAATAATTAAGTAAAGGATTCAGACCCTTGCTGTCTGACTGCAGAGCCTGTGTCCCTAACTACTCCATGACATGACAGTATGTAATACGAGACTACACTACACTATACACTAGTATATGTAAGCCACTTTGAGTCTAATAGAAAAATAATGGATACAATAAATAGAAAGAATAAAGATATCAAATAAATATTTGCTAAATGTCACTATAACAACATAGATGAGAGGATCACTATAGGCTGTGCTAAGTTGATCTGGGAAACTTCATGGCAGATTGGAACTTCAGCTGTATTTAAGGCCAATCTCAACTGTGCATGCTGAGATACATAAATTATGGTGTCAAGTGATTTTTTTCCTTTTATAATCCATTGATAATTCCATTTAATGACATACTAAGAAATAAACTAAGCCTACTGGGAAGTTTAAACCTTTATCTCTGACGAGTCAAGAAACCGTATTCTGTTTCTTTTCCAGTTGTAAATAGAAAGGCAACACTTTCCCCAAACACTTTCAAGTTACATTGTAGCCTTAGGACTAGGTTCTGGTCTGAAGAATGTGAATGAAAGTTATGTTGCTATTTCTAGGCCTGGCCATAAACATCCCAAACAATCATACAAACTCTGTCCCTTCCACTGAGAGTGGGGAAGCTACCAGATGAAACCACTTACAGCAGAACCCCCAGAGGAGCCACCTGACTCTTAGTATAAATATGAAATGAGCAATAAATAATTCTTTATTAGTTTAGGCTGCTGAGATTTCCAGGTTGCTTGTCATAGCAGTGAGTTTTAATTACCCTGACCAATGAAACAAATAAGAATGCAGACTAGCAAAATCACTGCACAGTCCCTTACAGGGAATCTCAGAGGGGATTCAGGAAAGTGTGTCTGCAATCTTCAAAATTTCTTTGTGCTTTATCATTTCTTATCTTTTACATTCTTGGCTCTAAGAGGTTTCAAGAGTGACAATGTTTTTTGTATGAGAGACAAAAGAAAACGACCCTTGGTTTAAGAGAACTTTGATCATTGCATACTATTTTAGGGTCAATAGTTACTGAAACAACAATACTATTATAATAGCTAATACTTATTTAGAAGTTTGTATTAATTTCTGTTGTATGGATTTTGTGCCTTATTTTGTTTAATTTTCAAAACAATAAAAGCTGGGTGTGACTGTTACATATTAGCAGCAGTGCAATGTGACTTTAATACTGCTTAAAGAAATTCTTAGTGTCCAAAGAGCTTTGCAAATTCTTAGAAAAAAATAGTGTATTTTTCACATGTGAGGATATAACTTGGCCATATTTCAACAACACTGATTCTTCCTAAAGTTTTGAGAATCTTTCCTGAAAATACAAAAAAAGGTGTTTTTCCATTTGACATGAGATTTCTAAATGAAGCACATGAGTCAGATGCTGTATTGATCTAATATGCCATTAAGTGGCAAAATGGTACAATTTATCACATCCAGATGGAATTATGGGAAATTCTCTCTACTGTGGGTCCCTGTACATACTTTCTCATTTCTTTGTATAACAGACTAATGATGGAGGAGCTCTCACTTCAGCCTTTTGTTTCCAACATGCAGATGCCTGTAAACAAACAATTATTTTTGAAGTAGTGTACCTTCTCCTACACTGTTTAAAGCAATGATTTGTTTATTTCAAACTGTACACTCCATTTTCTGCCTATAAAACAAATTAGCTTTTGTATGAATATGAGAACATAGTTTTTCTGAGTTATCTAGTAAAAAAGGTCTCTCTTGCCATAGTGTATTAAACAGGTTATTAAATTCCATTAATTTAAGTGCATGTGAATGTCCCTGGCTTAAGAGAAACAGTTCTGAAGATGATATTTATCCAAACTTAAAATTGTCTTTTTGGGTAGCCTTGAAACAAAGAGTCACAACCTTATACAGGGCAAGAAAAAAACAAAGCTCAGTTTATATAAAAACCATATCATTAAGTTCTGCAGAATGTGTTGGCATCTCACCCAATGCTTCTCAATAAAATATAACAGATGGTATTTTATGCACATTTATTTTCCTGTTCTATACTTCAGTGGGAGGAGTATGTTGAATACTCTCAATGACACATCCCCACATGCTATGGTTAAGAGCATTGTCTTAGGTACTGTCTCTCAGTTTCACTATGAACACATCCATCTTTTCCTCTACTTCCCAGGTTTCTTCTTCAGCTTCTTCATCCACCTCCACTTCCTTCCCCATATGGCCACCTCTGTCCATGACCTATGACCAAGTTTCCCTTCTCTCCTTGCATTCCAGTACCAGCCTCTCTTTCTTTGCCTCATGTGTAAAAGTCATTGGATTTTCAACTTATCTACATAACTCCTGACTTGCCTGAAACCTGGTGCCTAACATAGCAGGACATTTCGTAGTCAACGTTTGAGATGCTAAGTGAAGATTGTCTGCACACAACAGAGCCACTCAAGGAAGCAGGTGGAACAGAGCTTCCAATCACATGCAGCCAGTTCTTGTTATCTGCAGTAGTCATGGTCTGTAACATCCATGTGAACGCTGAATTAGCAGATATCGAACCACTGCTCCTGGTGGAAAATATAGGGTACAGTTCATGAGAGCCTCTGGTCACATTTCATCAACTGATCAACATGTGACCTTGTTTTAGATATGTTCCTGTTTAAGGATGTCTTATATAGTATGTATATTGTTGATTTACTGACATGGAACTCATGGCCAACAGCACTGAAAGTCTCTCCTGAATGGAGCTTATCTAACATGTATTTCTTCCTGTAAGGCACATCGTATCCTTCTCACGCTCGGGATCACTGGAGAAAAAAACTTTTGCACTTTGCTTGGGGATCATCTTATTTTTTTATTATTATTTTAAAATTATTTTTTAAATTGTTGTTCAAGCAAAGTTGTCTCCATCCCCCCCAACTCACTCCCACCCCAGCCATCCCCACCTCCCACCCCACCTCCCACCCTTCCCCCTAGTTTTTGTTCATGTGTCCTTTATAGTTGTTCCTGCAAACCCTTCACCCTCCCCCCCCATTATCCCCTCTCACCTCCACTTTGGTTACTCTCAGTTTGTCCTTAATTTCAATGTCTCTGGTTATATTTTGCTTGCTTGGCTGTTTTGCTGATTAGGTTCCACTCTATGGGTGAGACCATATGGTATTTGTCTTGCACCGCCTGGCTTATTTCACTTAGCATAATGCTCTCTAGTTCCATCCATGCTGTTGCAAAGGGTAAGAGCTCCTTTCTTTCTGCTGCATAGAATTCCATCGTGTAAATGTACCATAATTTTTTGATCCACTCATTTACTGATGGGCACTTAGGTTGCTTCCAGCACTTGGCTATTGTAAATTGTGCTTCTGTGAATATTGGGGTGCATATGTTCTTTTGGATTGGTGTTTCAGGGTTCTTAGGCTATGATCCTAGCAGTGGAATTGCCAGGTCAAAAGGCAATGCCATTTTTAGTTTTCTGAGGAAATTCCATACTGTTTCCCACAGTGGCTTCACCTGTTTGCATTCCCACCAGCAGTGCACTAGGGTTTCCTTTTCTCCACATCCTCCCAAGCACTTGTTTGTTGATTTGTTTATGATGGCCATTCAGACAGGTTTGAAGCAATATCTCACTGTGATTTTAATTTGCATCGATCTGATGGCTAGTGATGCTGAGCATCTTTTCATATGTCTCTGGGCCCTCTGTATATCCTCTTTGGAGAAGTATCTGTTCAGGTCCTTTGCCCATTTTTTTAATTGAGTTGTTTGTCTTCCTGGAGTAGAGTTGTGTGAGTTCTTTATACATTTTGGAGATCAAACCCTTGTCTGAGGTGTCATTTGCAAATATGTTTTCCCATACAGTTTGTTCTCTTTTCATTTTAATGCTGTTTTCTTTAGCCGTGAAGAAGCTTTTTATTTTGATGAGATCCCATTTATTTATTCTTTCCTTTATGTCCCTTGCTCTAGGGGACATATCTCTTGGGGGTCATTTTAAATAGTAAAGTCATCAACACACAGCACAAAGGTGTGAAAAACGTGGCACTAAATAGACTGTGAAAAGGACTCATTTGAAGTATGAGCGGAAACAAGGAAGCAAAATGTCACCTTATTGGACCTCAGCTGGGACCATGTGTGCATTTTGGATGACTCAAATTTTTCTCCATTCTGTGTTTGTCTGTAGGGATTACAAATAAATCATAGTGAGTAAGTGAATCGGCAAACACAGAATTTGTGAATAATGAAGATTGACTATATCTCAGTCATAACAATTTTATGGATTAGAATGCTTTCAATGACCAAAAAAACAAGCTCCAGTTTTAAAAGACACTTTTTTAACTGACTGAGGCATATGGAAATCAATGACAACTCATCCAGCCAAAGTATAAAGCTTTATTAAAATCATCTTTAAAAGCCTTAAATTTTCTTGTCTGTACAGGGTGCTTCTAAGTTCAGTTCATCATAATGGGTACTACATTCACCTGAAAATTTTGATGTTTAAAAGAATTGCCAGGCTTGTAGGGCTCCAGGCACTAAACACAGAGGTCAGTATTGACTTTTGGAAATCCTTAATTCAAACGCACAAGGGAGAATTTTCCACACTAATCCTGGAGACAGAGACTCCATCTTACTATCAAACACTTCAGTTTTCTGTGACTGAGGAATTCCTTTCTTGCTGCTCTCTCTTCATCCTGCAAAATGACACTCACTGAGCTTTTACTCATTGGCTGAATTGTAGGAGAATCAAGGAAGCCATGGAGTGGATTGCTGTGTGGAGGGTGGGGACTTTTCCCAAAGATATGAGCTGGGGTTTCAAATGGTGAGGTTTGACTGGGAGCCATGATCCTGTGTTTACCAGGCCTGGTTTTCTCTTTAGGATTTACATTGTGATCCATTCAATGGGAGTTTAAAACCATGTTTCACAGTCCTTTGTGATGATGGATCTAGAAAGAGCCTCAGAAAGTCAACAGGATCTTTGTATCAAGGACTCCCAGCAGATCTGCAACTAGCACCACCTGTCTGCAGAAACACCTTAGGTCTGTTTGCTTTAAATTGCAAAATGTAAATAAACTTTCCATGTATTTTCAAAGTTGACTTTGGGTTTTTGTTAAATGTAGAAATAGTTCTTTCTTTTTTCTTGACTTTTTTTTTTTTGTCAAATGAAATGTCACTCTCAATTCTTTCTAAACATAGAAATATGCCATCGGAACTTGGGTAAAGAAAACCCACACGAAACATCTGCCAGATGCTATGGGAGAAATGGTGGTTTGGAAAAGCCTTTGTTTTGTGTGGAGCTGCCATGGTTCTTCCATCACATCGGTGTGTACTCACTGCATTTAATGAATAAAAACTCAATGACTGGCAGTTCACGAGAACCACCAAATACCAATTACTGAAGAAGGAAATTGCTTCAGTGAGAGATGAGGAAGGGCAAAGCACCATGAAGTAAGTTTAAAATTTCTTAAGTCCAGCACTAAGTTGAGAGTTTTCTCATCCCTGTAACTGATTTCTTTTGTTGCAAGAGAAACTTACTTGAAGCTGTTTTTTGCAATGTTAAAACAGAGGAAATCAGCAGTCTGCCCCCTTAGGATGTTCGGGGCTCATATGTATGTTTGTTGAAACAAGGGCCAAGGAGAAAGTATCTCGCAGCATCTGGGGGTCCTATATGTAAAGTTATGATGCAGATTCTGATCAGCAGGGTCTGTGTGTTGTGGCTGCAACAAACAAATTTACATGGACTGCAGAAGTCCTGTGGAGAAAAAGGGACAGCATGGCAGCTCTCTGAGTGAGAGAGTGCCCCGACCCTTGCCTTGACAGGCTTTTATTGCTTTTCTGGGCGCATTGCATTGAGGATGGTCCTATGCCCGGTTTACTATGCACAGGTTCACTTTAGGTGGTTACCTTTTACAGAAAACAAAGGAAAGGATATTGCTTATTACTTCCAAGGATGTTGCAAATGAAGGGGAAAAGTAGTTGAACTGGTTACATTCCATCCTTGGGAGGTTTAGCACAGACTTTAGGAAGTTACCTTAAAGATATGCAATAAACATTTGCTGCCTCAATTCAGGGTGAGGGAGTTTTAGCAAAAGCAACCTCAAGATAGCCTAGGGACAATGCAGGCTTGGTTCCCCATGGGAAAGCTGATCTGTGGGCCTGTCTCCTGCCTACCACCTTTCCAAATCAGGACTGGGCTACATTCAGCATTTCCATGCAGATACGCTCACTATACCTCCCCCCTTGTTTTTATTTTTTATTTTTTTTACTTACTTATTTATTTATTTATTTATAATATATTTTATTGATTATGTTATTACAGTTGTCCTATTTTTCCGCCATCATTCCCCTCCACCCTGCACACCCCCTCCTACCCACATTCCCCCACTTCAGTTCATGTCCATGTGTCATAAGTTCTTTAGCTTCTACTTTTCCCACACTATTCTTGCCCTCCCCCTGTCTATTTTCTGCCTACCATCTATGCTACTTATTCTCTGTACCTTTTCCCCCTCCTCCTCCCACTCCCCTGTTGCTAGCCCTCCATGTGATCTCCATTTCTTTGCTTCTGTTCCTGTTCTACCTGTTTGCTTAGTTTGCTTTTGTTTTAGGTGTGGTTGTTAATATCTGTGAGTTTGCTATCTTTTTACTGTCATATTTTTTATCTTCTTTTTCTTAGGTAAGTCCCTTTAACCTTTCATATAATAAAGGCTTGGTGATGATGAACTCCTTTAACTTGACCTTCTCTGGCAAGTGCTTTATCTTCCCTTCCATTCTAAATGACAGCTTCACTGAATAGAGCAATCTTGGATGTAGGTCCTTGACTTTCAAGAGTTCTAATACTTCTTTCCAGCCCCTTCTTGCCTGTAAGGTCTCTTTTGAGAAATCAGCTGATGCTCTGATGGGAACTCCTTTGTAGGTGACTGTGCCCTTATCCCTTGCTGCTTCTAGAATTCTCTCCTTCATTTTAATCTTGGCTAATGTAATGATGATGTGCCTTGGTGTGTTCCTCCTTGGGTCCACTTCTTTGGGACTCTCTGAGCTTCCTGGACTTCCTGGAAGCCTATTTCCTTTGCCAGATTGGGAAAGTTATCCTTTATTATCTGTTTGAATAAGTTTTCCACTTGTTGCTCTCTTCTTCCCCTTCTGATACCCCTATAATTTAAATGTTGGGACATTTAAAGATGTCCTGGAGTTTCCTAAGCCTCTCCTCATTTTTTTGAATTCTTGTTTCTTCCTTCTTTTCTGTTTGGTTGTTTCTTTCTTCGTTCTGGTCCACTCCATTGATTTGAGTTCCAGTTTTCCTCCCATCTCTATTGGTTCCCTGTGCGTTTTCCTTCATTTCACTTATTGTAGCCTTCATTTTTTCATCTAATTTGCGACCAAAATCAATCAATTTCTGTGAGCATCCTGATCACCACTGCTTTGAACTGTGCATCTGATAGGTTGGCTATCTCTTGGTCACTTAGATGAATTGGCTCTGGGGCTTTGATTTGTTCTCTTGTTTGAGCCTTTTTTTTTTTTTTTTTTTTTTTTTTTTTTTTTTTTTTTTTTTTGGTCTGGTTGTGGCTGTTACATATGAGGGGTGGAGCCTTAGGTGTTCCCCAAGGCGAGGCAGACCAGTCGCTGGATAGTGACGTTGTATGTGGGGGTGGGGTCTGAGAGAGAACAATGGTGATTGCTCCGCTCTCTCATGGATTCCAGTCCCTTCTGCCGCTTCCCCTTGGCCTAGATTATCTACGCACAAATGTGGGACTGCCTGGTCAGCCAGCCGCCTTGTGTGGCCTCACTGGGTCTGCAGCATTGCCACCCCATGCCCAGGGTCGGCCAGTCGCTGCTGCCTGCGCGCCCAGGTCCACCAACCTCCACTTTTTCCTGCCACGACTCCGCCCCTCTTACCAGTCTGGATGAATGGTTGTTGGACTTCTGTACAGTTCAATTTTCTATCAGTTCTGGGTGTTTTCTTGTTTCTAAATCTGTGTTCTCCTTAATTTTGGTTGTGTGAGGAGGCACAGTGTGTCCACCTACGCCTCCATCTTGGCTGGAGGTCTCCTCCCTTGTTTTTAATTAGGGTCACTATAGTGGTAGATACCACAAAGCTTGCTACTTGTCGGTCTCTTACACGACCCTGGGAAAATAATTTGCAAATGCATTGAAGTACACAAAGCATTATTAGAATCAGTAAGAAATGGGTGGCTCCAAAGACCCACACTCTCAGGTTAAATCCATCAAACCAATTTTTGGGGTTTAGCCAGATGAGTTTGTCACAGAGGGTTTGAAAAACTTCTTGCTTAGTCAAGTGTTGAATGTCCTGCAGCTACTGATGTAATTCTAGTTGCAATTTATCAATTTGTCCTTTCTACCTTTTTGGTAGAAAAGCCCCTCTTAGGCAATGTTGAAAATTGCTCCAGGAGTGCTGGCTGGAGTTCTACTGTGGCAGCATGATGCACAGCTTGGGGAATCCAGGATCACAGGTCAGCTGTTGGCGGTTTGTGCCACGGGGATGGGTTTGTGAGTGTTTTTACGGTATGCCTTTCATTGCGTGGACTTTTGCTTGCGGCTGGCGGGAAACCTAGTATTCTGTCCTGGTCCATGTTCCAGTTTATCCTCTCATGGGTGCCTTCAAGTGGCGAGTGCCCTTGCAGCTTTTAACTGCTCGACCCATGCCTGCGAGATGGGACAAATGCTTGAGAGAGAGGGCAAGGCTCCTGCTTACTAAAGAGGGTGTAGATGCAAAGCGGCTGCACGAGAGGGCGACCTTGGAAGAAATCCCCTTTTCTGTGAAGTCCAACATACCCCACGACCTTACTGAAAAGCACTCAGTGTCATCTACCCTTACCTGGCCAAAGGTAAGTTGGTGTGTTGTCCACAACAGCGACTCATAGCCTTGGGTCCCTGTTCCTCAGTGCCAATGTTACACATGTAATAGTACATGGAAAGGCTTTATTATATACCTCTGCCTGGCTCACTAGCTGTGTGACCTTGGCCAAGTGACTTAGCCTGCTAAAGCCATGTCTCTGCAACAGTGGACTGGAGTTCATTAAAGAAGTTTATTATTACACTGAATTGTTACAAGATCTTAATAAAAGAATGGATTTACAGTCTTTCAGTGCCTTGCATTAAAGAAGTGCTGATTCATTATTTCTGCATCACAAGCTTATCTTCTGGTCATTCTGCACTTCCCTTGTGGGATCCCCTCCATCGATAGTGGGAGCCCACATGCCAGGGAAGGAGTATTTAGGATGACAGATGCCTCATGATCAGGGCCAGAAAAACAGTCAGGCACTAGAGGGGGAAAGAAGTTAGCAACATGCAAAGTATCTTTATTACAGCTCAGCTGGTTTTAAAGTTTCCATTTCTTTTCAGCAAATCTGTTTTCTTCCTCTCATAGAAATATGAACATATGTGCTGCCTGGCAGATGATTTCTGCAACTCCTAAAGTCAGGATTGGAGAAGGCTGACTCACATTTTTTTACACTGAATGTGTGAAATCTTTCAAGGCAAATTGGAGGAGGGAAGAGCCACAGGATTTTGGATGACGCTCTCAATTGCTTCACAATTACATCAATAAAAAATAATTGATTGATTATTTGCTTCTATTTCTGACCATTTTAAACTACCTCTTTTAAAAACAGTATAAAGAGATGAGTTGAATAAAAGCTAACAACCTTGAAAAGAAGAGAAAGAAGGTAACATTCATAAAGGGATGTAGCTTCCAGTCATCTGAATTATTTGATCTTGGGGCATCATTGTAACTCAGGTTTCATCTGTGACAAGGACAGAGCTTCTGGGAATTGCATGGCCATTGAGACTTTATATTGACTTTAAGCATTGAGTTCTTCACATTATACTACATGACTTTTTTTTTAAGATTCATATAGTTCAGCCCTGGCTAGGTAGGTCAGTTGGTTAGAGCATCACCCCAATATGCCAAGGTTGCAGGTTCAATACCTAGTCTGGGCACATACAAGAATCAACCAATGAATGCATAAAGAAGTGGAACAACTGCTTGATATTTTTCTCTTTCTGTCTCTCTCAGCTCATTCTTTCTCCCCCTCTCTCCCCCTTCCTGTCTTTCTCTAAAAATCCATCAATTTAAAAAATATCCATATAGTTCAGCTTTTATTAAAACTAAAGTAACATGAAGTATGGGAATCTAGAACATGATTCCTGTTACAATAACACATTTGGGGAAATGTTTCCTCAGGTATCACTGTAACTGATCCAGCAGATGACAGTAGTTCTTTTACTAGATATATGGTCCTTAGCACTCATGCAGAAAACCCCAGAACAAAAATCTTACCTATGCAATATGTTGTACGAGCTGTCAGTGGTAAGTCTCACTGCCTATGGATAAGACACCAACAGCGTACCCACACAAACGGACTCACCCGGGGTCCTGATTTTCTTGCAAAGAAAATGTTTTACATGCCATATACAAATTAAACAAGAAGCCCAACAATGGTGTTTTATCGCCCCTGAAAAGGGCAATAGACCTGACAAAGTATTTCCTTGAAGTGCTTTCTTCATCACACATTCTACGGAACACTCCTAGCGGAAGGCCTGTGTGATCAGTAACAGTTCTAGAAGATGGGAGTAGGGGGCGGTTTAGGTGAGGAAATGGGAATGCAAAGAGGCAGGACTTGAAGATAGATGGTTTACCTGGCCTCCACAGGGCCATCTCAGATTGAGGTCACTCTTTGAGAGCAAAGCCCCCCAGCTCAGAAAGAAAAAGAGCTCCAGTGACTCCTGCCACAGAGGTCAGAGGGGGAGTCAGGAGCCAGAAACACTAACTATAGGCTAAGTGGTAGCCAATTCTGTTTCATTCTAGAGCTCAATTCAAATCCTAGGCTTACCACATAATGACTGTGTGACCTTGAGCAAAGCACTTCAACTTTGTGGAGTTCCGAAATGGAGATGACAACACCTCCTTGTGCTTAGCTGGGAGGATTAAATGATATCACATACACTGCATGGCACACAGTAGATGCTGAATAAATAGTAGTTATTATTTTGTATCATTGTGATTATCCATAATTGTAAGATTGTTAACTTCGCCAACGCTATAATTTGAAAAACATTTATCCCTTACATTCCAGGGAACTTCTTCAAGACCTGTTTTCCAAATATATTATCTAGTTTGGGCTTAAAAAAATCCCGTATATGTTCTGCTCTGTTTATCAAAGGCTCCCCATAAATGCTTACCCAAGCATAAACCAATTTCACAGGATACTGTTCTGCCTTCTATTATTCTTCTTGAACCACATTCCATGTGATAACCAATTTCTTTACTTCCGCTTTCCTCCTACCACATTCCAAACCCTAAAAAAAATGCCAGTTATGTTTTAACCCTCCTTTGAAAGTCAATTTTCATCCCTACTGTTTAAAAAAGTTATTTAAAGTAGTTGCAAATTCTTTCAGTGCCCTCCAACTCCAATCCATGCAAGAAAATAGTAATGGGGGAAATTATTAGTGCTTTTGCCAGAGTCCTCCCGCTGAGCACAATGACTTTGTAATGAAGTACACATCCATAAACGCTTGACTCTTTGATCTCTGCCTGCTTGTACAACTCTAAAGAGAAAGCCATTCCAGTCCAAACCACACAAAGAGGAACACAGGTTATTTATGGGAGCCCACTGACTCTGGTTTAGCCTACCTCTTTCAAGATTCAAATACACACATCATTTTGACTGCCAAACTTGCTCCCTCCCCTTATAGTGTCTAATGGGGCCATAGTGTAGGAATGTCTGATCTCTTGCTTCTCCCTGGGGTGAGAAAGGTAGCTGGTTTGGCAGAGAGACAGACACAACAGTATTTATAGAGACAGTAGAAAATCGACTCCATATGCCTACAGAGGGAAATCAGAGTAAATCACCAGGAGCTAAGGGGACTTCTGAACTCCCTTTCTGAGGCCAGTTCAGCTTCTGGCTGAGAGTAAACAGGACCTACTAACCAGCTCTCAAGCTGAACAAAATCTCACATCCACATGCCCTCTTTCATCAGATGGTGTTCTACCAACACTGTCACAGTCAAAGAGGGGAAACATACTCTCAGGTTCCTTGAGTTCAGAAGCTATTTTGCAAGTCTGACTCCTGCCTTACTCATGAACTTCCTGTGACACAGCTGGTGTAAACACGGAAGCCATGAGTTCCCTATTCTAAAGTTGTTGAAGCTAAGTTTGATGAGTTTTTGTTAGTGATGTTTGGATCATGATGTCCTTAGGTGACCTGCAGTGGGCCTGAATGTTGATTTACATTGCTCATTAAAGCAAAACCCAAGTTGAATAAAGGCTGCACTGGAACAGGACCTAACTATTCTCTTTTCCTAGCTTCCTCTAGATCAAATACCAAATTTTTACTGTGTGGTGTCAGAATTTGAGGGCTGTATGAGGTCCTCTGTAATGGGAGAAAATTCAAGATGAAAATTGTTTTTTATCTGTGTAAAATATCAAACTGAAGGATTTATGATCAGAATTTGGGTCAAATGAATATAGCCAAAGCCAGGAGACAATTTGATCATCTCATCATTTGAGACACACAGGTCTAACTACACAGATGACTTGGGCAAAGCAAAGGATCTCAAGGAAACTGGCAAATTTATCTTGCTATTTTTTGAGGATTCTGACTTTAAGCAAAGTTGTATTATTGGGTAGGCCTAAAAGGGACTCTTGTTTTTGATTCAGTCTATTCATTTCATAGACACAGCATCAGATACCTACACAGGTCTACATATTGTTTTCTAAAAGTTTGTGTTTTTGAGCATTCTCTTATTCTTTAGTCATTATGATGGTCTTAAGCCAGAGGCTGAACACAAAGCAAGGCATATAAGTAACTACAAAGCACTGCCTCAGTAGAAACACTATGTTGATGGCACTGCCTGCAAGCTCAAAGAAGGAATGGCAATAAGTAAATAAATAGAAGGGCTGAACATCAGCACAAACAGACAGTGGGGAACTCAGACAGTGTGTTCCGCTGGGCTCAGGGAGGGAGTTAACAGAAGCCAAGTTGTATAGATAGGCCTGTAGCTCATATTTCATTCACTGTCAAGATGACAAATGTTCATTTTATGATTTAATAAAAGATAAATATCATCTAAAAAGGAAAATGTGAAGAAGGGTACTCACAGATAAGCAGCACAGTCTTTGGGGTGATAATGAGGAGCTCTGGACTGAGGCGCTACCTCTGTCTCCAGGACACAAGAGCAGAGTGCAATCAGCATAAATTCAGGGCCTCAGTCTCTCCATCTGGAACAAAGCATATAATAATGTCACTGTTTCCACCAAATAACTGTTAACTGAGTAATTAAAAATTCATGATGATTGAAAAAACTTCAGAAATAACAAAGAGTAGAAAAGTATATATGACGTGTAGCCCAGAACTTGTGTGTAGCCTTGTGATCACACATGCACCTTTGTACAAGATACCCAAAGTTAGAGGTTTTAACTTCTAGTCATCCACAAAACATTATTATTTTCCTTGTAGAAAAAACTTTTCTACAAAGAGAAGTAAACACATTAAATTAGATCCCCCATGAAAATAAGAGCAAACTTATGTAGTTGGGTGGCTGAAGGAAATCAGAAGTCAACTGAGAGGCAGAGAAGCTGAATGAGAGGCTGAACCATCTCCAGTTCTCCGCTCTGCTCCCTTGGTCAAGAGTGACCAGTCAGCTGTGATTGCTGCATCATTTGGAGAGATGCCTGGATTCCATTAGCCATACCAAATCAGGAATAACCATAAGATTGAAGATGTGTGGGAGAGGCTGGGCCACGCAAGAACATGAGTCACCCAACATAAAAATAGTGACATTATGGATGAGACCAAGAGGCACTACTTCTGTGGAGGAAGATTCCAAGATCATGGAGAAGCCCCAGAATACTAAACTTGACATTGCTATCTTCCCCTATAATCAGCATATTTGTTCACTGCCAGAAGCTATGGTGAGTTTAGTTGATGTTGGTGAACTGGGTGCACAAGGAATAGTAGATCCCTTTAGAACATTTCCCCAAGTGGAAGTTTTTGTTTATAATAACACTTCTTAAGATCCAGAGAAACACATTTCTAAGTAAGAAAAGAATCATTGATTAAACTATGAAAAAAAGACATAAAATACAATTAAAATGTGTCACAAACTGTGTGTTGACTTCAAATATCCATATTATTAAAATTTGAATTGTGTCACAATTAAAATATATCACAAACATAATATTGAATTTTGACTCTGAAATAGTCATGTTAAATAGTTGTGTTTAAAATATTGGTTACAGCTGTACAGTATAGATTATTTCTTGTGCTGAGTTCAATTAGTTTCAAATGCTGGGGAGACTCATCCCCCCCAGCTATGCTAATCCATTTTCCAGGTTCTATTACTGATTCTACTACAACTTCACCATGATATAATGCACATTCCTGCTTACTCTGGATTCTTTCTTTGTTTAATACTGTGGCAACTTTTCCTCCAGTCACTGCTCTAAGTTATTGAATGGCTGTTGAATGATAAAAACATATGATATTCTGAAAATTGAAAATTACTATATACATCAACTACATGGCGTTTTCATAAAGCACTCTACTAAGCTCATTAATATCACTTTGAATCCTAACAACTCTCTGAGAAAGGTAAAATCAATGCCCCATAACTCACAAGAAAAGAGAGTCTCCAGATTAAAAATGACATTTCTAGCAAGCAGTGAACTCAGGATTTGAACACAGTCTAATTTAAAAATTTGGAATGCTTCTGCTTACATAAATCATCAACCACACCAAGGAGTGATTATTTTACTAAATATAATATTTTCAGCACAGTTATTCAATTGTTTTGTTAATAATAGAGGCACTAAATAACTTGTATTGGATGCCAAGCATTACTCTCCATACATTAGGACAATCCTATGAAGGAGGCAGCCCCATTTTACAGATGAGCATGCTGAAGCTCACCGACATTAAGTAAGTTGTCCAAAAATCACATCGTAAGTGGCAGAGACTGATTCCTAAATCCATGTCAGCCTCCCTCCTTAGCCCATTATGCCAATGGCTATTCTGTTTCTTTATGTGCAACAGTTAACAATTCTGTGTGAATAATTTACTGTTTGGGACAAAAAGTCCTGAGCTGTTCCCACCATCTCCTTCTTTTCTTTGAATCCCACCATCTAACTACCCATTCTGACTTCTCATGACACCATGCCAGCCTCCCAATCACCTCTTATTCTGAGGTTCATGGTCCTGTCTTCCTGCAGGATTGGCCCAATTCTATCCTTGTTCCAAACATCTGTATTTGTCTTCTCTGTTCCTCTTCCCAAAAATCTTTGCCCCAATGGCTGCCATTTCACTCTCTTCTTTCCCTTTTCTACTTATATCCCCAAATGTGAGAGAAAAGAAGGGCAATATGAAAACGTCACATATGGGAAATAAGGCAAATTGTGTGTGAAAAGAGCAGATATTGTAACAGGAAAGGAAAATACATCATGAATTATTTGTTGGTCACTGGGTTATGTTGGAAAATAATAATAATAATGATAATAATAATAACAACAATAACAATAATAAAATAATTGCTTGGATAGTTTTGTAGAAAAGTTCTCCAGGGTCAAATCCAGTGAATTCAGACTAATTAGGTTAAGTAATTAAAAAGTGTATTATACTATATTTTCAAATAGATATAATTTTAGTTTTATTACCTTTACATGAAAAATGGGCAAGAGGAAGTTTTAAATGAGTTAAAAAATAAATAAACACCTTAACAGTTAAAAAATAAATGAGTACCTTTAAGTACTTAATGTTAACCTAAAAATCTTGTCTTCAAATACAATAAAAAGTCCCTTGAAATACTGTGAAAATTGCAACCCAGTGTGAGATTCTGAAAGAGGGAGTTCATTTAGTAAATGTTGATTTCAAACCAGCTGAACTCCAAATTACTTCAAAATGTAAAGACTTTGAGATAATAAGGATATGAATACTACCAAGTCTGAATGAATGAAATTTTATTGTTTGACTACTGCAAATTATCATTAGGAGAAGAATTATGGGAAACATCCTGTAATTAAGAGTGACATATTAGCCCTGACCAGTGGCAGTTGGTTGGGCATCTTCCCACAAAGCAAAAGGTCACCGGTTTGACTGCTGGTCAGGGCACATTCCTGGGTTTCAGGTTTGGTCCCTGGTCAGAGCATGTGTGGGAGACAACTGATCAATGCTTCTCTCACATAGATGTTTCTCACCCTCTCTTTCTCTCTCCCTTCCCCTCGCTCTAAAAAGAAATAAAATATTTTTTTAAAAAGGGAGTGATATTAATGACCAAATAGTAATCCCATACCAGCACATTTTTTTTTTTTTTGAAAAAAGCAATTGTGGAAACTCATCCCTTTTTGCAACATTCCACCTTCTGGTCCACTAGCTACCAGTCAAATTTTCTCATCTGAGAAATCCAAACCAATTGTGCAACTAGACAGGATGCAAAAATGTAAGATGCAATTTCTCCTAAAATGTGAAATATTTGATGATATTCAGAGTTAAAGAAATACTATATGAAGAACCTAAAAGTCAGGGCTTTTTGTTAATTTAGTTCATATTAAATAAAGCCTTTAAAGTCTTTGCTAGTTATTGCTGGTTTAATTTGAAGCAAGGGTGATATCTGAAGCTAAAGAAATGACATCATACCCTACAACACATATGTTGGATTCCTCAATGCCTGAAGCCAGCTGTATAAAAGTGTGCTTTTTTACTGAGTTGGATTAAAAAAGTACACAATGCTAGAAATTACTGCAATATATTAACCATGCTTTACAACAGTGTTATGAACACAAGGGTAATCTTAATTAATCAGCAGAGGGCACATGGAATTTTTATTAGCCAGAGTCTTCTAATATATTTTCCATATATATTGAATATGGGGAAGGGGAGTGGTGGGGGTTGCTGTCCAAAATTTAAGACCCTGCCCCTTGATGGGAAATTCTGTCAGTGTGCAGGTTTGTTGAAAGACCCTGTCCACTTGTTCTCCAATCTAAAGGAGCTGAAAGAGTCAGACCTTTCTCAGTTCTTTTCCTCTCCTTCCACCCATCACTTTTCAGCAGTCCTGGAAGCCAGGGTCCGGGCAGGTGACTTGGGCTCCTTTCTAAAACCCAAGGGAAAGACTCAAAGACAATAGGACAGTTGACATAGTAGGGGTGGCAAGGGATGTCAGTGGCCTTGCTCTAGTCATTCCTCCTGTTTTTTCATTGTCAGGGCCCATCTGGCCTCAGCTGTTTAAACTCTGTGGGGCCTCAGTGTCTGAGCCCAGGTCAGCTTCTGTTTGGTGCAGTTGGGAACTCTCCCCAGAGCAAGTGCACAGCCTTCATCTTTCTCATTTGAATCTTACCGTTCAAATCAACTGACTAAACAAAGCAAACACTACCAGATACACATTCAACCATATGACCTACTTTATCTGTATCCTCATTTTAACATGCAATGCATTGTTTTATATCAGTTGCCAGAAGAAAAAATAGGAAAAAAAGAAAAAATATATGGCAATTTTAGTGATAGAGTCATTCTCAGAAATGTGAATATAAAACAACCCAACTGAGAGAGATTCAATTTTGCATATTTGAATACATACCTAACTATACTGCCTGTTACACTATTACTTAGTCAATGTCTCCTTTTTCTCTTAGACATATTTCCAGAGTCTAAATTAAAAAACCTCAGTCAAGCATTGAATCTTGAACTCCCACTCAGCTCCAAATCGTTTTTAAGTAGTAACTGTTTTCTATAAGAATCACGTTTGTGTTTTTACTTACAGAATAAAAGGATTTTCAGTATAATGTGAAGACCCTCTACTTATGACAGTCTTTTTTGTTGTTGATTTACAGAATCATTGAGATCTTTTATAACAATCCAGTTCCCTAACCAATTCTTCCATATTGTTCAGAATTATATTGAGAATATAAGGTCATGGAATCCTACTGGCTTTTCAAATATATCATACAGAGTTGAAAGACTGAAGAGTATGAGAAAACTTCATAAGGCTTATTCTCAGGCATGGTATCCTCTGGCTATTGACCTCAGTGCCTTTTATAAAATTGGGGAATTTAGCCCTGGCTGGTGTGGCTCAGGTGTTTGGAGCATTGTCCCATAACTGAAAGGCTGTGCATTCCATTCCAAATAAGGCACATGCCTGGGTTGTATGGGATTGCCCAGCCAGATACGTAAGACCCATGGTCCAAGTGCATGTGGTCCTTAGTACAGGTACGTTCAGGAGGCAACCAATTGATGCTTCTCTCTTGCTTCAATGTTCCTCTCCCTGTAAAAAGCAATGAGAAAAATATCCTTGGGTAAGGATAAAAAATAAAAAAATATATACAAAAATGAGGAATTACTACATGGGCATCACTTGGCTCTCCTTCTACCTGTTTGCCATGTCATCAGATTGGCACTGGGAGGAAGAGAAATGTAGGAAAGAGAAACAGGGTCACGGAAATAAGTTCTCTGAGAAAAAATGTGTGGCCACTGATGCTTGGAGTTATGGATCGACATCAGGTCATCTCTTGGAGTTCTTTTCTGTATTGAGGTCTGATGTTATTGAATTAACATTTTAAAAATAAAGGCGTTTCAGGATAGGGCCAGACTACAAAGTGTTATACATGAAAGTTAGGAAGTGGATCACAGAGAAAGAAAAGCACCAGCGAAAGGACATTTGTTTGAAGACATTGGTAAGCTTATGTCTCCTTTTTAAAATACAAATGAACTTCCTCATGTTTGAAGGTAAAGGAGAAAGAGCCAAATAGACGATAAAACTGAAATAGTTGAAAGTTCCTGGGGTGGGTTGGTATGGACAGGGTCAAGAGCACCAGCACAGGGATTGGTTCTAAAATAAAATGAAAGCACTACCCTCTCCCCTCCTTCCTTCTGCCTTCAGGGAACCATGAACCAAACCAGCCACTGTCCGAAAAGGGTGGTCACTCCAGGTACAGGCATGGCTTCCCCTCCCTCCATCCTCCACCAGTCCCTGGATTGCCCTTGTCATCGCCCACTAGGGAAGGGAGGCAGGAAAGAGAAACAGGGTCCCAGAAATAGGTTCTCTGGAAGAAAACCCATGGCCACTGATGCCCAAAGCCCTCTAGAATGCCATGGCAACGCTGTCAGTCCACACCCGTGAAGTCCGTATATCTGGGGTTAGATGTAAAGGAGATGTTGGACCGCTGAGAAATCAAATGAACTGTCATGGTAGAGAGGATTTCATATAGGAAATATTATCCAGCTTGAGCCTCTGCCTTATAACTACCTACCACAAATTATTTTTGTAATAAAAATGAGCTCCTGGAACAAACTAATTACATGGGAGAACAACTTACACTTCACTGCAGTTTTCATAATATATATTTTTTCATCAAATAGGAGCTAGCCAAAGTAATTAGGAAAAATGATTAGCAAAGCTTTTTATTGAATATGAATCCAAGTCATTAAAAAAAAAGTGATTTCTTTTGAAAATTACTTTAAACCTACATTTTCTTTCAAGCAATAATCTATTTTCCCTTTGACAATAGGTTTCTGGGGACAGGAGGGTGCTCTGAGAGAATATAACTCTTCTCCCTAAATACCACCAAGTTCTTTCTCCTTTCATGATGGAACTTTCTGTAAGTTGGTAGAGAAAGTCTTGAAATGTGGCTGCTCCTTCCTAACAGAGCTCTGGAAGAACAAACCACTGAAACTCCAGGGCAAATCATCTGTAGTTCAGGCTTGGGATTCATCTCTAAATTTGAAAAAGCTTAAACCACTCAACGATGCTGTTTTCAATTCTCAAGTTATACAAGGCTTCTAAGAAATAACAGCAGGTTTTGAAAGCTTCTGCATTTACTCTTTACACTTTTACATTTTAAAATATTTTGGATGTTTTGGAGTGAACAAGAATAAAATCCATTTTGACTGAAATTACACTTTCCCCTGTGAACTATTTAGATTTAGTTGGAAATTCCACAATATAAGTGGGTAAACAGGTGTCTCTCTTCATTCTTTTGCATTTTGGATGCGCAGGCTTATAGAAAAATTTGACTGCTAAGAAAAACTCCCAGAACAACAAAGATGCAATTTAAAATTTTGTTTTTGAGTGTGTTAAATTTTAATTTTGTGTGCAAATTGAGATACAATTGACTAGAATTTCTTCCTATTATTTAATGATTATTATTTAGATCTTCATGGAAAATGTAGCTTCTAAGCACTTTAGCATGGCCATTAACAATTTCAGTTGATTTTTTTCCCTACCATTCCATCCACAAACATTCATTGTAGGGCTACTTTGTGTCAGGCACTGTGCCAGTTGTAGGGTATACAGTGAAAAAAAAAAGTGGGTTCCTGCTTTTATGTTACTGTTTAGTGAGGAGAAACCCATCTCAAGAGGTCTGCTCCAATGTTTTTCTTCTCTTGTACACTGTCTGCCTCCTACATAGTACAGCCACTTTCCCCCATGCCCCTCAAACCCAACACCTTCCCTGTCACCCTGAGGCAAGAAGGGGAGCAAATACAACTGCAATCATTTGACTTTACCAGTTCTTGCTCCTGATCAACATAAAGATAAGGCCCTTTCATGTCTTTGATATGACCTTTGATAGAGGCAAGGAGGGCGAGGTGACATTCTGGGAGCTTCTGAACATATTCAGAGGATGGATGTGGATTAAAGAGGGAGGCAGAGGTCTCCTCTATGAAATAGGACACATGCCCCTTTGCTAGGGGTTCACATCAACCTTGCATTGCAATAAAAAAATTCCCATCATTTGTAACATTCATCACAGCCTCCAATGAGATAGACCATTTTATTACTTGCATTTTACTCCAGAGAAATAAGAAACAAAAGGTTAGAAGACTTTTCCAAAGTCAGTAATAGACCTGGGACCAGGAGTCAGAGTTTATAAATCCCTATCCTGTGCTGAGCACACTCAACCTTACATTTCACCTTGCCAAAAAAAAATCAAGGTTCACTTTTGCTGTTTAACTAATTAGAAGTTGGGCACATCAGGCAAGAAGGCAGCACCTTGTTAATAACATACTCAGTATTTTATTTGTTTCAATCTGAAACTCCATGTTCTTCCAAACATCTTAATACTTTTATGACGAAGTTCCTGGATTGTCATTTCAACCTGTATCTACTTCTGTGTATCATATATTTGCAAAATTTCCCTGAGAAAATATTACTTAGGAACTATTGAAAATTTTAGGAAAAGGGAAATAATTAAGAAGCCATTTAGCCTGATTTTGTTAAATACGTACATAAACATGCACACACACTCACACATATGTGCCATAATAGACTGTAATGGATTTGATAAAGTAGAGAATTTACTATAAAGGTATGACCCCATAATCTGAGATTATGAAGATGTCAGGTTCCCTAAACTGTGATGGTTTCGGAAATGAGTCTACTGTGTTTCTTCTTTCCATTTTGTAAATTGACTAGTTTTTCACTAAAAGCTGACAGAGTGCCAGGGTACTGGCTCTTCTGTTATTTTATCTGATCCCTAAGAAACTGTAAGCTCCCTGAGGGCAGGAGCCACCTGATTCCCAGGGCACTGCTTGTCACACAGCCAGAGATGAACACAATATTAATCTAAAAGTGAATTTGTCTCTGGTATACCAGGCCGCTCTTGTATACTTTTAAATTTTAATAACATGGATTGGAGGCAAAGTTTTACAAGACAAATGAAAAGCAAGTTTTTTGTTCAACAGCTTAGAGTAAGGGAATTATATAATTTCAAATACTGTTTTCTTATTTCAGACAGTGAAACCAATGAAAAATGGCCACATATTCCCAATAAAACTGAATTTGGTTTTTGTTATAAGGGGGCAAACTCTAACCTACTTTTAATGATGCTTTCGGATTTATTAAACATTCTTACAGCTTTTATGTTTAAATGCTTCCATGAAGCTCCTGCACAAGGACAGAAAACGTTGTTGCGTGGTTTGGACTTGACTTTAGTGAAGACTGAAATGATGAGTAATGGACACAGTCACACTGCCCCCAGGTGGTGTCATGTTCAACTATGCTCAGAAACTTTTATCAGTCTTTGAGTGAAACCCAGAAAGACCTTTGGTTTCCATAGCAACACCTTCAAAGGACTCTTGAGTTTAGACTTATAAACTTAATCTCAAGCTCCCCCTCAACTTTCATACATTGACCCTGTCCTGGGAGAAAGGCAAACTGCTAACGAGGGGGATTTTAGGACTCTAGTTGAGAACCCAGCAACCCTGACAGTCCAGGTGTGAAATGGTGATGAGCAGTGAGATTGGCCTGAGTCCTAAAATCAGCATTAAGGCTGCTATATATCATCAGCCATACCTATTCCCCATCCCTCACACTTCCATATACCCACATTCCTAACCCAGGTATGATATGGCAGCTAAAAGATCATTAAGGCCATGTTTAGCTTTAGTAGTCATGAATTGGCTTAGGTACCAGGAAAGACTTTTCAACATGAGGTTTTTTCTAGGCCAGGATTGGTTAGGGATACAGCATAGTCATTCCTAGGTTAGTCCAAAGAGAACTGGTTTTGTCACTGACAGTCCTCACTTTCCCTCTAGGGATCCCCAAAAGTACTTATGAACTGGAGCAGTTGTTAAAACTTGGTGTGTGCCCCCATCCACTGGATGGACGAAGCAGGAGGGATTTGAACCTCAGGACCATTTCTTTGTTGTGCTGAATGTCTAGGGGATGGGGCTGAGATCCAGGTACTTAGAAGACCCACCCCTATCCAGCATTTTTTAATAAAAGGCTAAAGGCTATCATACTTCTGCCTTTTAAAATCTCTCAAACAAACAGCACCTAGCTTCTGCATGCTCTGTATCTCTTGCTAAGTGGCCACAGACCTAGCACTAGAGGCAGTGACCTTAGTTCATTGCTTGGCATCTTCTCAGCACCTCCAAGCTCAGTATGAGTAGTAGCCATAAGCAGATCACTTTGTAACTCATGCCAGGTGGCCCTGGACAAGGAACAGGTGGCTGTTGACCTTGGCCTGCACCTCCCAAAAGGCCTCAGAGACAGTGCCCTAGGTAGCCAGCTTCAGACCATGCTGAAGTACCACCCAACCACCTCTACAAGTAACCTGTTCACAGGCAGACTCAATAGGTACCTGAGCCCCACTAAAGTGAGTTCTGTTCCACTGGGTCAGCCCTTGCACAGCAGGTCATCCACAGTGGTTGTGGCCAGTCTTATAGCCAATTAGCCTGGGGGTAAATCCAATCCACTGACATACCAATAGCAGCAAAAGCTCAGCTACAACTGGAAGGTGCATACAGACCACACAAAGTGGGGAAACACTTGGAGCACTTAGCTCAGGTGACCAGAGAGTCTGTGTCATTGAGCCTCACAAGATACCTTCTATATAAGGACACTACCAAGCATGGGGGATGGAGCAGCTTTGCCTAATAAATACAAAAAAAAGCCACAAGGACTCAGCCAAAATGAGGAGACAAACTTCATTTTGTTTTTCCCTGTCCCAAGGAAAAAACAGAGCAAAACTCCAGAAAAATAACTAAATAAAATGGAGATAAGCAATTAACCAGATGCAGAGTTGAAAACACTGAGTATAAGGATGCTAAATGATCTCAGTGAGAACTTCGACAAAAAAGATAGGAAACATAAAAATGGAGATAAAAAACATAAAAAAAGGACCAGTCAGAAATTAATGGTATGGAAATCCAAGATGGTGGAAGAGTAAGTAGAAGCTATACTAACTTCCTCCCAGGACCAATCTGGAATTACAACTGAATTATAGAAAAATGATCCTGAATAACCAACTGAACACTAGCTGCAGAAAAGCCTTATAATCATGGACAGACAGAAGAAACCACTTTACAATGAGACTGTGGAGGAGTATGGAGGAGGCAAGAGAAGCATGGCTGGGATCCCATGGGCAACAGCCAAAGTTCTGGAGGGATATTTCAGCAGCTGAGAAAAGGGTTGGTTCCAACTAGAAGTTTGGGGTCTAAACCCTAAGTTGGGCTCTCCCGCCTATAGCACCAGAGGCAGAAAGGAACCCAGATAACATCCAGCTGTGAAAAACAGCAGGGTTTCTATTTGCCAGGAAGAGAAGGCTGCAGACTCAGAGAGCCTCTTAAAGGGCTAATGCACAAAATTTTATTTGCAGCCACTTACCCTGGGCTCCAGCAGAGGGAGGGCAGAGTGGAGTAGAGACATTTGAGGAAAAGTCTGGGGTTGGTGGCTTTGGGGAGAGAACTGAAGGAACAGCCACCAGGATCCCTGTGCTGAGTCATTCCTCATAGTGCAGAAGCCACCCTTTTCAAGCAGAGCACTCCTCTCTGAGTGGTATCACCCTGAGGGGAAGCAATGGACTCACCCCCAGGAATCACTCTGCTTCACCCTGGGGAGCTTAAGCCAGGGGGCTGATTACAGCTTGAAGCTATATCATTGATTACTTTAACAACTAAAGGAGATCTCTGGGAGCTCCAAGAGACTTCAGCTGACTTCTCCAGGCCCAGTGCTGATAAATAATGATGTTGGTGCACAGTCAGGTTCTCCCTGCACACAAACAGGCCCAGCAGAGGGAGCTACATGCTGTAGATCACTGGTAGCTCTGTTGACCAGGGCCAGTCACAAGCAGCATCTGACAAAAGCCTACACAAGAGTCTGCAGATCTACCAAATATGCAGAAACAAATTCAAAGAAGCAGCCAAAATGAGAAGACAAAGAAACAGACCACAAATGAAAGAACAAGAGAATTCTCCAGAAGAGCTAGATGAAAAGGAGACAAGCAATTTATCATATAGAGTTTAGAGTAATGATTATAAGGATACTCAACAGCATGAAAAAAGACATAGAAACCACAAAAAATGACCAGTTATAAATAAAGAATGCAATGTCTGAAATAAGTAATACACTGGAAGGAATAAACAGTAGGTTAGATGAAGCAGAGGACTGAATCAGTGATTTGGAAAACAAGGAAGAAAATACACTCAGGCAGAGAAACAAAATAAAGAAGATTTTTTTTTAAAAAATGAGGAGAACTTAAGAAATATTTTGGACAATATGAAATGTAACACATCCATATCGTGGGAATACCAGAAGGAGAAGAGAGCAAGCAAGGGATCAAGAACCTATTTGAAGAAATAATGACGGAAATTCCCCTAATCTGGAGGGCCAGCACAGATGCAGGCATTGGTAGAAATGCTTCACTTCCTTGCACAACCAAAAGAAGGACAACAACCAATTTTAAAAAAATAAATTACCAGAACTGCAAGAATATCAAACTGCATGGAACTCCGACAACTAAGGAGTTAAAGAAATATTTTCCCAGGATGGTAGGAGGGGCAAAGATGGGAAGCTGGGCAGGCAGGCAAGGTGGTGGACCATGTGGGTGGGTGAGGAGTGGCTGGATGACTAGGAAACTAAAGACTCAAAATCTCTAGCTGTAAAATACTGTGAGGGTTGTGAAGGTGGGAGAAACTCCCAATCTCACAAGAGTTCGTTGGAAAGTGGGGCTAGCGTGGAGCAAGTGAGTGGCATTGTTCCCTCTCTAACACCTCCCCAACAGACAGCACCACAATGCAGCAAAGAGGGTTGCCCCATCCTGCTGAGTAACTAAGGCTCCACCCTCTTACAACATAACAGTGTGCCAAGACAAAGAAGTATGGCCCAAAGGAAACAACATATCAAAACTCCAGAAAAAGAACTAAGCAATGAGGAGATAAAAAACATATCTTATGCACAGTTCAACACTTAATCAGGATGCTCACAGAATTAATTGAGGTTGGTTGCAAAATGAAGAAATGAAGGCCACACAAAGTGAAATAAAGCAATATATACAGGGAACCAATAGTGAAGGGAAGGAAACAAAAACTCCAATCAATGATTTGGAACAAAAGGAAGAAATAAACATCCAACTGGAACAGAATGAAAAAACAAAAATTCGAAAAAATGAGAGGCTTAGGAACCTCTGGGACAACTTTAAATGCTCCAACATCTGAATCATAGGGGTTCCAGAAGCAAAAATGGAAGAACAAGAAATTTAAAACTTATTTGAACAAATAATGAAGGAAAACTTCCCCAATCTGGCAAAAGAAATAGACTTCCATGAAGTCCAGAATGCCCAAAGAGTCCCAAAGAAACTGGATCCAAGGAAGAATACACCAAGGCACATCATAATTAAGTCACCCAACACTAAAGATAAGGAAAGAATCTTAAAAGCTGCAAGAGAAAAGAAGAGAATTATCTACAAAGGAGTTCCCATTAGACTATCAGCTGATTTCTCAAAAGAAACCTTGCAGGCAAAAAGGGGCTGGAAAGATATATTTGAAGTGATGACAGGCAAGGACCTACATCCAAGATTACCCTATCCAGCAAAGCTATCATTTAGAATGGAAGGGAAGATTAAAGTGCTTCACAGATAAGGTCAAGTTAAAGAAGCTCATCATCACCAAGCACTTATTATATGAAATGTTAAAGGGATTTAACTAAGAAAAAGAAGAAGATCAAAAACTATGAACAGTAAAATGACAACAAACTCAAAACTATCAACAAGGGAATCTAAAAAAACAAAAACAAAAAGGAACTAAGAAAACAACTGGAACAGGAACAGATTCACAGAAATAGACATCACAGTGTCTAGGTTATCAGTGGGGAGGGGGAGGGAGGAGAATGGGGGAAGGTACAGGGAATAAGTAGCATAAGTGCTGGTTATAAAATAGATAAGGGAAGGTTAAGCATAGCATAGGAAATGGAGAAGCCAAAGAACTTATACGGATCCATGGACATGAACTAAGGGACAGAAATGCTGCTGGGAGGGGAGTGCAGGGTGGAGGGGAATAAAGGGGAGAAAAAAATGGGACAACTGTAATAGCATAATCAATAAAATGTACTTTAAAAAAAGAATGAAATCTTGCCATCTACAACATGGATGAACCTAGAAGGTATTGTGCTAAGTGAAATGAGTCAGACAGAGGAAGACAAATGCCATATAATTTCATTTATATGTGGAATCTGAAAAAACAAAATGAACAAACAAGAAGAACAGAAAAAGACTCATAGATACAGAGAACATTTTGATGACTGCCAGATGGGAGACAGTTTGGGGGGCTAGATGCAAAAGGTAAAGGAATTTAGAAGTACAAATTGGTAGTTACAGAATAGTCATGGTGATGTAAAGTATAGTATAAGGGATATATTCAATAATATTGTAACAACTGTGTGTGGTGTCACATGGGTACTAGATTTACTGAAGTGGTCACTTCCTAAGTTATGTAAATGTCTAATCACAGGTTTGTACATCTAAAACTATTATTATATTGTACATCAACTGTAATTTAAAAAAATATTTTTTATTGTTGTTCAATTACAGTTGTCCTCATTCCCCCCATTACTCTCCATTGCCTTACCCTTCTGCTCATAATCAATCCCCACTCCCCACTGTTGTTTTTTGTCCATGGGTTCTTTATACATGTTCCTTGACTTGACCCTTCCCCTTCTTTCCCCTGTTATTTCCCTGCCTCTTCCCTTCTGGTCACTGCCAGTTATTTATTTATTTATTTATTTATTTATTTATTTATTTATTTATATTTTATTGATTATGCTATTACAGTTATCCCATTTCTCCCCCATCATTCATTTTGTTCTTTACTTAAAAATAAAAAATATTGCCCTGGCTGGTGCGGCTCAGTGGATTGAGTGCTGGCCTGTGAACCAGGGGGTCGCCAGTTTGATTCCCAGTCAGGGCACATGCCTGGGCTGTGGGCCAGGTCCCCAGTGGGGGGTATGTGTGAATCAACCACACATTGGTCTTTCTCTCCCTCTCTTTCTCCCCCCTTCCCCTCTCTCTAGAAATAAATTAATAAAATATTTAAAAATATAAAAAATAAAAATATCCAAAAGAAAAGCCAAAAAGATTACAAATAAAAAAAAATAAAAAGGCTGTTTTAGGCAGGCAAACTCTTGAACTCTGGGAGTTCCCAAAGGTGCTGCCTGTTTCTAACTATGACTAGGATGCTGGGCAAGTATCCCAAGACAATTAAGGAGAGAAAGCCATAAAGGGATTCCTGAGGCTTGCTATTTAGTTAACTTACACAGGTGAGATGACAATAAAGCTATCAGAGCGCTTATGTCCATGGGGAAAATTGATCACAAGTGGTTCTCAAATGACATATAAACACAGTGAAGTTAAGCTGACATCACTGATCCTGTTGCCCTGCAGTGTTGATTCAGTTTAATTTGGGTGGTTAAGGGGGTTTGCCATCCCTTCATCCCCTCACTCTCTGTACCTGCACTCCATGTGCTGCCTCAGGAATTGCAGGCTCAGCAGACTATGACCCTGCCACAACTGCCAAACAGACTCTTCTGGTCCATTTGCAGGAGGCAATAGGGATGCCCAGCTTGACAGGGAACAATAGGGCCCCATGATAACTCATATTCTGATATCAAAGGCTCCTTCGACCATTGGCTGGGCCATGCTCCTTCTTATCCCAGCATGAGGGACTCCAAGGATAATGATGGAACTTGGTTCCTCTGACCTTTGTTATCTGCCAAATAAACATATCTCATGTGGGTCATCCCTTATCCCAGTGGGTTCTCAACTTCAATTAAGCCATGAACATATTCAAATTTATTTATTTTAGTTGCTCTCCCTTCATCAGCCTGCATCACCTCCCCTCTCAGGTCTCATCTGGGCCTTTAAGAGCTGGCTAAAAGATAGGCATCTCCTTCTAGTTCAGTCACACAAAATATTGATATGTTTATTGGGCACTCAAGCCTCATTTCTATTTCCCTGTGGTTCTGTCATATCCACTACATTTTTAGTTTATTCCATTTTTTGTATATACTTCTGAATGTATATTTGCCAAGACAATTTTCTCAATGAAATAACAATAAATACTTAGAAAGCCACATGGGGCACAAAACCCAAAGCACTGTAGCTTGTTTCAATGTTGTGGTTTGGAGTGTATTCTTTTTTTTTCTTTTTTTAAAATTATATTTTATTGATTATGCTATTACAGTTGTCCCATTTCTCCCCCATCATTCCCTTCCACCCTGCACATACCCTCCCACCCATATCCCCCCCTTTAGTTCACGTCCATGTTTCATAAGTTCTTTAGCTTCTACTTTTCCCACACTATTCTTGCCCTCCCCTTGTCTATTTTCTACCCACTGCCTATGCTATTTATTTTCTGTACCTTTTCTCCCTCTCTCCTCTTCCCATTCCCCTTTTGCAAACCCTGCATGTGACCTCCATTTCTGTGTTCCTGCTCCTGGTCTAGTTGTTTGCTTAGTTTGCTTTTGTTTTAGATGTGGTTGTTAATAACTGTGAGTTTGCTGTCTTTTTACTGTCCTATTTTTTATCTTCTTTTTCTTAGGTAAGTCCCTTTAACATTTTATATAATAAGGGCTTGGTGATGATGAACTCCTTTAACTTGACCTTCTCTGGCAAGTGCTTTATCTTCTCTTCCATTCTAAATGACAGCTTCACTGAATAGAGCAATCTTGGATGTAGGTCCTTGACTTTCATGACTTGGAATACTTCTTTCCAGCCCCTTCTTGCCTGTAAGGTCTCTTTTGAGAAGTCAGCTGATAGTCTGATGGGAACTCCTTTGTAGGTGACTGTCCCCTTATCCCTTGCTGCTTCTAGAATTCTCTCTTTCACTTGAATCTTGACTAATGTAATGATGATGTGCCTTGGTGTGTTCCTCCTTGGGTCTACCTTCTTTGGGACTCTCTGAGCTTCCTGGACTTCCTGAAAGTCCATTTCCTTTGCCAGATTGGGGAAGTTCTCCCTTATTATTTGTTCAAGTAAGTTTTCCACTTGTTGCTCTTCCTCTTCCCCTTCTGGTACCCCTATAATTTGGATGTTGGGATGTTTAAAGATGTCCTGGAGGTTCCTAAGCCTCTCCTCATTTTTTTGAATTTTTGTTTCTTCCTTGTTTTCTGTTTGGTTGTTTCTTTCTTTGTTCTGGTCCACTCCACTGATTTGAGTCCCAGTTTTCTTCCCATCACTATTGGTTCCCTGTGCATTTTTCTTCACTTCACTTAGTGTAGCCTTCATTTGTTCATCTAATTTGCAACCAAAATCAACCAATTCTGTGAGCTTCCTAATCATCAGTGCTTTGAACTGTGCTTCTGATAGGTTGGCTACCAGTGCTTTGAGCTCTGCATCTGATAGGTTGACCACATCCTGGTGGCTCAGATGAATTAGCTCCGGGGCCCCGGTCTGTTCTCCCATTTGAGCCATCCTTGGTTTTTGTTTTTATTGTTGTTGTTGTTGTTTTTTGTCTAGTCATGGCTGTTACATAGTGAGGGGCAGAGCCTTAGGCGTTCACCAGGGTGGGGCAGCCCAGTTGCTGGGTTGTGATGGTGGACTTGGGGGCGGGGTCTGAGAGGGAACAATGGCGCTTGCTCTGTGCTCTCTCACTGATTCCAATCCCTTTAGCTACTTTCCCCAAGCCAATTTGGCCCGTCTGGTGCTGATTTCTGTGTAGGAGGGCCTGCACACACTCCAGGACCCTGTGGATCTCCCCAGTGAACTTTCCTGTGAAGCTGGGACTCCCTCCCGGCATCTTAGCCCCTATAAGTGTTTTCAATGGGTGCTTTTAGGCTTCACTTCCTGGCGCTGGGGCCCTGCATCACGCAGTCTGACTTGCTGCCCGTTTTCGCCTGGCTTATCTGTGCATAAATGTGTGTCTGCGGTCAGCCGCCTTGTGGGCCCCGCTTGGCCTCCTCGTGTTCGGCAACTGCCACTTGTGCACCTCAGGTGACTGCGTGCCCCTGACCACCAGCCACCATCTTATCCCACTGCCACCTGACTCCACCAGCTGCTGACTCCGCCCCTCTTACTGGTCTGGGTGAATCGTTGTCCGACTTTGTACAATTCAATTTTCTCTCTGTCCTGGTTGGGTTTTTTTTTTTTTTTTGGTTCTATATTTTTGTTGTCCTTAATCTTGGTTGTGAGAGGAGGCACAGCATATCCACCTACGCCTCCATCTTGGCTCAGAGGGTATTCTTTTATATTTTTTCAGATTCAGGAAAATAATTTTATCAGAGAAGTGGCTTGAAAAACGATGTACTTTTTAGAAATGAGGCTACTGGTTTCATGTCACTGTTTTCATGGATCACAAGGCAATTTATCTTCTTTAATTTCCACCATAAATAGGTTATTTATTCATAGGATTGTAGTGAATAGGATTCTTGTATTCAAAGAGATAAATAGAAAGTGCTTCATCCTAGTATTCAAGTCCCTGTAAAACATACTTTTTAAACTATTCCTCACCATGAATCCTTGCTTCCCCAACAGATTATCTTTCTGATCCTGACATATATACTGTATATTGCCAATTTAAAGTGTGTATGCATGCTTCCCCTTCTCCAGAATGCAGCTCCCCATCTCCTTCATACATCTGTAACCTGTTCACATTGCATGGTCCAGCTTAAATCCAGGACAGTGGACAGAAGTCTCCCCCTTGCTTGAACCTCAGACCTGACTCCTCAGCCTCAGACCTGACTCCTCATACACACAGGCACATGATCTGTCACTTCACTTCTCCACCCATCTATTTCCGAATTAGATTGCAAACTCCCTCAGACCATTTTCTTCTACTTTTATATTCCCCTTAAGTACTAAGCCCAGGGCTATGCATATCTTGAGTGCTTAGTAAACAGACAACAGATGAGAGAACTAACAAAAGTCAATGTAAACAAGATTGCAGAAAGATAGTTTCCCAACACAAAACTGAACTGTCTGTGGCTCTAAAGCTGTTCAGTCTGTCACTGGTTGCAGATTTCAACCTTTACTTCCTTGTAAAGATACAGACTGTGTTTGCAAAGTACAACATTTAGTAGAGATTAGGAAAAGACCTGAGTAGTTCGATAGCTAAATCAACATAGACAGAACAACTTGACAACTCTGGTTCTAAACCCAGTTTAAGGAGGGAGTAAGGCTCCCCGTTTCCTCTTTGCTTTTAATGTGCAGACAAAGTCATATTAACTCTTGATTTTTCAGGGGTGGTAGGTTCTCTATTGTGTGGTGACTTTATTTCATCTGCCTGCAATTTCTTCATTTATAAAAGAAGGGATTTGGAATATTAGATTGTCTATACTCCACTTCCTTTCTCTATCACCCTTGTTTCTTCTCTGGCTTTCACCCCATCCATCAGTTTAATGCCCAATAACACCTATGGCTACCAGGTAAAGAAGGCAGTTATTTTATCTGTTTGTCAGGACGTTTTGTAAAATGGGTTAGAGCATCAATTTAAAAATAGGTAGAACACAGGTCCTTAGTTTTCATTTGATCATAGCTCTGTCATTTCTCCTTCAGTAACTTAGCTTTTATAAAACTAGTGGTGCTTTGAACAGATAGGCCTCCTTTTTTGGTGGGGGGACTCCAAAAAAATAAAGTGCACACTTTTCTTGAATATATTTTGATAATCTCTGTTTATCAGCACCCTCAGATATGACTCATCATTAGAAGAGAGGAGAGGTACCCATAACTGGAGAAGAGAAAGAATATGGATTGTTTTGATTGACTATAAATAAATGAAGTCACTTCCTTTTTTAAAAAGGCTATTAATTCATTAATATTGATAATTACTGGAAAGAAATAAAAATGATTTCTTAAGGCTTTAATGAAAAAAAGTAGAAAAGAGAAAAATTTAAGTAGAATTCCCAAATAAAAAGATGAAAATTCAATCCTTTTACTTGTATGATGCTTTTTGTAGCACCTGCTTAGTCAGCAAATATGTGCCATGATTTCTGTTTGAGATTAAGAGGTAACATTTAGTTAAACAGTTCTTGTCTCTTCTTTGTATTGCTTATAACCAATGAATTAGTCCCAATAAAGATACTTTTGCAATACGTCCAACTCCTAGTTTTTCTAAAATTCATTACATGTGGCATAATGAGAAGGGTGACATAGAATCAACTTTTCACAGCTTGTAGCTGGCACTGATGGAAGCATTTGCCAGTCAGTTATTGGTTTATCCTTGCTACAGTCCTAGCAATTAGGTATGACTACCCCTGTTTTGCTGATAAGGAACTGAGGCTCAGCAAAGTCAAGTAACTGGCAGGTACTCATGTGTCCAACAGAATTAGATTACCCTGAACCTTAGTGCTCTCTTCCCAGGTCTGTAAGACAAAGAGGTAGGGTGTTACTTGTTAAATAGTGGTTATCTGAAGGTAGATCTGACTCCAAATTTCCTCCTAGTACAGCACAGAAGCTTCCTGAATAACAATCCTTAATTTAAAATGTAAGTAATACATCTACAAGTTGATTTATCCTCAGTTTCCTCAAACACAGTTTCCTCTAAGAGACTCTAAAAGTCTTCTCTTGAGAAGTGAGGTGGAGAAGCAAGGGACTTGCGATAATCTCTAGGGAAGAATATGGAGTTGTTCAAAAGTATTGACAACATTATAGTAAACTTCAGATTCAGAAAACGTTTTAAAGGTCTACTGTTTTCAGAGTACAAATCCTAGAAAGCTGAGCTGTGGAAATTCTCCATGGCCAGTAGGTCTTGGGCTCCACTAACTGCTTGAGAGACAAGGCAGTAGCTACATTCTGGGGGTGCCCTTGGACAAGTCTCTAGCCCTATTGGTGTTTGAAATTTGGAAAATGAACTGATTTGGATATTTGACTTCTAAGGCTGTTTCTAATGACAAATTTGTGTGCCTTCATGCCACATCATTTTGCCTAGTACACCCAGGAGACAGCTTAAGTTTCAAGGAAATCTGAAACCATCCAGGCAAAGGATTGTAGGAAATGAGTTCTCAGGCTTCCAGCCTTTGTGATAGGGAGCAATGCATAGTTCAACTGTACACGCATGCACGCACACACACACACAGAGCCCCATTTTATCTGATGATTATAGTTGCAACATTTATGTCTCCCTTATAACTTTGGCACAATGTTTAAATCAAATAATCATCAGTAAATGCTGCTCATTTATTTCTGCAAAACTGAGGTACTATATATTTTGCGGCTGTAATCTAAGGTTTCTTCTCCAATCACTAGAAATTATGTTGCCTATAACAGATTGTGCTGATATTTCCAGAAGAGTTAATGAAGTAGAAAATATTTCAGAAATTAAAATAAAAATTATTGGAAATTTTGCTTTTCATTGATTACATCAGCAAGTCAAAGTTTTTATATCAAGCAATTATGTAACAAGATTCTAAACTATGTTCCAAAGAATTTCTGTGTATAACATTTCCATATGGTAATAGTCTGTAAAATTTTATAACACATTCACAAATTATTGTTGCAAAAAAATACTAGTTTTAACTTCTTAAAGTCAATGTCATTTTTTCTGATATAATTTTGTGATTTTTATTTCTTCATGCATTAAAATAAAAAGAAAACCAATGCATGCTTTCTTACAAAATACAAAAACAGATACATATTCATCAATATAAGTGAACAAATTATATAGTTCTCATGTGCACATTTTTTAACCTAAAGTAAAACCTAAAGTCTCTATTTTTAGTCTGTATTACAACACTAATTTTTATTTCTTTTGTGGTACTTGTCATAGTCTGTGTGCATTTTGTAATTTATTTCTTAATTTGGTATTTGTTTGACTTTCCAACTACAATGCTGGTTCAGGAAAACAGTATCTCTCCAGGTAGTCCCAGCAGAAAGGGATATAAATAAGAGAATTCAATGGTTACAAAAATATTGCAAGAGTAGGAGAACAATGAAAGTTTGCCAGTAGCTTTAAGAAATTGAGGAACTTTCTGGAATCACAGAATGTTATCATGATAATCATAGCTGCAGAAATCACCCAAACTAGTGTTTATAGCAATATCTGAAGCTGCTAGAAAAATCTCACATCAGCTGAAGCCCAGACACTTGCCCATGGAGTGAAAACTTGGCTTCTGCCTATTTTCAAAATCTTGTGAGAATGCATCTCATTGGCAGAATCTAATCTGAAACCCTCCAGGCAAAGGATTCTAGGAAATGGGTTCTCAGGCTTCCAGCCCTGTGATACTGAGCGATGCATAGAAGGGAGTGTTGCTGGGGGCCCTGCGGTTAATTCGTACAAGCTCCAAAAGGAAAGGATCCATGATGCTTTCATTTATTCTCACAGCAGTTTACAAACTTTTTGGTCTCAGAATCCTTTATATTCTTAATATTTCTAGAGCATACCAATAAGAACTCTTGTTTATGAGGGTTATGCTTATCCATATTTACCGTAGAGAAATTAAAATTGTGAACATTTAATGGTGCTAATTTATTAATTCATTTAAAAATAACAATAATAAAATCATTACATATTAACAGAACTATGATCATTCTTATGAAAAATGACTGCATTTTTCCAAAATAGAACCAAAAATTTGTGTGAAGAGTGACATGGTTTTACATTTTTGGAAATCTTTTTATTGTCTAGCATAATAGAATATAGCTTCTCTTTTTTTTTATTTTCTCAAAAATAAATAGATAACAACCATATTTATTTAGTTTGACATTCCCCTGAGCTAAAGAGAAAGATGTCAAAAGAAAACTTATGACAGCCCTGGCCTGTGCACCTCAGTTAGGCACCCTCTTGCAAACTGAAGTGCTGTGGGTTCGATCATAGCATGCACGAAAGGCAACCAATGGATGTTTCTCTCTCATATCAATGCTTCTCTCTCTCTCTTTCTGCCTTTTCCCCCCTTTCTAAAAGCAATGAAAAAAAAAAAAACTTGGGTGAGGATTAAAAAAAGAACACCTGGGACATACACATAAGAACATACTCCACTCCATCTAGATAACTTGCAAGAAAAAAATAAGGAAAAAGTTCTGTTTGACAGATAAATTTATCTTTGCTTCTCCTCTTCCTCTTGCAGCCACTTGGGCCTTCAAAATGGCAGCTTTTCCCTGACCAGCCCTGAGCCTTGGTTTTTGTTCTTCATGCTCTTTAACATTGGTGAGTTTTTCAGCATGTCAGGCAAAATCAGAAAGTGGACCTTGCTCCAACGGATATATACCTGCTCCAGCTGTGCTACTTGGCCATCTCTCTATGTGACTGTGATGTTGGATATCTGGCAGTTCATGTTGTCTTCTGCTTCAATTAGCTTCCCATAATACACCTCACTGGTGTTTGTCTCACATATCACAATGTGACCTTCAGCTTCACATAGGACTTTAATCAGCATACCAATAGACATCTTGGCAGGAAGAGAGTTCCACTCCAGCCTCTTCTTCCTTCCTGGTGTGGTGGGGTGGGGGTGGGGTGATGGCAGCAATTCAGGTTACTCTGAGGGTGTCAGTTTCCCTATCTTCTAATAGGAGAAGATATTGGGCAGACTTCTGGTCAAGATGGAGGTGCAGGTAGACTCGTTTTGTCTCCTCACACAACCATAACAAGAAGGATAGCCATAAGAAGGATAACAACCAATCTAGAAACAAAAAACAACCAGAACTGACAGAAAAATCAAACTGTGTAGAAGTCTGGCAACCAAGGATTTAAAGAAGAAACATCATCCAGACTGGTAGGAGGGGCGGAGAGGACACAGTGTGGTGCCATGAGGCAGTGGCAGATGGTGGTAGAGAGGCAGCTGCAGTAGTAGCCTGTGGAATGGGCAGGCCCATATTAACATGCAGTGGATACAAACTGGAACAACTGGGGAGTGACTGATCTCAGCCCCAGGCCAGACCATGCAACCTGGGGTTCCAGCAATGGGAGAATAAAGCCTTATACTGTCTGGCTGTAAACCAGTGGGGGTGGGCACAGTGGAAGAAACTTCTGGTCTCTCAGTAGAGTCCATTTAAAGGGACTGTAGAGTCCTAAAATGTCTGTAAACCTACCCACTCTGGGAATTAGCACCAGGGCAGCAACTAGAAAGGTGCCAGACACTTATAGAAAGAGGGGGAAGTGATTGGATATGGGGCAAGGGCCAAGCAAGTGGCATTGTTCCCTCTCTGATCCCCCTCTCCACATACAGCGCCACAAAGCAGGAAGTGGGCTGCCCCACCTGGTGAATACCTAAGGCTCTGCCCCTTATAACATAACAGGTGTGCCAAACATGGGGATCTAAGTAGCTCTACCTAATACGTAGAAACATAGGAAGGCTGCCAACATGAAGACCCAGGGAAATAAGGCCCAAATGAAGGTATGGATCAAAAGTCCAGACAAAGAACTAAGTGACATGGAGATAGCCAACCATCAGGTACAGAGTTCAAGGCACTGGTGATCAGGCTGCTCAGAGAAATGATTGAGTGTAGCCACCAAATAAAGGAAGAAATGAAAGCTATACAAAATAAAATACAGAAAAATACACAGGGAACCAACAACAAAGAGAAGGAAGCCAGGCTTCAAATCAATGGTTTGGAACAAAAGGAAGAAATAAACATTCAACTGGAACAGGATGAAGAAACAAGATTTCAAAAAAAAATGAGAAGAGGCTTAGGAACTTCTGGTACAACTTTAAATGTACCAACATCCAAATTATAGGGGTGCTAGGCGGAGAAGAGGAAGAACAAGTAATTGAAAATTATTTGAAATAATAATGAAAGAAAAATTCCACAATCTGGCAAAGGGAATAGACATACAAATTCAGCAAGCTCAGAGAATCCCAACCAATTTGGACCCAAAGGGCAACACCAAGACACATCATGATTAAAATGCCAAAGATTAAAGATAAAGAGAAAATCTTAAAAACAGCAAGAGAAAAGGAGAGAGTTACTTACAAAGGAGTTCCCATAAGACTATCAGCTGATTTCTCAAAAGAAACCTTGCAGGCAAGAAGGGGCTAAAAAGAAGTATTCAAAGAAATGGAAAGCAAGGACCTACATCCAAGATTACTCTATCCAGCAAAGCTATCATTTAGAATTGAAGGACAGATATAATGCTTCCCAGACAAGGTAGTGCTTAAGGAGTTCATCATCACCAAGCCCTTACTACATGAAATGTTGAAGGGACTTATCTAAGAAAAAGAAAAAAGATCAAAACTATAAACAGTAAAATGACAACAAACAACTATCAACAAGGGAATCTAAAAAAAAAAAAAAACCAAAAACAAACTGGACAAGCAACTGGAATAGGAGCAGAGTCATAGAGATGACGATCACATGGAGGGCTGTCAGTAGGTAGGGGGCTGTGGGAGAATGGGGGAAAAGGTACTGGGAATAAGAAGCATAGTTGGTGGGTACAGAATAGACAGCAGTGTGTTGAGAATAGTATAGGAAATGGAAAAGCCAAAGAACTCATATGTACAACGCATATGGACATGCACTAAGAGGGAAATTGCTGGAGGGAGTACTGGGTAGAAGGGGACAAAGGGGAAAAGTATGGGACAACTGTAATAGCACAATCAATAAAATATACTTAATTTAAAAAAGAGAAGATATTGTGGCCCTGGCCCCCATGGCTCAGTTTATTGAAGCATCATTCTGTAACCAAAGGGTTTCAGGGTTTGACTCCTGGTTGGGGTACATACCTAGGTTGCGGGTTTGATCCTCAGTCTAGGCATGTACAATCCCCAGGCCAGGCACATAGTATTCCTGGTCTGAGTGTGTGTGATTCCCAGACCAGTGTGTATGGTAGGCAACTCACCTATATTTCTCTCTTGTATCGGTGTTTCTCTCTGTCCCTCCCTCTCTCTCTGGAAACAATGAAAAAATGTCTTTGGGTGAAGATAAAAAACGTTTTTAAAGAGTAGATACTAAAAATAAGAGTGAAATATGCAAATAACTTTTCAGTATTATTATGGAAATAGTTTGGCCCTGGAAGGCCACCCTAAAATTTCTCAGGATTACTCAGAGTGCCTAGACCACACTTTGTGAGCCACTGTGTAATCATATCCTTCGCCATGAGCATTATTATCTGACATATGATACATGCATAAAAGATATCTGTTGAATTAATGAGTGAAAGAACATTGTATCCTTGTATTTTTTTTTTGTGGTTTTTTTTTTTTTTTTTTTTTTTTTTTTTTTTTTTTTTTTTTTTTTTTTTTTTTTTTTTTTTTTTTTTTTTTTTTTTTTTTTTTTTTTTTTTTTTTGCAGTACATGTAGGGAACAATCTGTATATGTTTTTAAAGGAAAATTTCCTCTTTCATTTATTCTCAGTCCTAAAAATTTTGTGGTTGGAAGACAGGGAACAAACATGCGAGGCCATATCTTGAAAGTGACATATTTGATTCAGATCAAATTAAAGCAAACTTGTGAATTGGGTGAAGTTTTTGGTATTCCCTCATCCTTTGTCACAGAATCAGAAAATCCTTATTGGAAATGTCCTGCAAGATGATTATACCTACCAAGGATTGAGGCACAGTTTTACGAAACTTACCTTTCCAAATTGGATAATATGTACCCCTGAGGGGTGCTTGGTAAAGTTTCAAGCATATTCAAATCCATGGAATAATTCATGGAATATTGATTTTACTTAAAGTTTTCAGGATACCAACATTTAAATAATTACATTAAAACAAATATATGTCATAAAATGCACTATAAATCGGATTGTCTCATTTTTTTCTCTTCTTTCTGACATGTGACTTACAGAGCAGTAGAGTAGATATTGATTTGGGAGGAGAGAATGGGGGCAGAACTGACAGTAACCTCCTTCTGACCTCAGGCTCTACAAATCATCATACTTTTCTGATTACCCTCTTTAATCCTCCATGAGAACGTGCTTCAGGCAGTCAGTCACTGGTCCAAAGAGAATTAAGAGACATGTGGAACAGACCTGAACCCAGCCTAAAGCCTGGAGCCATGACAAGCAAATCTGAAGTACCATAAACAAACAAACAAAATTACATACTTGCTCTTTCACCCTTTAAGACATTGATTTTGGTTGTTCTGTGGCAAACACTGACTAATATAGCAATTGATACCTAGAAGTAGGGTACTAGTAATGGAAATATATGCAGTATGGGCTATGAGATCAGCTGAAAGGCAATAACCAAATCATTATAGAAAAATAGAAAGTTGTGAATTGTGCACTATGTTATGTACAGACATATCTCAGAGATACATGGTTCATCTGCAGACTACCACACTAAAGCAAATATTGCAATAAAGCAAGTCACACACATTTTTTGGTTCTCCAGTGTATATAAAAGTTATTTTTACACTATATTGTAGTCTATTAACTGTGAAATTACATTATATCTAAAAATGTATTAATGCATATCTTAATTTAAAAACACTTTATTGCTAAAGAAAGGCTAACCTTCACTTGAGCATTCAGCAAGTCTTAATCTTTTTGCTTTGTAGGGTCTTATCTCAATGTTGAAGGCTGCTGACATCAGGGGGGTGGTTGCTGAAAGTTGGGGTGACTGTGGCAATTTCTTAAAATAAGACAATAGTGATGTTTGATGCAACAATGGACTCTTCCTTTCATGGACAATTTTCTCTGTAGCATGCAATGCTATTTGATAGCACTTTACCCACAGTAGAACTTCTTTCAAAATTGGAGTCAGTCCTCTCAAACCCTGCCACTGATTTACCAACTAAGCTTACGCATTCTAAATCACTAGTTGTCACTTCAACAATCATCACAGCTTCTTCACCAGGAGTAGATTCTATCTCAAAAAACCACTTTTCTTTGCTCATTAATAAGAAGCAACTTCTCCATTAAAGTTTCAAAATGAGATTGTAGTAATTCCGGTTCCACTTTTAATTCTAGTTCTCTTGCTGTTTCTATCACATCTGCAATTACTTTCCCCCTGAATCTTGAAGCCCTCAAAGCCATCCATGAAGTTTGGAATAAACTTCTTCCATAGTCCTGTTAATGTTGATATTTTTGACCCCTTCTCATGAATTGTGAGTGTTAATGGCATCTAGAATAAGGAATTCTTTCCAGAAGATTTTCAATATACTTTGCCCAGATCCATCAGAGGAATCATTAATCTATGAGCGATAGCCTTACAAAATGTTATTTCTTATATAGTAAGACTTAAAAGTCAAAACTATTCCTTGATCCATCAGATGGAGAATGGATGTTAACGGGCATGAAAACAACATTAATCTCATTGTACATCTCCATCAGAGTTCTTGGATGACCAAGTGCATTCTCAAGAAGTAGTAATCTTTGACAGAAATCCTTTCTTCTGAGTAGTAGGTCTCAACGATGGACCTGAAATATCGAGTAAACCACGTGGTAAACAGAAACAGATGTGCTGTCATCCAGACTTTGTTGTTCCATTTACAGAACATAGGCAGAGTAGATTTAGCATAATTCTTAAGTGCATTCAGATTTTGGAATGATAAATAAGCATTGGCTTCAACTTATTAAATGAGTATCGGCTCAAACTGTATTGGCCCGTTACAAGAGAAGTCAGCCTGTCCCTTAAAGCTTTGAAGTCAGGAATTCATTTCGGCTTTCTAGCTTTGAAATTTCTAAATGCCATCTTGTTGCAATGTAAGGCTGTTTAACTGTATTGAAAATCTGTTGTTTAGTGTAGTTACCTTCATTAATTATCTTAGCTAGATCTTCTGGATAAATTGCTGCAGCTTCTATATCAGCTCTTGCTCTTTCACTTTGCACTTTTGTTGTGGAAATGGCTTCTTTCCTTAAATCTCAGGAACCAACCTGTGCTAGCTTTATAGAATTTAAGATAATTAGAGCCTTGTTCTGGATTAGGATTTCGTTTAGGGGAATGTCATAGCTGGTTTGCTCTTCTATCCAGACCACTGAACCTTTCTCCATATCAGCAATAGGGCTGTTTTATTTTCTCACCATTTGTGTGTTCACTGGAGTAGCACTTTTAATTTCCTTCAAGAACATTTCCTTTGCATTCATAACTTGGTTAACTGTTTGGATCAAAAGCCTGGCTTTTGGCTTATCTCACTTTTGACATGCCTCCCTCACCAAGCTTAATTATTTCTAGCTTTTGATTTAAAATGAGAGACATGCAACTCTTCCTTTCACTTGAACACTTAGAGGACATTGTAGGATTATTAATTGGCCTAATTTCAATATTGTTGTGTCTCATAGGAGAGGGAGACAAGGGAATGGATGGTTGGTGGAGAAATCTGAACATATACAACATTTATTGATTAAGTTCACCATCTTTTATGATTGTGCTCTGTGGTACCCCAAAACAATTACAACAGTGACATCAAAGATGGCTGATCACCTATCAACAGAACAAACATCATCATCATAATAACAATAATAATAATGTTTGAAATATTGCAAGAATTACCAAAATGTGACACACAGACAAAGTGAGCAAGTGCTGTTGAAAAAATGGCACCCACCAATAGACTTGCTTCATGTTGGGTTGATACTTTATTTAAAATTTATTTTAAATAAATTTTATTTAATTTATTTAAAAAATGCGAAAAAGGAAAAATGACTTGTGGATGTGGACATGTAGTGATTGCTGGGGGGGGCAGTACATGGGGACTAACTGCAATAAAGAACAACAATAAAGTAATTTAAAAAAAGAAAAGATTAAATTAAAAAATGTAGCATCTATGAAGAACTATAAAGCAAAGCACAGTAAAATGAGGTATGCTTATAATTGTTAAACCATATGGTAAGACTGTCCTCTGTAGTAACTCAGGACAGAGAAATATTTATAATAACTTGGGTGAGAAAGTTTTGAGGCAAAATATTGAAGAATTAGCTGGTTCCTTTAGTAAGGTACTATAAGGGAGACATAAACTCAGAAAAGGCCAGTTTGCAAACAGAATAGAGCCCAGAAATTTTGAGATTTGTAGGGCTGGGAAATGAAACTCTTTTTTTAAGCTTAAATTAAAGACAAGCTTTTAGCTCAAATTAAAGACTCTGCCTTGGAAAAAGACCTGATCCTGGGCACTCCCACTAAAATACAGCCTCAAGGCAAATATGAACCCAAGACTTTGGTAATCATACCGTTTAAAAGACATCTTAAATGATTAAAATGTCTCCTATAGAAGATTTTAACTGGAAAAGTGCTTCTACATAGATTAAGGGTATGGTTTGTCAGAAACCTATTAAACTCAAAGGACTTACAATGAACTCTATGAAGAGATCAATGTCCAAAAACATGGAAGTGACTGGAGTCAAATACATTGAACACATGCATAGCTTTTGGAATAATTATATTGGCAGAAATACTGCTAGGCTTAATTAAAAGCCTACAACAGGTTATAGAAAGACCAAAGGGCAACCAACAGTCCATAAGCAGGGATCAGGTAGAGAAAGTTGCTCAGCAACCAGGAAGGATATCATCACTCCCCTCCTCAGATGTGGCCATGAATGGTGATAAAAAAAGAAGGAACTCCTGGCAGGTAGGGAGGGAGCCAAGAGCAATGGAGAACAATGTACTGAAAGCTGCTCAGAGGATACAGAGCTGGATCCACTCCCTTATCTATGACCTGGTCACATTTTCTCAGTAGGATTCAGAATTACAGTGGGTTAGTGACTGTTATGCACCTCCCATTCTTGATCTGCCAAATATCATTGCATTAACCTTTCCCTCTTCCACCATTGTATGTTAGCTATGTAGTTGTGTGTGCATGACCATAGGAGATGAACAGACAACTTGTCTTTTTAATTTATGAGTCTCTAAACCAACAGGAGTGACATCTGGAACTGATGTTATATGATCAAAAGATTCGGGACTTTCAGCCTGATGTTGGGATTAGACAAGGCTTTAGGGAGTCTTAGCATGGAGGTGACTACATTTTATGTATGGGGGTAAACAATTTTGGTCAAGAGGCAAAGCTGTGATCAAGTGGATTACTTGTCTCAATTTTTTATTTCCTTTGGCATGTAACTTTGCAATATAGTAGAGCAAACAAAATATGTATCTTGCCCTGCTGACTTAGGGCTCAGTTGTGTGACATTCTTCAGCCATCAGAAGGACACTGGAGGTGATACTTGCCTTACTAGGCATGGCCTCTTGCACTCTTCTATCTGCCATAAGTAGAACATGCCCTGGGGCCTGGCTGGTGCAAGAACAATGAGAAGTCCTGTGGATCAGGCCTGAACCCATGACACAGCTTTGGTCAATGCTGGCCTATCTCAGCCAAGTTCACAGAGTGACAGTCAGTCCACAGAGACAAGAGTGGGAAAAAAAAATACTATCATATTTCCCTGAGATCATAGAGGTTGCTTGTTATGAAGAAAAGGAAGACTAATATAAAGTAAGATACAACTTACCACCATTTTTATAGATAAAACTTAAACCTTCAAGGACATGTCACACTTGCTTTTGAACTCTTGAGACTATATATTTAGACCTCAAGTCTCACTGGATATTTCCACTGCTGCTCAGGGTTTTTCAGGCAAACTTCTATTTATTTATCTATCTTTTGTGGACTGAGATTTATGACCATTATATTGTCACAGAATATACTTATTTTTAGAGAGGTAAATACATATTCCAACAAGTACAGTTTATTTGTGTTTTTAATGTATTGCTGCTTTTTTTGAGTTTATTTACTTATTTATTTTTTAAAATTATTTTACTGTTGCTCAAGTACAGTTGTCTACATTTACTCCCCACCACTGTCCCCCCCCCACCCCAGCCATCCCTGCCTCCCTCTCCTAATTCCACGTCCCCTGGTTTTGTCTGTGTGTCCTATATAGCTGTTCCTGAAAACCCTGTACCCCTTTTCCCCATTACTCCCTCCCACCTCTCCTCTGGTTACTGTCAGTTTGTTCTTAATTTCAATGTCGCTGGTTATATTTTGCTTGCTTGGTTGTTTTGTTGATTAGGTTCCACTTAAAAGTGAGATCATATGATATTTGTCTTTCACTGCCTGGCTTATTTCACTTAGCATAATGCTCTCCAGTTCCATCCATGCTGTAGCAAAGGGTAGAAGCTCTTTCCTTCTTTCTGCTGTGTAGTACTCCATTGTGTAAATATACCCTAGTTTTCTGATCCATTCATTCACTGATGGGCACTTAAGCTGCTTCCAGCATTTGGCTTTTGTAAATTGTGCTGCTATGAACATTGGGGTGCATGGGTTCTTTTGGATTGGTGTTTCAGGGTTCTTAGGGTATAATCCCAGCAGTGGAATTGCCAGGTCAAAAGGCAGTTCCATTTTTAATTTTTTGAGGAAATTCCATACTGTTTTCCACAGTGGTTGTACCAGTCTGCAGTCCCACCAACAGTGCACTAGGGTCCCCTTTTCTCCACAACCTCTCCAATACCTGTTGTTTGTTGATTTGTTTATGATGGCCTTTCTAACCAATGTGAAGTGGTATCATCTCACCGTGGTTTTAATTTGCATCTCTCTGATGGCTAGCAATATTGAGCATCTTTTCATATGTCTCTGAACCCTCTGTATGTCCTCCTTGGATAAGTGTCTGTTCAAGCCCTTTGCCCTTTTTTTAAATTGGGTTGTTTATCTTTGTAGAGTGGAGTCATGTGAGTTCTTTACATACTTTGGAGATCAAACCCTTGTCCGAGGTATCATTGGCAAATATGTTTTCCCACATAGTTGGTTCTATTTTCATTTTAATGCTGTTTTCTTTAGCCATGCAGAAGCTTTCTATTTTGATGAGCTCCCATTTGCTTATTCTTTCCTTTATGTCCCTTCCTCAAGGGGACATATTGGTGAAAATATTGCTGTGTGGAATACCTGAGAATTTCCTGCCTGTGTTTTCCTCTAGGACTTTTATGGTGTCATGACTTATATTTAAGTCTCTTATCCACCTTGAATTTATTTTTGTGTATGGTGTAAGTTGCTGATCGAGTTTCATTTTTTTTTTGCTTTTGCATGCAGCATCTAGGTCTCCCAACACTATTTGTTGAGGAGGCTGTTTTTACTTCATTTTATGCTTCTGCTCCCTTTGTCAAATATTAATTGACCATAGAGATATGGGTTTATCTCTGGGCTCTCTATTCTGTTTCATTGGTCTATGTGCCTGTTCTTATGCTAGTACCAGGCTATTTTGATTACAGTGGCCTTGTTATATAGTTTGATATCAGGTATTGTGATCCCTCCTACTTTGTTCTTCTTTTTCAGTATTGCTGCAGCTATTCGGGATTGTTTATGGTTCCATATAAATTTCTAAAATGTTTGTTCTATGTCTGTGAAATATGTCATTGGTACATTAATAGAGATTTCATTGTATCTATAAATTGCTTTGGTGATGTTAATTCTTCCAATCCATTAACATGGTACACGCTTCCATTTGTTTGTTTCTTCCTTAATTTCTTTCCTCAGTGTTGTGTAGTTTTCTGAGTACAGGTCTTTTACCTCCCTGGTTAGGTTTATTCCCAGGTACTTTATTTTTCTTGTTGCTATATCAGATGGGATTTTTTTTACCCAATTTCTGTTTCTGGTATTTCATTGTTGGTGTACAAAAATGCCTTTGATTTCTGAGTATTGACTTTGTATCCCACTGTTTTGCCAAATTCACTTATTAGGTTGAGCATTTTTTGGTGGAGTCTATAGGATTTCCTATATACACTCTCATATCATCTGCAAACAATGACAGTTTTGCTTCCTCCTTTCCAATTTGGATGCCTTTTATTTCTTTTTCTTGTCTGATTGTTGTGGCTAGGACTTCCAATACCATGTTGAATAGGAATGGTGAAAGCTGACATCCTCATCTTGTTCCTGATCTTAGTGGAAAAGATTTTAGTTTTTGCCCATTGAGTATGATGTTGGCTGTAGATCTCTTGTATATGGTCTTTATCATGTTGAGAAATGCTCCCTCTATTCTCACTTTGCTGACTGTTTTCTTTTTATCATAAATGGGTGCTGTACCTTATTAAATGCTTTTTTCACATCTATTGATATGATCATGTGATTTTTGTCTTTGCTTTTGTTTATGTGATGTATTATGTTTATTGATTTGTGAATATTGTACCATCCTTGCATCCCTGGGATGAACCCCACTTGATTATGGTCTATAGTCTTTCTAATGTATTGCTGGATATGGTTTGCCAACATTTTGTGGAGGATTTTAGCATCTATGTTCATCATCAATATTGGTCCAAAGTGTCTTTCTTTGTTATGTCTTTATCTGGTTTTGGGATTAGGATGAAGCTGACTTCATCCTAGTTGCCTGTCATTTAGAATTTTTTTGGAATAGTCTGTGAAGGATAGGGGTTAGCTCTTCCTTCAATACTTTGTAAAATTCTTCTGTGAAACTGTCTGGTCCAAGGCTTTTGTGTGTCACGAGTTTTTTGATTACTGCTTCAATTTCATCAGCTGTTGTTGGTATGCTCAGGCTTTCTGCTTCTTTTTCATTCAGTTTTGGGATATTATATTTTTCTAGAGATTTGTCCATTTCACCTAGGTTTTCAAATTTCTTGGCATGTAGTTCTTTATAGTAATTTCTTTCAATCATTTGTATTTCTGCGGTATCGGCCATAATCTCTCCTCTTTCATTTATGATTTTGTTTATTTGGGCCTCTCTCCTTTTTCTTGATGAGCCTGCTTAAAGGCTTGTTGATTTTGTTTATCTTTTCAAAGAACCAGCCCCTGGATATATTAATCCTTAGAATTGTTCTTTTAGTCTCTATGTCATTTAATTTTGCTCTGGTCTTGATTATTTCCTTCCTTCTACTTGCTCTGGGCTGTCTTTGTTGTTGTTCCTCCAGTTCTTGTAGGTGTAGTGTTAGGTTGTTTATTTGAAATGTTTCTATATTTTTTAGGTAGGCCTGTATCTCTATGAACTTCCCTCTCAGGACTGCCTTCACTGTGTCCCATAAGTTTTGGATGGTTGTGAGTTCATTTTCATTTGTTTCTAGAAACATTTTGATCTCTTCCTTGATCACATTCTTGACCCATTCATTGTTTAATAGCATGCTATACAATCTCCATGAGTTTGAGTGTTTTTGAGTTTTTTTCCTTGAGGTTTATTTCTAGTTTCAGTCTCTTGTGGTCAGAAAAATGCTTGATATGATTTCAATATTCTTGAATCTGTTGAGGCTTGTTTTCTGTCCTATCATGTAGTCTATGAAGATGTTCCATGTGCATTTGAAAAGAATATGTATTTTGCTTCTTTGGGATAAAAGGCTCGACATATCAGTTAAGTCCATTTGATCAAGGACATTGTTCAGTGCCACAATATCCTTGTTGATATTTTGTTTGGAAGATCTGTCCATTTTTGACAGTGGGGTGTTAAAATCCCCTACTATAATTGTGTTGCTGTCAATATCTTTCTTGAAGTCTTCCAAGATTTTCCTTATGTAATTGGGTGCTCCTATGTTGGGTGCATATATATTTACAATGTTTATGTCTTCTTGGTGGATTCTTCCCTTGAGTATTATGAAGTGACCTTCTGGGTCTCTTTATGGCCCTTCTTTTGAAGTCTATTTTGTCTGATATGAGTATTGCTACCCCAGCTTTTTTCCCCTGTTCATTTGCTTGGAATATTTGTTTCCAGCCCTTCACTTTCAGTCTGTGTAGGTCTTTTGTTCTGATGTATGTCTCTTGTAGGCAGCATATGTGTAGGTCATGTTTTCTTATCCATTCAGCTATTCTATGTCTTTTGATTGGAGCATTTAATCCATTTACATTTAAGGTTATTATTGACAGGTACTTATTCATTGCCATTTTACTTCCTTTGTAGCTGTGTTCCTCTCTCTCTCACTCTTTTTTTCCCTTATGTTAAAGCATACCCTTTAGCACCTCTTGCAGGGCTGGTTTGGAGGAGGTGTATTCTTTTTGTCTGAGAAACTCCTTATTTGGCCTTCCATTTTAATTGAGAACCTTGCTGGATAGAGGAGCCTTGGTTGCATGCCTTTGTTTTTCATTACTTGGAATATTCCCTGCCAGTCCCTTCTGGCTTGGAGCAATTCCCTTTGAGAAGTCAGCTGCTAGCCTTATTGGGGCTCCCTTTTATGTTACTTCCTGTTTCTCCCTTGCTGCCTTTAACGTTCTCTCTTTCACTTGGAATTTTGCCATTTTACTTATGATGTGTCTTGAAGTGGGCCTTTTTGGGTTCCTCTTGATTGGGACTCTCTGTGTTTCCTGGATTTGTGTGACTTTTTCTCTCATCAAATTAGGGAAGTTTCCCATCATTACTTTCTCAAATAGGTTTTCTATTCCTTGCTCTTCTTTTCCTCCTTCCAGTATCCCTATTATATGGATATTATTATGTATCATGTTGTACTGCTGTTCCCTTAACACTTCTTTGTTCTTTCTGAGTCTTTTTTCCTTCTCTTACTCTTTCTGGGTGTTTTTTTCTACCTTGTCCACCAGCTTGCTGATTTGATCCTCTGCTTCATCTAGCCTGCTTCTGACTCCTTCTACTGTGTTCTTCAGTTCAGAAATTGTGTTATTCATTTCCTCTTGGAACCTTGTTGATAGTTTCTATTTCCTTTTTCATGCTGATATAATTTTCAGTGAGTTCCTTGTAGCTTCCATGTAGTTTTTGGTAATTCTCTGTGAGCTCACTGAGCTTCCTTATAACCATTGCTTTGAACTCAATATCTGATAGTTGACTTGCCTCTATTTCATTTAGTATTCTTTCTGAGGCTTCCACCTTTCCTTTCATTTGGGATTTCTTTCTTTGTCTTTCCCTTGTTTGTGAGACTCTCCTGCTAGCCTCTGCTTCTTAAATTAATCTGTTCTGACTCTCTGAGTTTGTGTTGTGAAATTCTATGGTAAAAGACCTGTGAGGTTCAGTGGTGAAGTGTTTTTGATTCCCTGAACTTGCTGCTCTTGGACTGTTGTTTATGTTGGCTCTCTGGATGTATTTGGGTTTTGATTGTTGCTGGGTCTTTCTTTGGTGGGTCCTTCCCTCCAGCTGGTTGACTGAGGGTCACTCAGCCCGCCACATCTTGTATGGTGTTGTGTGGGTGTAGACAGGTTGTGTTGAAGCTGGTTCTTCTGTCTGTTCGAGGTTTTGAGGCTTCTCTCTCACTATTATTCAGTTGTTTGTTCTAGGTAATTTCTCTACCGTTTAGTTGTAATTCCAGATTGGTCCTGGGTGAAGGTTAGTGTGTCTTCCACTCACTCTTTCACCATCTTCCTTTTCTATCTGTTGGTGTTTCTTTTCTTGATGGTTTCTCTCTTCTAGCAGGTATACTGGTACTCAGAACTCCCACCTAAGGGAAACTTTAAATAAAATGCTAGTGAAGGGTTCCAGCCTACAGTCAGGAAACATGAGCCCTGTTGCTGGTTCCAGTGTTTATTATTAGCTGTGTGATCTTGGGAATGGTCATACTATTTTTCTAGTACCCAATTTCCTTCTTTGTAATTGTAACTTGTTTTCCTACTTCATAGGAATCATAGGATTATTGGGAGTAAAGGAAAAGAGATAATGAATATAAAAACATTTTGAAAATTGTGTTGTTATTACAGAATCTCCACCAGATTTCACCTGGTGTCCTTGTGAAATATTCTAGAAGTACTGCTCACTGCCATTCTCAGTCTTGAGAGATTCCCACTTATTCTCTACCACTCACCTCTGCAGTTCTGGATAATGCTTCAGGAATTGTCATTTTCTTTGGTTTGTTCCCATTAAAGTTTACCAATCCCAGTCTCTTAAGACCCTGCTGAAGTCAGTCATCTTAATTATCTTAAGACACCAAAACTTTACTGGTCTATTTACTGGTCTAACTGAAATGTTACTGGTCTATTTGCATTTTAACTGGAACTTTCATGAGCAAACCCAAGCAATGATAAATAATAACAAGTTCCAGGCCATGTACAGTGCTGTTAGTTTAGGAAGCCTGAACATATCTTAGAGTACAGATTGCCTGCAAGTTATGCTTGTCCTGAAGTGCATGAAGAAAGACATAAGTTCCCAGGAGAAAAATACAAAGAGATTCATGCAGAATAACAAGGCCCTTTGCTCTGATTATATAAAAAAATACTAGAGTCCTTGCAGAGAGTAATAAATAGGTTTTTTACCTAATTATATGTTCTGGAATTGACCCTCACCTACTTATGGACATGACAAAGGCTTATAGAATCAAAATCAACCTTGGAATTAAAGGTCACCAGTAGCTCTTTCATGTCTAAGGACACAGGGATTTTCCAAATGAGCAAGGAGCGTGAGATAAAGATTTATCTGACTACACCTAGTAGATACCTTTAGAGAGGAAAGTTATGGTTATAATTCTGAGATGAAGCTGTGAAAACTTCAAAGGAATTATTCCAGAAAAATTCTCTAAAAGGAAGACTCAATCTAAAATGCTATAATTTGAAATAATTATCTGTATTCAACAGTTTCCTTATGTCAAAAAGTAGCAAAACAAATCTCATAAATGTTATTGATCAATGTCTTCACCAGTTTTAAATCATTGCTATTGGAGAAAGTAATAAATTTCCTGTCTTTTAAAAGGTTTACTAGCACATAAAAATTTCTTTATACTTTGGCTTAAATATAGTTTTATTTAAAAATATTAATCAACCATGAACAACTGACCATATAACTGAAGGTACTTTATGGAGATAGTGGCTCATGTTGAGAAGGCAAATGGAGCTTATTGGTATTAGACTGAAATAGCAAGTTAAGTACATCCATTTATCTCCTTTCTTTCTTAAAACTGAAAAAAGCATTAACCATATGGGCATGGAAAATGGGAGGAAAGAGAAATGAATGGGAAGTTTTAACAAATATTAAGGAAGGGGAAGGGAAAGGGAAGGAGAAGTGGTGACAGATTGAGAATTATGATTCAAGTGCCTGCAAAGGGACCTGCCAATAAGCAGCCAGATGATTCAACCCTGCAGAACCCATGACAGTGATGCTCTTGGAAACACCAGGTACTAGGAAGGGGGATGGTGCAGAAGATGCGACAAGACCAAACCAGGGGGGTGGTTGAAAGAGTAGAGGACTTCTCTGATGCCTTACAAAATGGCTATTCTATACTTTCTCCATCTACAACCCCCCTCCCCAGCACCACCACCAAACACACCCTGCCCACAGAAAATCTGAGGTATTCTCTCTGGATGAACTCAGGACTCAAAGTACCAGGTGGAGTGAAGGATTGTCAGGGAGAGAATGACTCAAAATAGGATAAAGTAAAACTTCACATGTCAAACGGTAGAATTCTCAGACTCCTTGCCTAGAACTGCTTCTAGAATGTTGGCAGCCAGTTAAATTGGGTGATTCCTTTCTGAGGAATCAGAAAAACCTCAGGGAAACAGTCTATAGATAATACCATTTGTCATTTGTTTGATCAGTCCCCTGATCACCTGACAGTGATGCTCACCAGTCAGCACTGTTAGTCATCTCTCCATAAACTCTCAGTCAAGCCTTTTTCAGTACCCCTGTCTCAAATAGGACCCACAACCAAGGTATCAGACACTGAGAAAGACTCCTGCCTGAAAGAGAGAGACCAAGACAAACATCAAGAAGAAAGATCACATTGGAAAGTTACAAACCACAAAGAATAGAGGAAAACTTGAAATACATTTGCTCTTAGTATGAGACAAAAAGAGAAAAGGTTATAGTCATAAAATAAAGACAGGATGCTACGAAACAGAAACAATTAGCAAATGTGAAGTAATTCTTGGAAAAGAAAGTAGTTAACATATTAAAAATTTATAGTCAAGGTGAAAGATAAAGTTAAAGAAATCTTCCAGAAAGCAGAGCAAAGAGACAAGGGTTAAAAATAACAATTTTTTAAAAAATAGAAAATGAGCTAAAGTCATCAAAGAAATAGCCCAGGTTGAGAACTTTGCAGCAGCCCATCCAGAGCCATGATAGATGGACCAGGAGGGAGGGGTTTGAGAGTGATCCTGTGAGCTAGCTTCTAGACTAAAGAATCAGTTGGGAAAGAAGATTGGGGAGAGAAGCAGAGTGGAGAAAGGCAAGCACACCTAATCTGCTGAGAGACAGGCAAGAATGCTCCCAACTCCCTCTTGGAAAAACAAACCAAAAAATGTGTTTTGTGTGCTTTTCTGTATGTTTATTTTATTTTACAATAAAACAAGAAAGTATCTTCAATCAGGAAGAGTCCACATATGAAATTTTATTACAGCGTCTTCCTTGAAGAAAGGGAAAAAGAGAACAAGAACTTAAGGAGACATAAATTGTGTGGTTGTTTGTGTCTCAGGAATCCAACATTTCTCCACCTTAAAATATAAATTACACTAGAGTGAGAATGAGCACAGAAGGATTTGAGCATCAGATCTGCCACCCACTCACTGGGACTGGCTATGTTGACTTGGGCATGTTGTGTCACCTCTCTAGAACTCAGTGAAAACCCCCATAAAATTACTTCTAAGATTCCACTAAAATCTCAAGTTCATAAATCTAAGGAATGTTGGGAAGTATACTATTTTGTCTCCTCTTCTACTTTCTGTGGTTTAAAGTGCAATTTAATCACTCCTCGCACAACCAAAAGAAGGACACCAACAATTTAAAAACAAAAAATAACCGGAACTGACAGAAAATCGAACTATATGGAAGTCTAACAACCAAGGAGTTAAAGAAGAAACATTCATCCAGACTGATAGGAGGGGCAGAGATAGGCAGCAGGGCGGAGAGGTTTGGGCAGTGGCTGGTGGACCCAGTGAGGCGGTGGCTGGTGGAGTGGGCAGTCCCACATTCTCGTGCAGATAAACTGGGAGAAACAACAGGGGAGCAAGACAGACCACACAACCCAGGGTTCCAGGGTGGGGAAATAAAGCCTCAAAACCTCTGACTGTAAACACCTGTTTGGGTTGAAGCAGCAGCTGGAGAAACTCTCATCCTCACAGGAGAGTTCATTGGAGAGACCCATAGGGTCCAAGAATGTACACAAGCCCGCCCACCTGGGAATCAGCACCAGAAGGGCCCAATTTGATCTTGGGTAGTGGGGGAAGTGACTGAAAACCATAAGAGAGTGAAGCAAGCACCACTGTTTCCTCTCAGACCTCTCCACATACAGCATTGTGACAAGATTTGCCCCACTCTGGTGATCATGTAAGGCTCTTCCCTTACTACGTATCAGGTACACCAAGACAAAAAAAAATGGCCCAAATGAAAGAACAGATCAAAGATCCAGGAAAAAATACAACTAAGTGATGAAGAGACAGCCAACCTATCAGATGCACAATTCAAAACAATGGCAATCAGGATGCTCACAGAATTGGCTGAATATGGTTACAAATTAGAGGGAAAAAATGAAGCTTGCACTAAGTGAAATAAAAGGAAATGTACAGGGAACCAATAGTGAAGGGAAGGAAATTGGGACTCAAATCAATGGTGTGGACCAGAAGAAAGAAAGAAGCATTCAACCAGAACAGAAAGAAGAAACAAGAATTTAAAAAAATGAGGAGAGGCTTAGGAACCTCCAGGACATCTTTAAATGTTCCAACATCCGAATCATAGGGGTGTTAGGAGGACAAGAGGAAGAGCAAGAAATTGAAAACTTATTTGAACAAATAATGAAGGAGAACTTGCCCAATCTGGAAAAGGAAATAAACTTCCAGGAAGCCCAGGAAGCTCAGAGAGCCCCAAAGAAGCTGGGCCCAAGGAGGAACACACCAAGTCACATCATAATTACATTAGCCAAGAATAAAATGAAGGAGAGAATCTTAAAAGCAGCAAGAGAAAAGGAAACAGTTACCTACAAAGGAGTTCCCATCCAATTTGTCAGCTGATTTCTCAAAAGAAAACTTGCAGGCAAAAGGGGCTGGAAAGAAGTATTCCAAGTCATGAAAGGCAAGGACCTATATCCAAGATTACTCTATCCAGCAAAGCTATCATTTAGAATGGAAGGGCAGATACAGTGCTTCTCAGATAAGGTCAAGTTAAAGGAGTTCATTATTGCCAAGCCATTACTATATGAAATGTAAAAGGGACTTACTTAAGAAAAGGAAGATAAAAAATATGAACAGTAAAATGACAACAAATACAGCTATTAACAATCAAACCTAGGGAGAAAAAAAAACTAAGCAAACAACTAGAACAGGAACAGAATCAGAAAAATGGAGATCACATGGAGGGTTATCAGTGGGGAAGTGAGAGGGGGAGAGAGGGGGAAAAGATACAGAGAATAAGTATGATAAATGGTAAGCAGAAAATAGTCAGGGGGAGGTTAAGAATAGGATAGGAAATGTAGAAGCCAAAGAACTTATACGTATGACCTATAGACATGAACTAAAGGTGGGGGATGTGGGTGGGAGGGGGTATGCAGGGTGAAGGGGAATAAAGCAGGGGAATGGGACAACTGAAATAGTATAATCAATAAACTATATTTTTAAAAAAAGCATGTAAAAACTCAAATGGAGTGCTTTGAAATTTCCTACCATATTGCAACGGGGCCACCAGAGAGAAAATGATGGCTAGAACATGATGGTACTCCAGTGGCCTCATAAGGAAACTTTAAAACTCTGGTTAAAGAAAGATGTAATAACTCATTAAACTACAGGAAAAATACAATATCTATTTATATTTATCTCATCTTTTAGTTTGCATTTTCTATGTATGTATTAAAATGCATTATGTGCATTTTATATTAACACAATGTATGTGCTAATATTGTGTATTAGTGTTTAACTGATGTATGTAAAATAACACATGGACATTATGTGCGTATTAGTATATAACTAATATGTGTAAAATAATGTGTACATTATATATGTATATATATGTGGTATATTTATTTCTGGTAATGTTTGGAGCCTATTAATTCTACAGCTAGTCCATTGAGTCTCCATAATGTTGTGCTTCAAAAGCAAACTTACAGATGTACAGGAAAGGGGTAGGCCTGATGTGAATTCAACATGAAATACTTCACTTAAGGAATGCCATTTTAATTTAGGTTAATTTATCAGAATAACTTCAAACCAGTATCATAAAAGATACCCACACATTTCCTGTGTTTCCTGTTCAAAGAAATAATTATGTCTCACATCAGAAGAGGAGGGGAGCAATAAACCTGGGAACATTTAGGAGGCCAGGCTGAAGGTTAAAAGAGGGCAGGTTGCAGCCTCAGCTCTTCCAGGATAAAGACATGACTTGAGAGTTTGCAGAATCTTGAGGACATTTTTGAATATTAAGCTTGGCTCTCAGACTTAGGACATTTCCATTCTTCATCTGAAGTCACCACAATGATGATCATTGCTATTTGGTGAGGAGAATGTGTCATCCTACTCTCTTATCAGTTGCGTAGTAAGCAGTCATGTTTAAGGAAAATGTTTGAAAAATGAGCAGTGGAATAGAAACTCGGTGGGAGTATTGTGATAATGGAATTCTATTCTGCATTTACTAGGAGCCTACACATTTTTCTGAAGGTTAAGAAATAGGGGATGTTATTCCTAAGGAGTAGCTTGTGTGCATCTAATGATGGCGGACAAGGTCTGAATGGTAGTAACTGCTCCCGAAGCACTCTTTTCAAATTAGAGGGCTGCTGAGTGAACAAGTTGAGTTGCTCCTCCTGGTCTATTTGGTCTCTTCCAAATTACCTGGTGTCTGCATTAATTTAAAAGGAAACATCTTTGGGAGCAGCTATTAATATAGAAAATAACTAACTTTAAATTGTGGCTCCAGAGAGCTGGGCTATGAAATCGTTTACAGATGTTCATTAATTTTTCATTTTATATATCAGTGGTGAGGGCTTTAAAACATATAAAAATAGAGCAGATTTTCATTTCCAACTGTTTTACTTTTGGAGAAGCTGGGTAACTTTAGTAGGTATCCATCAGTCCTAACCCTTGCCTTTATTTTATTTACTTTCCTCTTCCAACACTAAGCCATTAGAGTGTGACAGAAAAAGCATTGAATGAAACCATTGAAGACTTCTTTTATCTAACTCTGCCACCGATTAGCTGTATTACCTTGGGCAAATCACCTAACCTCTCTGAAGTTTAATTTCCTCATCTATAACATAAAGATAATGACATCTGCCTTCCCTTCCTCTCTAAGCAGGGGATTCAAAGTGCTTTATAAAATTCAAATTTATATAAATTTATAACATTCTAAAAACTAGGATTGGAAGACAACACTTCATTTAAGAAAAGAAGTTTGACAAACTTTGAATCATTTCAAAATATGCTTTTCTTTTTACAATTAAATAAAAATTCTTTTCAAGCCTTGGGTCATGAATCATTCTATAGAACCAAGAAGGGCCTGATTCTAGAGACAATGTTTTCTTGAGGTTACTCATCATTCTATTTAGATATGAAATACACATGAAAAAGATCTCCATCAGCAGAAAAGTTCACAGACTAAAAGTCATAACCATCCTTATCTTTTAGCTATTATTCTGCTGACAAAGAAAGTGGTGTCTTGTGGGGTTAGTCACTTGCTCTGATTGCAAGTGACTGACCCTGGACTCCTTTTAGGGTACTCCTTGTGGGTACAAATTAAACCCACACACAGAGTCTTGATTTAAACAAAGTAAAGCACATTTCATCTTGAAGCATCAAGAGTTTCCCCTGACCTGGTCAGTGGGATAGAACATCGTCTGCATTGGGACTGCCCTGCTCCTAACTTGCCTACCGGCAGCCATCAACATTGCGGGATCCAGCGTGTGTTTGGGCAACATAGCCTTTGGACTCCTTCTTTCTAAAGTTCCTCCACAGGCACTTTCAGTTTTCTGAATCTGCATTGATAATATTTTCCTCTGATCTCTACATGACCTAGAAGAGTGCTGAGCATATATGAGATACTCATAGAATTCACACTGATTGAGTGTTGAGGAATATTATCTTGTATACAAAATATGATGTGAGTCTGAGTCAAGAGGGAAAATTTTGACATAGATATATGTGTCACCTGCCTAGAAATAGTTGTGCCCTTGGGCATAAATTATCATATTTTAATATGCCTAAATTGTCACTAACAATTGAACAGTTGCAGTTCATTTGAGAATAGACCATTTATAATCTTGTAGAGGAAGAATATGCCCAGGTAAGCTGCTTCTCAGTAAATTCCCACTGCTTAGTGACAAGAGGAGGGCCAGTCTGGAATGATGAAGAAAGATCTTTATTTCTAGTCCCAGTGTTGCCACAAGCAGCGTGGATGACTGTGGATTAATTGCTATATTTCCCTACTCTACTCAGATTCTACTCAGTTCTTTATCTAAAAATGAATGAATTCAATTGGTTGATTTCATTAGTTCTGACATTGAGCAGGGAATACCTGCATTCATTCTGGATCTGCAGATAATGAGTCAAAAGTGAGACTGCAGGTGGAAGTGTTCCCTACATCACATGTGAGTTTCTAGAAACTGCATGGTTAGCCCTGATAAGTTTTCTAGAAAATGGGTGCAATGAGTCAAATAGGGAATGGGGCAAGGGATTCTAAGAATCACATAGAATCAACTCTGTTTCTAGATAACTCATCACAGAAATCCATTGTGACATTTCCAAAAGTGATGGAAAGCAAGAAGAACAAAAATCTCTTTTTCTAGGCACTGTGATACAGTATGGAGGCATGTTGTCCAGTGGTTGTGTGGGGAGTTTGCACTGGTGAGGTTCTGAGCTAAATAATCATCGGTGTCTCAAAGTTAGCTAAGAGGAGTTGACCTTCAAGCTTCCTCCAACCTATAGCATCTTTCATGGAAGTCATTTCTAGCCTGGTAAATGAGTCCTTTCGACTCATACAAGGACATTAAGAAGCACTAGTTGGGGCCTTTCTTCAGAAGCAAGGAAGTGCTTCATTTTTTACCTCTTATTTTGAAAAGAAATTTCTGTATTTCCAACTTCATTTCAGGGTAGAAAGTAAAAGCTGGGACAAGCTGCTGTGGGGACAGCAGGTTGAAATCTTAATTTCAGATACTTACTTTTTATAAAATGTGTCCTGCCTGTTTGCCAGCAAGGCATTTCTTTGAGTCTGGATCTCACTTCCAGTTGGAAAAGAGCATGGGGAGCCAGACAAGAGGAGTGAGGGTGCAGTAAAATCAGCTGGCAAAGAAAGTTTTAGGGGCCAACTTCTTTGTCAAAAATAGTCTCTGCCTTTGGGGTCAGTGGCTTCCATGGAGATTCTTAATTGGAATTACATATTTTCCATGTAGGAGAAAGGGCATTGGCAGGCCACTGCCTCAGCTTCTTTAATTCTGTGTGGAGCAGCTCTGTGAATCACTGATGCAGAACAGGCATGCTTTCTGCAATGTACTTGGATGAATTAAACTAGAACTCTGAAGTTAACTGTTAAGGAGAAAGAAATAACACAGCTACACCCACAACTCATGAACTGTAAGTTTTCTACATTTACATAATGGACAAAGAGGAAATACCTATCCATAGGAGCGAAGGATAATATTGAAAATTATGAACATTCTTTCAAACTATAAAGTGAGGTAAAAAGCAATATATACTGAATCCCTGCTTCATGATAGGCATTATACTAGGTGTTTTGTGTAGTGGGAAGAATAGTCATGGTAGTAGTAATAATAAAAATAGTGCATGTATTGTTTAGAATGTAATATGAACCAAGTTCAATTTATGTGCATTATACATGTTATCTTCATCTTCACAAACTTGTTGTATTATTAACTCCATCTGTTGAAGAAAAAAACTGAGGTTCAGAGAGGCTAGCTATTTACCCAATAGGATTTGGTCCTTGGTATAAATAAGTGCAAAGCCAGGCCCCTGATCAGACTATCTATTTAACAGTTAATAGCATCCTCTTTCTACAGACAAAGAAACTGAAATTTGGGGTTTCATAATTTCTCCAAGGTTAGCATTTTAGGAATTGTTGAATGTAGACTTCAAACCAGCTCCTTCAAAACACATGCTTTTACTCTTCTACCTCAAATAAAACCCTCATTATGCCATATGCTGAGCAATGAGATGCCTCACAGCTAAGCACTAAGACTTTAAATCTGTGTTTTTAAATCTGGGGTATACACACAGTCAATGTGAATGCTTCTTTCTTTTGGTCAATAAATTTACCCAAATTGCCTTCTATATTTGTCACATCCTTTTTCATTTTCAACTTAAAAAAAACTGATTATATATTTGGAGGTTCTTTGATTAACATCTGATTCTAGGATTGTTCCAGAGAGTTGAACATGCAATACCAGTGGGAATATTGCTGCATTTCCTTCCATAGGTAAAATGAGAGTTTTTGGAAACCACACTTTCTTTCTTGATCAGAAGTTGGTCCCATAGGAAAAAAATGTTGACTGAGATTGGTGTGAAATCTAAGACTTGATAGAAGCAAACAGACTTGCAACATGAGCCACAGCTTCTCATCATTTATTACCTCTGACAACAGTGATAAGGAAGAATCTTTGCATGAGGAAGCAGTGTACTGGTTTGAAGTATATTCGGCAAGTAATGAATTTGCTAACTGGTCTTCCTTGATCTGAGCAAAAGAATTGTTGTTGTTTTTTTTTTTAATCTGGACATATACATATATTTGTTCTCCAAACACATGATGCCATTTTATAGAATTTCACAAAGAACCCTCTGTGAGTCTGGGAACTATTCTAGGAATGGGCAGTGGGCTGTCTCAGAACTTTAGATTTGGGTATATCTGGCTTTGAACCCCAGTTCTACTATTTATAAATAGCATGACTTTGGGGATGTTAATCTTTCTCGTCTTAGTTTCCTAATCTGTAAAATAGATTGTTTTAAGGATTAAATCAGATAATATATAGTGTTCAGAGTAATGCTCAATAAATGATAGCTAGATTATAATGATAAAGATAAAATTCTTCAATAACTTGTTTTTTCCTCTCTAAGACCTATTTTTCTCCTATCCTTAATTCCCATGTACCTAAATAACAAGAATGTAAAAAACTGTTAAAGCATCAACATTGGCTGACAAAATTGTATCACAATTTTATAATGGATAGAGAAAAATCAAAGACATATGTTTTTCAAATTGAGTCTTTTCAATTCCAACACTCTTAATACTGACAAATGTGTGTGAAAGCTGGAGTGTAACAAAGAGTTATGTGGTAATTTTCTCATGAAATGTAATGTGAATTCTCTCACAAGGAACAAAATTTTTGTTTAACAGAAAGTCATAAAAACTCATCAACCATCAATCAACAATGATTTTAGAATATTCAGAAGGTGATGCCAGCAAGACAATTCAATTAGGGAAAGAATGGTGTTTTCAACAAATGGTGTTGGATTAACTGGATATTTGCATGCAAAAAAATTAATTTGAACTTTTTTCATACTGTAAGTAGAAATTGATTTAAAAATGGATCATAGATCTAAATATGACAGTAAAAGCTATAAAACTGTAAGATAGAAATATAGGAGTAAATCTTTGTGACCATGAATTAAATCTTCTTTGATGAAACATGAAAGCACAAGTGACCAAAAATGACAAATTGGAGTTCAACAAAATTAAAACTTTTGTGCTGCAAATGATTTCATTAAGAAAATGAAAAGATAATCCACAGAATAGGAGTAATTATTTGAAAATCAAATATTTGATAAAGGACTTATGTTCAGAATATATTAAGAACCCATGCAATTCAGTAACAAAAAATAAGTGATTCAGTTGAAAAATGAGCAATGGAAACTCAATTCAAACCATAATGAGATATCACTTCATACACACTAAGATGGCTATGTAAAGAACAGACAATAAGCATTAGAGAGGATACAGAGTAAGTAGAACACCCATGCATTCTGATGAGAATGTAAAATGGTGCGGGCACTTTAGAAAACAATTTGGCAGTTCCTTAAAATGCTGTATATACATATTGCTTCTATGCCACCCTGAAATTCTGCTCTTGGGTATGTACTCAAGAGAAATGAAAAGATACAACCATAGAAAAGCTTGTAGACAAATACTAATAATACTATTATTCATAAGAACAAGAGTGGAAACAATCTGGATATCCATCAAAGGATAAATAGGTAAATAGAATTTGACATATTCATATAATAGAACATTATTTGGCAATAAAAAGGATTAAAGTATTGATGCACACTACAGGATGGATGAATTTTGAAAGCACAACACTAAGTGAAAGAAGTCAGTCATAAAGGATCTCACATTGCATAACTCCATTTATATGAAATGTCCAGAATAGGCCAATCTATAGCAATGGAAAGTAGATCAGTGGTTGTCTGAGGCTGGGAGGTTGTTTGGTGGTAAAGAGTAACTGCTAATGGCCACAGAATTTCTTTTGAAGAGGACAAAATTTGATGGTGGTGATGGATGCACAACTCTGTGAATATACCAAAAATCAAGCAACTGTACACTTTAAATGAGTGAATTGTATCATATTTACATTCTATCTCAGAAAAGTTGTGAAATAAAACAAAAAAGAAGATGGTAGTGTTTGCTTCCCAGAAGTCAAACTACCTGGGCAAAGTATACATGAGCCAAAAAAGAAAGGAAATTAGCCATGCCTATGGAGAGCCTCCGTATTAAGCATTGCCTATCAACTTCATTTACTGTTAAACAGCTCACTGATAGTGTCTATAGATGCATTGTCCATTATTTAGCTATTTTACTCATGATGGACACAGAATGCTTGATTTGATGTTGCAATATATATGTGCATAATCATGTTTATATGTATTTATACATACATACTTTGGTATTCTTTTATGAGTTTCTTTTCACAAGAATATCCTTTGATAAGTTCTTTAAAGGGAAACTATGGTGCCAAATTGTCCCCAAAAGTTGTGCCAATTACATACCAGCTGTGGAGAAGAATATTTATTTCCCCATGTTTACCAATACTATCTAGAATTTTAATTAGTGAAATGTACTATTTTTGTTTAAAATAAAATTTCTTTGGTTATGAAGAATTCTAAGCATCATTCCATTTACTTATTGACCATCTGTATTTTTTCTTTGAACTTGTTTCTAAATTTATTTATTTATGGAAAATGTTTAAAATTCATGTTTTCTTTGATAGATAGGTTGAAAATGTCTCCTTTTGTTGTCCTTTTTTTAACTATTATTTGTCATATTATTTTCTAAAACTTTATACTTTCAATTTTTAAAATCTTTTCCATTATGGTGTTGTGTTTTGTATCATCTTGAAAAGGGTTTTCACACTTCAAGATTAGAAATAAACAAACCTAAGCTTTCTTTTGATACTTTGTGGTTTTCCTTTTTACATTTAAAACTTTGATACATATGGAGTTTGCTTTGATATAACAAACGGGATGGAGATTTAGCTTTATTTTTTAAATGATTAAGACATATTTTAACTTTACTCATTTATTACAAATTCTACTTTTAGCATGAACAATATTTCATAAATTTTCCATAAATGTAGGTTTATTTATAGACTCTCTATTCTATGCCAATAATCTTCCATTTTGTTTTCAATACTAAAGTATTTTACTTATTTCAGTTTCAGAATGTCTCAATATTTGATAACCCCTCTCATTGTTCATCTTTTCCAGAAGTAGCCTGGCTAAGATCACTTGTTTATTTCTCCAGATTTATCTCTTAAGGTCCTAGAAAAATATCTTGTTAGTATTAGAATTTAAGGAAAATTGATATTAAAAAAACAACTTGCCCTAAGGACAAGTCATGTATTTTGTGTATTGAAATATTCTTAATTGTCCATCAATATATTTTCAAAGTTTTCCTTCATGCAGATCTTGTATATTTCTTTTAAAGTTTGCTCTTGTGTATGTTTTTGCCATTGTTATGAGTGAGATCTCTATCCTCTCATGATTGCTTTGTATGTGAGAAAACATGCATGCATATTTGTGTTTTATAGGTTAAATTTATAACCAGTAATTCTTTTGGAATTACTAATTGATGTTAATGTTCTTCCTTTGATTCTCCTGTGTAATACACTTTTACATCAATATACTGTGCTGTCTGTGTGTTGTGACCCTTCAAGGCCAGGCAGGTCCATGGTGTTCACGTAGACAGAAAAGTATTCACAGAGCGGTTGGGATGCCTGACATGCCTCTATTCACAGGTAGGTGAGCCACACACGCTGCAAGCTGCATGTCTGTCTGCATGTCTCTGTGTGGCACAGGTCATGGGCTTTGCTCCCCAGTGTGGCACTCATCACACACCTGTCCCTTTGAGTGTGTCTTTCATTATCGCCCCCAGCAGGGAGTCCCTACCTGTTTAAGTACTACAGGGGAAAAAAGCTGGAAAACTGCCAGAACATTACAGGACATAACATAATTCTGTGCATGCATGCCCACTTCATGTTATGGGAACAGTTTATCGGACCCAGTCTCAAGGCTATGAGAACACTGGTTATGAAGCCCCTCCAAGACCATGGGAGCACTGCTTCCCTTAGCTACCCAGACCCCTGGGTGAGGAAGCCAGACTGCCTCCACTTACCCTACAATCCGTTCATAATTAAAATCATTCTTTTCTTAATATGTGTTATTTACATATAATATGTAATGTATAGATATGTATAAATGATAAATATCTATATAATACATAATATAAGCTTTTCCATCTAGTTACCTTGGCTAGCTTTTTGGAAACTATGTTAAATACAAGTAGAGTGACAGTGGGATTTCTGAATTATTTCTGTCTTCAATAAAAAATGTCACTATATTCTGTTTTAATCATAATATTAGAATATGCATGTCTAACTGACTTCTTCAGTGTTCTAGAAAGTCCTCAACCATTATTATACAAAGAAATCTCTCTGCTTCTCACTCTGCAGCACATGAGATAATTGCCCTGTGAGAAGTAACTTTTGCTCTTATTCCTTTGGATTGATGTGAGGCATAATTTTGAAAATATTATTTGTTTTTACAACTGTTTTTGAAAATGACTGCCTTGTTCTTGGAGTATCTCTCTGGACCTATATACTCATACTATCCCAATACTCATATACCCTTTATATTTAGTAAAAATTTTTATGCATATGGTAAAAACAAAACCAAGTTTTGTTTGTTTAGATTTCCAAAGTTGAACTATCCTTGCAACCCTGGGCTTAATCTCATTTGGTGTGGCAATTTCTTTTTGTATGGCTGGCTTGCATTTGGTGAGCTTGTAGTTCATATTTTTGCATTCATATATACAAACATGAGTGATCTGCAGATTTTTTTGTGTTTGCTATCATCAACAGCTTTTTTAGTTCTTGGCCTTGCAAGGAGAATTTGGAAGTTTCTTTCTTTTTTATGCTATGGAAAAGTTTATAGAGCATCCAAATTATGTTTTCTTTAAAAGTCTGAAAGAACATTTCCCATGAGTTCATCAAACCTAGAGTTGATGGTGTGTGTGCTTGGAAGAAAATGTGGGGCCCTGTTCAAAAAATAAGACTCTCCAGATGGAAATTGCAGAGCATTAAACTTGGAGCACGCCGTCTCAGCTCTGTGAGATTCATTGTTCGGACCATAGTTCCGGGAAGCCAGCTCTGCAAAGCAGACAGGCAATGTCCTAGCAGCAATGGCTCTGACAGAATCATGGCAGGTCAATTACAGGGACACTGATACCCTCCCTTGCTGAAACTGAATGAGCATCTTTTAAGACTATTAGAGCAACAAGATGGAAAAATTTTCAGAGACCCTTTGGGCACAAACCAGGGTGTTTTCTTCCCATGTACTCTCAGCCTCATGTGCTAGAAAACTACACCCTATGTAACTCTAGTCACTTGAGAAAGCTGTATTCTCACCTACACTATGCTGAAGATGTTTACCTGTTGGTTATTTTAAAAGCCTAATTACTTCTATCATCTTTGCGTTCCTCCACTTTCTGTGTTCCCAAAGACCTCTAAGCACTTTTAAGATGGCAATCCTGTAACTTACTGATGTCATAGTGCCTGTATGTAGCAGAGTTCTAGCTACTTACACCTCAGTGGGTTCTCAGCCTCTTTCACACACAGCTATAGACCCAGACCCTTAGGTGGAAACTAGCTGGAAACAGGGAAAGGCACCCAAAGTACAAGGTCCTCTTTTCCCAAGCACTAAACTGACCTCTACTCTACTACCATTGACTGATCTAGGAGCAGGAGGCCTTGTAGGGCATGTGCCGATGAGACCACACACAGGTGGGTATGAGACATACATTGATGCAGCCCTAAGGGTATGTGGCCACACTTTCCCAGAGGACACGTGCACAGGCCTTTTCCTGGATGGGCACTGTCTTCATGGAGTTAAGGTTTTTACAGAGATAATCGAGTTAAAATGTGGTCATTAGAGTGGGATCTAATCCAACATCACTGATGTAGAGGGAAGACAATATGAAGAGACACAGAGAGAAGAGGGCCATCTGAAAGCCAAGGAGAGGGGCCTAAAAGAGATCCTTCAGTCACAGCCCTCAGAAGGATCCAACTCTGACCACGCCATGATTTTGCAATTCTAGCCTCCAGAACTGTGAGGCGATAATTTGTTATTTAAGCCACCCCATCAGCGATACTTTGTTATAGCAGCCTGAGCAAACTCACCACCATCTTAACTCAGCTGCTGTCAGAAAGTACAGTTTTTCTACACTTAATTAGATCTGTTTCATTTGTTGTCACATTAAAAGGTAATAAGCACAGTGGTTATTTTTATGATAGTTTATAGGTGTAATAACACATGAGAAAGTATGTTTTCATCAGCAAATCTTCAGTACACACAGAAGGAACCAGGGACAACTATAAATGCAAAACTTGTCAAATATTTTTTTTAAATTATAGAAGCTGTCATGAAATTTACTGCTGTATAATGTTATTTAGAAATGTCTGAAAGTCTCCACTTCGACCTGCTCTCAAGCCACAACACTGTTGGCTGATGGCGTCACAACTGCTTCTCAGTGCCATTTCAAGTATTATTTTTAGATTACATGGCCCTCAAAAAGCCATATGAAATATAATGAATGTACGATTTGAATCTGAATATAACTGTAAGAAAGTAATATAAATGTAACTGTAAGAAAGTGACATAGACAGTAGAAGATGGGAAAGGCACAAAGATAAATAAAGTGTATTAACATGATATTTTATAGAAATTGCACTTTTAGGGAGTTCTACAAAATTCCTCAGTGGCCCATGAAAATTCCTTTATAGAATTCCACAGAATGGCTTCCAATGCAAATTCTAGTATACCCTAGAGGCTTTGTAAAAATCTTACCATTTAAAATCCATAAAGATAGAATTTGAACATTCTTAATGCACTATAATGTTAGTGGCTTTGATTTCTTAAGAATATCAAGATCTGTCTTTTAAATACAAAATGCTTTAAATGACATGCCCCTACATATAGTTGCTCAGCTACACAGCTGTCAAATCCTACTTCACTATTATAAAATAAATAATGTAAGAATGATTACAGGAAATATACAATAAACTATTAAGCAGTTAGCTCATATTCATTTGTGTTTTTTAATGGATTATTTTGAACCATAGACTTAATGGACTCATTAGGGTGTGTCAAACCAGATGAGGGTTAGATTCCCAGAACTGCAATGGTTATTTGCTTTGCTTTGTTTAAATTTCTTAAGTGAAATATTAGCTCCATTTATTATTTCCCCTTGCCTATCTAGGGTATTATTCAACTCTGAAATAAGGTAGAATCAGAAGATGCAAAAATATTGTGCTCAGCTATTCCCTTTTCTACACAAATATTCTTTTATTTCTGGAATAAAAAGAGTGCTCTCCACTTTTATTTAAAAAAAGAACATAATCTTTTAGTTAAGCAAACTGGAGATTCATAAGAGGAAAAAAGATGACTTCTTGTTTTCTTCAAATTGCAAGCAAGGTATTTTGGACTATTATAAGACAAGTGAATGAATGGTAGGAAGAGATATGTAAATAGCTGTTCTGATCTTTGGTCCCCAAATATGTGACAATAGCACTTTAGATGCTGCATGTCAAGATACATATATATACACACATATATATATTTTATATAAAATATGAAGGTAAGATATATGTCTTATATATAGTTATACATGATATATAATATATATCATATACATAGCATATCTTGTTTTATATATGATATATGGTATATTATATCATGATATATATAGATATATAGATATATAGATAATCTCTTATTTTATCACCCCATACCTTTTCCTCCTTTCCGTAACAGAAGCCCTCTTCATGTAGAGATCCACCCCCTCACACAACGCCAGGTTTATGGTTCCAGAGGGCGGCTAGCACAGAACATCTCTTCCAGGCCCCAGGAAGGCATGCGCAACCCAGCTAGGTCACTGAGAGCCCTTCTCTAGGAATTTTTGAATAGCATTAAAGAAAGTGTGGTGACAACCATGGTAAGAAAAAGTGCACGAAGTGCTTGACTGAGAAAGTAAAATTAATACCCAGAGTAACACAGAGATGAAAGATGACAAGAAGAGCCTCCAGCAGCAAACTGGCCTTTTTTTTGTGGCACAACAGCCAATAAATTCCCACACTGCTGAAATTACTTGGCCTAAATTCATCTCTCTTGCTACTGAAACAATCAACCAAAAAAATCGTTCTCTGTCTCTCTGTTTCATTTCTCTCAAAAGGTAGAAAGAGTTGTTTTATTTGAATGAATCATTCACAAAGAAAAAGTTACAGTTGTACTCAACAATTTATATTAAACTTGTATTTGATTTCAATGAGAAAAAAACCCTTGGTTTTTGCACTGTCTCTTGACTCTGTTTTCTGTTTTTAGTCCCCTCACCATTAGCCTAGTTCTTCAAGCTTTCTTTCTTTTTCTTTCTTTCTTTTTTTTTTTTTTTTGCACCTAGATTATTCTCATCATTGTTAAAATCATTTGGGGCTATGCTGTTGTCTCTGACAAGGATGCCTCAACTTGCTGGCATGACATTCAAGGCTACCTTCTAGTCCTCTCCTTCCAGCCACCTGCCTCTACACCCACCAAAGCCCCCTTGTGTTTGCTCGACTAGACTTTTCACCATTCCTCAAAAGCACCAGTTGCTTGCCTGCTTTTGGCCAAGGGCTTATCTTTGAAGGAAAGGACTTTCCTTATTTTTTTTTTTTGCATATCTTAATTCTGCTTATTCTTAAACGTCCATTTTTTAAGTGTTGGAAGCATTGGTTTATTTATTTATTTTTTAAAAATCTTTATTGTATCTTTTTCTATTACCATTTAGTCCCCTTATACCTCAGTCCCCCAGCAATCACCACACTGTTGTGCCTGTCCATGAGTCTTTTCTTTTTGCTCAATCCCTCTACCTGTAACAGGGAATAAATGGCCTTCTTATCTGTGCCCCACAGTATTTCTTTCCTTCTCCTTTATGTTAAGTTAGTTGCAAATATTCTTTTTCTGTCTGAATGTAGTACGCTATTTCATGCATTCATTCAACAAGTATTTAGCATCTGTCTGTGTGGGGCACTGTGCTAGAAACTGAGGGTGCAGCAATTGACCGCCTCCTCCTGGAGGACTGTGAGGACTTGCAACTTAGTTATACAACTAAGTATGTAAATCAACTGCAGTGGTAGAGACATGAAAAAAGTATGGAGTGGTCAAAAGGAGCACAGGCACTAGCCAGGTGAAGCCAGGGACAGTCACACAGAAGCAGATGTGTGAAGGCCACATGGCAGGAAAGGACAGAAAGTGGCAGGAAGGAGCAGGGCTTGTTTGAGGAAATGGCAGAGGAGTGACAAGAACAGTGCAGCTAGAAAGGGAGCACGGGGATGCAGGGCTCTGGAAGGTATGGGGCAAGCCTGGTCATTATGCTGAGAGCAGCTGGGTACCACAGAAGAATTCTCAGTGGGAAAGTGACATGATGAGCTTAACATTTTAAAGGATAGACAGCTGTCTAAAGGGAGGGAAGAGACCTGGGGGGGGGGGCTGTGAAAGGCTGGGGTGGTGATACAGGCCTGGGCCAATGGTGGCAGTGGAGGTGGTGAAGGGGAGTGGCAGTCTTCACAGTAGAGTCCACAGGATTTGGTAACTGATTAGATGGGGGTTAGTAGGCTCATCAAGGTGACTACTGCACATATCTTTTTTAATGTAGTGAGGTAATTAGCCTACTTCCTCAAACATAATATGTCTCCAGGATATGTATTGGATTGAACTACTGTAATGTTCCCTTAAGTTACCAAGGACACCCAAGAGTTCATATGATATACAATAGTGCTGAAACAAGTGTGTGTGTGTGTGTTGCATATTTTTTAGGTCTTAAATTTGGGGTAAGAATCTGTCACAAGATATAAGAGCACAAAGGTATCCTATAAGGCCACTTTCTCACTTAAACTGGACTTCTACTTTTTAAATTGGTGTTAGAAAGAAGATTAAAACAGAGCCATTGAGAATGTTCATAAGTTGTAGATCCCTATGGATTTGCCTAACAAAATGACTTGGAGAGTTATTTGTCTTCACTGAGTCTATGCTTTTGCCTGGAGGTTTGGAAAACATTTTCATGACTCTGACTGCTCTCTGTAGTGAATATAGTTAATCATCTTTCTGGTTCAGCTAGCAAGTACTTCCCTCTTTCAGTGTTTCCTCCAGAGTCATGGATGCCAGATCTAATCTAAAGATTTTTTAGGCCTTTCACATCTTTTATTGTTCCTACCCATTTAACTGGTCATCTGAAAATAGAACTTCTCTTCATCCCTTAAGATTTCTGTGGTAAGATGAACTGAAAGGAAATGGGGACCCACTCTTAACAATTTGAGCTAACAACAAAAATAATGGCTAATCAATTTAAGAGGATTATAGAAAGCTCTTCATCAGCAAAATCCAAATATATGATAAAATCTCTATGGAATTATACTATCCTGTGCTTGCATGATCTTCTCAAATGCCATGATTTAACTCCTTAATCTCCTTCATTTTATCACCCACAGACCTCCCATGGGGTAGACAACTTACATGCTACAGACTAATGAACCCTGAACAGTCCTATCCCAAATGTAATTTCCTTATGATTAGAGAAAAGGCAAACACCTGTTCTATGGAAAGATGGAATCCAAGACCACAGAAAGGGTGGGAGAGGAAATTTCCAATTGATAAATGGAGTGAATAGTCATTCATAGGCCAGTGGTCAGTGGTCCTCAGGCTAGAATGCCCCTTCTGGAGAGAAGACAACCCTTCGGGGTGTCTTCATACATGTCCATAATGTAGAGTGGAAAAGTGATAATGACAATGATATGTATTTGTTGAAGCCCTAGTATAGGCAGGCACTGCACTTTATAACATTATTACCTTGAATGGAGGAGAGATAGGACTCAGAATCCAGAGTTCTTAGGTTTGAACTCCCACTCTGCTGCTCACTAGCTATGTGATGTTGGGCAAGTTGCTTAATCACTGAGTGTTTCAATTTTGTTTTCTGTACAATAGGGAAAACAGGGTAATAACCTTCTTCACCTCAGTCAGGTAGTTGTGTAGATTAAATGAGTTAATATACATAAGTGGATTAATACATTTAATCATCACACTTGCTGAGATGATTAAATGAAATGACATGTCAAATGCTAAGTGCAAAGCATGTAATCAGTATATGTTCATTTTTCCTCTCTTTTCATTGAGGTTCTTGAACCAGTCGCCAAAACGCATAAGAATTATCCTGCCTACTTGGTTAACTTGCTTTAATCTTTGTGGCAACTGACTTATTAGAGGAAGAAAGCTCCAGATTATTTTAAATACAAAACAAAACAGCCTCCTGAAAAAAAAATCACATCATGTTCCTGTTCAATGGTTGTAGAACATGGCAAACACTTCAAACAACTGACATCACACAAATGCATTTTCATCTGGCCTTTGGATAAAACTGGCCTAAATCAAGAGAGTATCGGTTTCATAGCAAGAAAAGAGTTTCATCTAGAAATTATAAGACTCATAATATCTTTACAGTTGTTTAAAGAAGAGTCAAAGTCTCCTGGAAATGAACTGATTCTTGTGCTGAAGGTTGTCCACTAAGAAACTCAGAGGTCCACTATGAATTGTTTTCATCAATTGTATTGTTTCCAAATACAATTGACTATTAGGTCATTCACTTAATAACAATGACAATAATACCTAACATTTATTATATACTTATTCTATGACAGATATATTAAGTGTTTTATATACATTGTCTTGTTTGATCTGCACAATAGCCACGTGAGGTGGAAACTATTATTACTTCAGTTAGGTTATACGTAAGAAAACCTAACTTGCCCAAATTATTTGGCTGAGAAGGGGGTGGAGCTGGGTATTGTCAAGACCCCTAATGCTTCTCCTAATTGGTTCTGTCCTCCTTCCTGACAACACCAGAGGACTATACTCACCAGACTCTGGAAGTTTAGGCAAAGCTAATGAAGTATGGATGGAAAATGATGGTGACACATGGATGCTAAGGCATTTAAATGCTAATGTGTCAATTTTTTAAATGAGTTTTTATTGTTGTTCAATTACAGTTGTTCCCATTTTCCCCCCATTACTCTCCCCTGCCTTACCCACTCCCTCCTCCCACATTCAATCCTCCTCTTCCCCCATTGTCTTTGCCCATGGGTCCTTTATACATGTCCTTGACTTGACCTTTCCCCTTCTTTCCCCTGTAATCCCCCTCCCCGTTCCCCTCTGGTTACTGTCAGTTTCTTCTTTATTTCCTTGTCTCTGGTTCTAGTTTGCTCACTTGTTTGTTTTGTTGATTAGGTTCCACTTATAGGTGAGATCATATGGTATTTGTCTTTCATCACCTGGCTTATTTCACTTGGCATAATACTCTCCAGTTCCTTCCATGCTGTTGTGAAGAGTAGGAGTTTAATTTCTTACTAGCTTTTCCCTTGCCTTGGCCAATTTGGAAGTCACATTTGAGATAGCAACATCTCAAGTTGGAAGGAGCCTGAATTCCTGAGACACTGGATAAAGGAGAACTGTTATTAATCTACATCAGATTTTACATATAAGATAAATTTACAGTATGTTAAACCACTGAGTTTTCAAGATTAATTTGTTCCTGTAGCATAAATGAGTACAATCCTAACTAAACACTGTTGGAACATTGGGAAGGCTCTAGAAACCAAAGTCTTAACCATGTTTGCTAAGAACCCAGTCTTAAAGTTAGTCTTTTAATAATATTTAGAGACATCATTGAAAAGAATTAAAGAAGGTCTCAACTATCTTCTCTCAGAAAGCAAACAAGAAGTAACATTAATAGACCCACTTATTTGAAATCCCTGAAATTTGTGTTTTTGCCTTTCTTCACTTTTGTGAATGAAGGCAGTCCAAGTGATTTGGTGATGTTAGTGACACTCAGCAGTATGTTTCTACATCATTGAGCCAGGTCTTCTGCTTGAAATGATGGCTGGTCATAGTAGGAGAGCTGGAATGAAACCACCCAACTGTATCTCCATGTCTGGATGATAATAGTAATATTAACAGCTTACATTTACAGAATGTCTCTGTTTTACAAGTTTTGTTCACATTATCTCATTAGTTCCTCACGACAACACTATAAAGTAGGGCAAATCCATTGTTACTATGCCCATTTCACATATTAGGAAATTGAGGCAGAAAATAAATAAATTGTACATAGAGGAGCTAAAGCTGAGACTCACACTTTCCAAATCTTAGTACCTTGTTCTTTGATAGGAGAAAATGGCCAAGTTGAATGCTAAAGAGTCTTATTAACACTGCCAAGATAGAAGTCTTGAGTCACCAGGTGACTCCAGGTATTTAGAACTGCCATTTGTAGCTCTTAGTCAGAAGCAATTTCTCTCAGCAGTGGACATTATTAGAGACCCACATGGTTTAATGAACAGATCACAATAGGCTGCCTTTTACAGACTTGAAGTTCACTATGTTCCTACCTTTGTGAGACACCTGTTGGGCTCACAAAGATGAAGGGAGACAGAATGGCCCAGAGCACATGGGTGGTGATGATTATAGTAGAAATGTAAAATAAAAGGACAGAAACATTTCCAACTCAAATAATGTGTGGTTCTATGGGCAAGGAGAAATGAAATCTTCAGAAGAAGGCAAAACTGGCTAACAGGTAGTGTAAAATGAGTGCTGTAGACGCAGATGGTATTGGCTGGAGACAAGCCCAATCATCCATCATTTAGTCTCTGCTTATTACAGAATTTGGTACAATTGTTCAGCAATTATTCTTTTGGCACAGAGATGATAACCCTTGTGTACAAGCTATTTCGTAGAAGAAAATCAGCTTTTTTAAGATGGTATGTGAATTCTTCAGCCCTTTAAGCTGCATTGATTAAATGTAATCTACATTGATTAAACATATAATCTACAAAATAACTGTCTGGTATCCTAAGAATGTGAACACAACCTCTTATACATTGCTTAGCTTGGTCTCAGGGTACATCACATGGGAAAAGCCAGAAAGGTTTGCTTAGACTTTTCTGGGGAACATATTAAATAGTAAGAAATGAGACCAATGTTTTTCATTTGCAAAGTTTTAGCCACATAAACAGGAGGAGAGCATTTGATACATGAGGAGACACTGATCTGTATGGTCATAGTCCTAGGGCACACTGGAAAAGCTGTGCCACTTGAATGCAGACAGACTGAGCTGGAATCTTAATTCCTTGTGACTTTGGGCCAATTATTATACTTTTCTACCTTCAATTTTTTTTTTTCAAAACTAAAACAAGAACATTAAGAGCAACTTTAGGGTTCCCTGAAACTGCCATGCTTCCTCTTACTTGTCAGCCTTTACCTTGTTTATTCCATCTAAAACATCCTTCTTCCCAACTTTTCTGGTGATTCCTATGTTGCCTTAGGCCTCAGCCTGGGTGCTCTTGCCTATTCTAAGAAGGCTATTCTGCCTCTCCAGGACAGGATCAGCTTTAATGGATCACACAGGTGCTTCTTGAATTCCTGTCTTCACAGCAGTTAGTACTGGTTACATCAGTGGTAATATCCTGTTTATGTGTTCATCCCTCAACTGCAAGTTTTTTAAGTGCAAGGGAAATTTCCTTTATCATGGACATCCCAACACTAGTGAAGTGACTGGCACAGAAAAAAGAATACTTACGATAGCATTCATTTAGTAAGTATTTATGCGTACTGTGTGTTAGACTTCATTTTAGACCCTTGGAAATACAGCAGTAAAAAAAAAATCATTGAAGCCCTCTTGAATCTTATAGTCTAGTAAGTATAAAAAGATAATAAACCAATAAGTAAAATGTACAGTAGGTCAGATGGTGATTAACTATCTCCAAACTCATCCCATCCCCATCCCCAACCAAAAGTCATCTCTACCTCCATCTTTTTCCATATCTTTGGGCACTACCTCAGCCCCACCAGTCTCTACCCTTACCCCACATTCATCTACCATATCCAAACCAAACTTCACTTCTGTCACTATCCCCAATAAATGAATTAATGAATAAATGAATTACTTTGTATGTTATCTGGGAAAATGCCAGTAAAGGCCCTAGCACAGGCCTGCTGGTTATATACTCAATAAATGATTCTTTCCTCACATTCTCCTGTCTGTGATTGAGCCTTGTCATTTACTTCTTTAAAACCTCAGTGGATCAGAAATGATGCAATATAAAGTTAACACTTTCAAAACGTATAAGAAAAAAGGTCGAAATACTTGAACATTCAGCATTTGAATTGTATCATAGCTGCTGTCTTCTTATAAAGCATTCTTAGAATTCTCATAGCACTTCAGTATAGAGATTACCAAAAAAGTCCTGGTAATCTTAAGGGGAAAAAGTCCCAAACTTTATAGACGGAGGCTGGATTGTTGCCTCTCCTACATAGCCACTATTTGCTTGGTGGTCAACACACTTGGTACAGGGTCATTCAGGGTTGTAGAATTGGAGGGGAGGGGTCTTGGTTCAGATTTTTGCTCTGCCACTTAATGGCCCTAGAAGAGTACAATTCCTTTAATTCCTCTCATTAGATTTATTACTCTATATAATTGAAATAATTAAATCATCAAACTCCTATGGTTTTTTATAACGATCCAATTAGTTAAAGTATGTAAAAGCCTTAGAAGAGTGCCTGATACGTAAGAGGTGTTCAGTAAATGTTAACTCTTATAATTCTGATTCAAGGTCATTGTGTTCTCCCACCCTATTCAGTTCATAATTCAACTAAAGTTTAGCAAGCTAGATAATTTTAATTATGAAGTTATAATTTTTTTCATTTTGATATTTCTCAATCACGTTATCTGTACAAAATTGAACACTTTCCAACTATTTCAAGTAAAATATTTCATTCAGAATACTTGCATTATATGATCAGGAAAGTTACTTTTTAAAAAATGATAGCCTTTCTTCAATAGTATAAAGATTAAATCTAAAAAATGGTAAAAAAGAAATGTTGATGTGGAATTTTCTGGTAAATGAAATCTATAGCTGAAATTTATTTTGGATATCTGCATGTAATGCATTTGCACTGTTTTTTTTTGTACAAATATAAGTAATCATTGACAGAGAAATAAATTCTCACTATGCATATGCCACCTATCTTATAAATTTCTAAATATTAAATAGCATAAATAACTCTGAGAAGTAAAAAACCACTGGAAGTATAAATACACATGAATCAACAAAAAAAATCAGACTTACAAAATCTCATCAGACAGAAGTTCTATAACTTCTGCATAACTTCTATAACTTCTTTACAAGGATATACAGAAGAAGCCATGTGAAGACTGGTAAAAGGGGCAGAGACTCAAAACAGGCTGGTCCTACACCCAGGTGTGGCAGTTAAAAATAAAGAAGGATATCTTGTCTGTGGAAATCCCCACTGAGCATTGAGGGGTCCCACCCTACACCAGGACCCACAGTGCAAGGTTCCAGAGCCAGGAAGAAAAGTCCCTATAACTTCTGGCTATAAAAACCAGCGAGGATTGTGGCTGAGTGAAATGGAGGGCTTCTGGAGCCCCAGGTGTTCCTCTTAAAGGGCCAGTGCACAAACTTAGACTTGCTCTGAGATCTAAACAGCATCTGGAAAGTCACAGGAACATATAAGAAGGAACTGAATAGTTTGGCTTCAAAACAAGGACTGAAGAAGAAGCAATTATCTCTCAGAGAGAAGTGCTGACACAGGCCATTATTCCTTTGCTGAGCCTCATCCCTCCCCACCTCCAGAGCTGGCAGGTGGGTGCCAGATCTGAGTCTCCACCAACTTGGCTAACACATTCCCCTGCCCTGGTGATTGCCTGGGACCTGGCCTAACCCAACTTGTGGGCACACCTAGACGGTTTCTTGTGGTTTTTCTATACAAATGGTCTATCTTGACTCATATTTCAGAGTTTCTAAAATCTCTCAAATAAGCAGAATCTGACTTTGGCATGCCCTGTACCTCTTGCTAAGTGGCTTCAGGCCTGGGACAATCAGCAGCTGTACTTTATTTGCAGCTTGACCTCTCCCAAGAATCTCAAAGCCCAGCACAAATAGAAGCCATCTGCAGATTGCTGTGTAGCTCATGATGGGTGGCCCTGGACAAAGCACAGGTAGCAGCTGACCTTGATCTGAACCCCTGGGAAGCTTCAGACCTTGAGGAGACACCACTCAACCATGTTCACTGTCAACACACTCAAGGGGCAGACTATCAGACATCAGAGCCCCACTAAAAAGAGTTCTGTTCAATTCATTTGGCCCCTGCACAGAAGATCCTCCCTTGTGGCCTGTGCCAGTCCTGGTAGCCAATCTGCTGTGGGGTAAATCCCTCCCATTGACATACCCATAGGAATCAAGTCTCAACTACAATAGGTGGGTGCACAAACTCTACACAAGAAAGGCACACGTGGAGCACCTAACCCAGGTGACCCAGAGGACTGTGCTACTGGGCCCTACAGGACATACACTATATAAGGACACTCTACCAAGACCAGGAGATGTAGCAGCTCTACTTAATACAAAGAAACAGAGACACAGCCAAAATGAGGAGACAAAGAAACTTGTCCTAAATGAAAGAACAGAACAAAACTCCAGAAAAAGAACCAAATAAAATGGAGACAAACAATCCACCAGATACAGAGTTAAAAATACTGGTTGTAAGTATGCTAAACAAAGTTAAGGGAAGAGTAGATAGGTTTAGTGAGAACTTCAACAAAAAGATAGGAAACAAAAATGGAGGTAGAAAACATTAAAAAGAAACTGTCATAAATAAAGAATACACTAACTAAAATGAAGAATACATTATAGCAAACCAAAAGTAGAGTAGATTAAGCAGAGGATCAAACCATCAATTTGGAACATAAGAAAGCATAAAACACATAATCATAACAGCAAAAAAGAATCCATAAGAATGAGGAGAATATAAGGAGCCTCTGAGACAACTTCAAGTGTACTAACAGTCACATCATGGGGATGCTGGAAGGAGAAGAGAGAAAGCAAGGAATTGAAAACCTATTTGAAAAAAATAATGAATGAAAACTTTTCTAACTTGGTGAAGAAAATATAGATACAAGTCCAAAAAGTGCAGAAAATCCCAACAAAATGAACCCAAAGAGGCCCCCACCAAGACACATCATAATTAAAATACTAAAAGTTAAAGACAAAAAGAGAATCTTAAAATTAGCAAGAGACAAATGGTTACTTACCTACAAGGGAGCTCCTATAAGACTGTCAGTTGATTTCTCAACAGAAACTTTGCAGGCCAGAAGGGATTGGCACTAAATATTCAAAGCGGTGAAAAGCAAGGACCTACAAGCAAGATTACTCTACCCAGAAAAGCTATCATTTAAGACTCCTTAAATGATTGAAGTGATTAAATGGATAAATGATTCCATTTCAGAATCATTAGCTCTATCTATCTTGCATTATTTATGGACGTTTTATATCTCTGCTACCAAAGAGTTCACAGTCTAGCAGATTATATTATATAGATTGACTACTCAAAAAAATCCAAAAATGAATAAATTTTACAAATAGGTATGTAATAAAGCCTTAAATACCATTTATGACTAAGCCAGAATTAAATGTGGATCCTCAGACTTCTTCTTTTTTTAAAATATATTTTATTGATTATGCTATTACAGTTGTCCCATTTCTCTCCCATCATTCCCCTTCACCCTGCACACTCCCTCCCACCCATATTCCCCCCTGTAGCTTATGTCCATGTGCCATAAGTTCTTTAGCTTCTACATTTCCCACAATATTCTTGCCCTCCCCCTGTCTATTTTCTACCCACCATCTATGCTACTTATTCTCTGTACCTTTTCCCCCTTTCTCCTCCTCCCACTCCCCTGTTGCTAACCCTCCATGTGATCTCCATTTCTGTATTTCTGTTCCTGTTCTACTTGTTTGCTTAGTTTGCTTTTCTTTTAGGTGTGGTTGTTAATATCTGTGAATTTGATGTCTTTTTACTGTCCTATTTTTAATCTTCTTTTTCTTAGATAAGTCCCTTTAACATTTCATATAATAAGGGCTTGGTGATGACGAACTCCTTTAACTTGACCTTATCTGAGAAGCCCTTTATCTGCCCTTCCATTCTAAATGAAAACTTCACTGGATAGAGCAATCTTGAATGTAGGTCCTTGACTTTCATGACTTGGAATACCTCTTTCCAGACCCTTCTTGCTTGCAAGATCTCTTTTGAGAAATCAGCTGATATCTGATGGGAACTCCTTTGTAGGTGACTGTGCCCTTATCCCTTGCTGCTTCTAGAATTCTCCCCTTCATTTTAATCTTGGCTAATGTAATTATGATGTGCCTTGGTGTGTTCCTCCTTGGGTCCAACTTCTTTGGGACTCTCTGAGCTTCCTGGACTTCCTGGAAGTCTATTTCCTTTGCCAGATTGGGGAAGTTCTCCTTTATTATTTGTTTAAATAAGTTTTCCACTTGTTGCTCTTCCTCTTCCCCTTCTGTTACCCTTATAATTCAGATGTTGGGACATTTAAAGATGTCCTAGAGGTTCCTAAGCCTCTCCTCATTTTTTTTGAATTCTTGTTTCTTGCTTCTTTTCTGTTTGGTTGTTTCTTTCTTCCTTCTGGTCCACTCCATGGATTTGAGTCCCGGTTTTCCTGCTATCACTATTGGTTCCCTGTGCGTTTTTCTTCATTTCACTTAGTGTAGCCTTCTTTTGTTCATCTAATTTGCAACCAAAATCAACCAATTCTGTGAGCTTCCTAATCACCAGTGCTTTGAACTGTGCATCTGATATTAAGTAGTGAGGGGGCGGAGCCCTAGGTGTTCATCAGATCAGGGCAACCCAGTTGCTGGGCTGCAATTCTGGATGTGGGGGCGGGGTCTGAGAGGGAACAATGGCGCCTGCTCCACTCTCTCTTGGATTCCAGTCCCTTCTGCCACTTTCCCCAAGCAAATTGGGCATTTCTGCTGCTGATTTCCATGTGGGCAGGCTCGTGCACGTTCTGGGACCCTGTGGGTCTCTCCAGCGAACTCTCCTGTGAGGCTGGGATTCTCTCCTGGCACCCCAACCCCCACAAGTGTTCTCAATCAGTGCTCTTAGGCTTTATTTCCTGGCACTGGTGCCCTGTGCTGCGCAGTCTGTCTCGCTGCCCATTTTCACCTGCTTTATCTGCTTGTGAATGTGTGACCATGGTCAGCCACCTGGTGCACCTCACATGGTCTGCTCATTGTCTCCCTGTGCTTGGTAACCACCGCCTGTGCGCCGGGGACCACCAGCTACTGCTTCTTCCTGCCTCGACCTCTATCCACTGGCCGCTGACTCTACCAATCTGGGTGAACGGTTGTTGGACTTCCATACAATTCAATTACCTATCTATTCTGGTTGGAGTTTTTTGGGAGGGTTCTATATCTTTGTTGTCCTTAATCTTGGTTGTGAGAGGAGGCACAGTATGTCCACCTACACCACCATTTTGGCCAGAAGTCTCAGACTTCTATTTATTTCCTTCCTTCCTTCCTTCCTTCCTTCCTTCCTTCCTTCCTTCCTTCCTTCTTTCCTTCCTTCCTTCCTTTCTTCTATATATTGAATGCACATTATATGCCAAACACTATTCTAGGTTCTAGGCATTTGGGCTACATCTCTAAATAACAACAACAACAACAACAACAAAAAAAATAAAATCCTGCCTTCATGGAGTTTACCTTCTAATGGAAGTAAACTATAATACAGAGTAAATAACAAGTAAAACCCTTTTGCTATATAAAGATTTGGTTTTCTTTTCAAAACAACAGCATAACTAGGAGACACAGCATCTACAATCTCTTTAAATCTTATAGGAAATGGCACTAAATCCAGTATCACCCCAGGATATTAAACAAAGTAGTAGCATTTACCAGCAACTTTGGGTTTGGTGATGAACATAACCTTCAACCCTACCTACATTTGAAAGAGTATCATTCTTTGTATTGTCTTTTTTAATAAACAATTAGGCAATGTTCTAAATACTTTATATACACATTAACACAACATCCCTATCGAGTAAGTACTATTATCATTTTCATTCTATAGCTAGAAGACATGGAAGTACAGAGAAATTCAGAATCTTTCCTGTGGTCACACAGCCAGTGACAGGTGAAGTCTGAATCAAGACAGTTTTCTCTGGACTTTACACCCTTATCTACTGACAGACTAACCTTCCATATCTCTGTGAGTTTCCATTGGTACCAGCAACAAACAGTCCAACCAACATTATGAACGTCAAGCAAATTGACAACATACAATATAATTTTGTATATAAGAAATACATAAGAACATAGAAATTATCAGATTATGTCACAAACATGTTGGAAAGTCTTCACTCATGTTGCAATGGGTGAAAGGTAACTGAGTAAATGATCAATGTTGGAAGGATTTATGATTTAAAGAAAAAGATCCTCTTCTCTATCAGGGCTGGGAGGTGATGGAAATGTAATAATTTCTCAATTATTCAAAATTGGATCAGGTGCAGTTCCCCTTACCTAGATGTTTCTTCTTAAATTTCCCTGTTATTATCACCACCTATGGTGTCATATATGTTCTTATCTTGTTTGTTGTCTGTATCCTTGCACTAGAGTATAAGCTCCACAGAGGCAGGAATTTTGTCTACTTAGTTTCTTGCTGTACATCCTTACCAAGAATGGTGAGCACCACATAAGAACGTACTCAGTAAAAATATATTGAAGGAATGGAAGAATTTAATGGTGATTTTACAATTTTAACTTGACTGTTGTCCCTATCTCTTGTTGAAAAATGGACAAGGAAAGGAAGGAAGGATTATGAAATACAAACATGCTATTCTTACTGCACTTGGTAATTAAGTAAAAAGCTGTGGTATGAGATGAAATTTATAGGCTTGGCCAAAGGAAAAACTTGAAATATTCATTTAAGGACTGCACATAATGTGATTATTTTAATTGGAAGTTATTAAAATAACTTCCAATTAAAATAATATTTTAATTATTCTTAAAATATTAGAGAATAGAGGAATAGAATTATTCCTCTATTCTCCATAAAAATGGAGAATTAGTTAATGGGATTAATATTCATTGCTTGAAAATAATAATCTTGATTTTAGCTAGCTAAACAAAGGCTCTTTTTAAATATTTTTATTTAATGACATTATTTCCAGTCAAATGTTTCATTTATGTGTAATGTGTATATTTATTATGTGTATATTCATTTATATAGGGGTGTGCGTGTATATATATATACACACACATTTATCTTTATATTTTAATTATACTAGGAATAAATAGAGTGGTCTTTCCAAAGGTCTTCCTACTGTCACATTTTCAAACTAGAATATTATCCAAATCTTTTTCCCGTCGGGTTCTTCTGAGCTCTTAAAAAGTCTATATGAATAGTTATATAACTATGTTTTCCTACAGGTATTAGAATAATAAAAAAAAGAAAAAGAAATATGAAAAAACACTTAACAGTGATCATTTCTACACAGTGCTGTTCTACATTACCATTTTTTAATTTCTCTGAAAGATGAAGAAATCAATTTTATGTGCTTGAAAATTTGTTGCTTATTACGGGCAGATGAATTTAAACACAACAGCTGTATATGTGTGGCTAATATGTGAATTTAAAATAAATACATATATAATTTTAAAAACACACAATCTGAGTCTCTGAAAGAAATCAGGAAGCCTTAATGAGATTTTAGTCATGATCTTTTCTTCTATACCAAATTGCTGGTTTTTCCCTTTTTAACAGAGCATTGGAGGCACAGAGCCTGGGTACATTTTATTTAGGCAGAAACCTGTGGAGAAGGATGGGAAGCTGACCAGAAGAAGGGATAACTATGTTTCATAAAATGGGTATAACCAAAATTCTGTGTGGTTTATATGAAAGGTTTACTAACCACTAGACTAGGTTCCATAGTCAAATAGTCTGATGGTATAAAATTCAGGCTTTCCAGTTACCCAAGACATAAAAATCGCTGTGACTAGCTTTCAGATGACATTTGACTTCTTTCTTGCTAATAGTCCTCTCATTTCCTATATGCAGAATTCTACAGTGGTGGACCCTTAAAATAATAACTATTGCTAGTATTAGAAACTAAATATACAGTAGAATCATTTCCCAGTTCCAGCAAATCCCCCACTTATTTTGAATTAAGAAATATTTGCTTTCAAAAATCTCTCCTACATAACAAAAGAATTTTATAGCCTCTTGGAGTACCCTGATATGTGGAATATTTTTGATAAAATTTATATTGCAAAGATACTAAATGTAAAATTTGTTGTGGTTTGATAAACATATATACTCCTATGGCCAACTCTTCAATTGGAAGATAGAACATTTCTATCACCCAGAATTCTGTATGTCCCTTGCTCACCTCACTCCCTAGGCAACTACTGTTCTAAATTCTACACTTAAAGGTAGTTTTGTCTCTTTTCTGAGCCTCTTGTTAATGGACTGATGTACTAATGAGTCTTTTGTGTCCAGCTTCTTTTGCTTAATGGTCATGAAATTCATCCAGGTGCTTGCAGGTATCAATATTTCATTTACTTTTTTGATGAGTTATGTTCCATTGTTTGAACATATCACAATTTGTCTATTCATTCTCTTATTGGTGAAATTACATTATTTGAGGATATTATGAATACAGCTGTAATGAAGATTCTTGTAGGAGTGTTTTCTATGGAAATGTATTTTATTTTTCTTGGTTAAATACTTAAAGTGAAGTTATTGGTCATATTGGGCTCATTCTCTCTCTCTCTCGTCACCCCACCCAATTCTTCCCTCTCCAGTACCCTGTCCTGTAAATACTACCCACCTTGACTGTCCTGAACTCCCAACTCTATCTTCTCAACTCAAGGATTTCTCTGGGCTTCTGGGCTTTGTCTAGTTTTCTTTCCCTGTACTGGAGTCTGGAAACTCACTTTAGGAAATAAACAGAGGCAATGATAGGGCTCCTCTCAATTGTTTCCACTCTCTCAGGAATCACTGCCTGCTGCTCAATATCTGAAAACATTGTTTCTTGTATTTTCTCCAGTTTTATTAGTTGTTTCAGGGACCAAAAAAAAAAAAAAAATTAAACCTGAGACCAGTTCCTTCAGTTTGCCCTCAAGCAGAAGTTCCTATTTATTAAAGATGGTGCTAAATTAAGCAAGGTGCAGTAGGGAAACAGGGGAGCAAAGAAGGGATTAATTGGCTGATTGATGGACCTTTCTATCAGCAATCTTTTGTAACTTGGCCTTTTTTTCTTTTTTTGGAAAGCAGCCTTTGAAACCTTAGCTACTGGGGCTTGGAGAGGCACAGATTCCAGTGAGCAGAACTGGGCAGCACAGCTCAGTGCATATGGTGAAGCTGGTGGAATCTGAAAGAGGGTGAGTACAAGCTAGGTCAGCCACAGGGAGTTGAGAGGACAGGTTCTAGGAATGAGTCCCAGGGAAACCAGAAGAAGGCTGATTGGTCATGTGCCACAGAGTAGCCATGTAAAGTGAACATTTATTTGGGTGAGCATAGTGTTATCTAGCCCAAAGTCTCACAAAACCACTTTTTAGTCCTAGTAGGTAACTATCCCCCCTTCACTTCCAAACATTCCTATCCCTATGATGACATTATATGTAACCCAGCTTTGAGGCTATGATCATTTAACAACAACCAAAAAATCAAATGGAGGGGGAATTTAACTGTAGCTGGGGTATAATTGGTACAGTACAACATGACTGTTTTACGTGTGTTTGTTTCTGAGGGCTACCATAACAAATCACCACTAGCTGAGTTGCTTAAAACAGCAGAAATTCTTTCTCTGGAGCCCAGAAATCTGAAATTTAGGTGGCAGCAGGGCTGAGTTCCCTTTGAAGGGTCTTAGAAAGGATCCCTCCTTGGCTCTCCCTAGGTTCTGATGGTTGCTGACAATCCTTATTCCCTGACTTGCAGCTACATCACTTTAACCTGTTTCTGCTGTTCCATTGCCTTCTTTTTCCCTGTGTGTATCCTCTGTGTCCAAATTTCCCTCTGCTTTTCCTTATGAAGACACTATTCATTGAACTTAGGGCCCACCTTGCTCCTGTATGGCCTCAACTTAACTCGATTCACAGATACCAGGGTTAGGATGTAAACATATCCTTTTGGAGGACACAAATTTAACACCACAGTAGTGTGCCAAATTATCTTCCCTTGACCCTTATGTACACTCCATCCTTCTCTACCATTCTCTCAGCCCCTAACCTATATGGGCTCCATTCATGGACTCCCGTGATCTCTGGCTTCCAGTTGGGTTTAGTGATTGGGAAGCCCCAGCAAGATATGGAGGGACTGAAAAGAATGAGCAAGAATGAGAATAGATTTTTAGAGTCATTGATTCCACACTCTGATCAATATTCATGGAAGACTTTACTTTGAAAGCTGGATAAATGAATGTGCATTTGTTTTGAATATGTATTACACAGAGAACTTACAAAATACACTCTAAGACCACTTTATATTTTGGTCAGCAGCAAATTATGAAATTTTCAAGCTAGAAAGTGACTTGGTAGCCATGAAAAGTCAGTATAATCATTTCACAAACGAAGAAATGAAGGCTCAGTAGGGCTAGAGCCTTGTTTTAGGCACAAGGTCAAGCTAAGAGCATGACCTGCCCTCCAGAAGCCCTAGCTCAAAGCAGAACATTCTTCTCACAAACTGATTCAGCCTTCAAGTGAAAACAGCATAGCCCTTTGAGGCTTTTCAAATAATATCCTTTAGTTTGAGATTCTATCACCTTCTATCGTCAGCTTTTCCTTCAGAGTACAATTAAGCAGCTTACAGGGAAAATGTACACATGGGATGTATGCCAAATACCCCGGCTTCATGGTATTCAGCAAAAAATTTGCTGATTTTATTACATAAGAAGTGAAACAGGCAAAATAATAGCAATCATAAACAGTTTTGAAATGCTAATACAATGCCTCTACAGCACTTACATTATATATACTGCCTGTAGAAACAATTAGCAAATTGACTGATTGTTTCTAGAAGGTTCTTATGAAATTCAATCCACCCATCAAAATAATAAAAAAAAACCAAGGGTATTATTTACAAATAGCCCTAATTTTGCTTTAATATTCATGAATTCTTCTAAGCAACTTATACAATTTATTTTTGCTTCATCATTATCACAAATATTAATTTAAGCCAAAACACATTAAAGAGACTCATTTTGGTGTAGAACAGGTTCTTTTATAATCTACAAACCAGATCAATGGTTAATACCTTTTATTTTGCTACTTTGAAGAAAGATAATGCCTAATGACTTCAGAACTCATGTAGTTTAGTGTAAAAACAGATGTTATATTAATGGTATGGGGTAAAGATGTTAAAATGTTACTATGTAAAATTCATAAACAAAATTCCCCATGAGGATAGGATTCAATGGTGTCTGAGAGAGTTCTCTATGTATAAAATTTTATAGTTATTCCATGCCTCCCAGGTATAAATTTCTTCAAAGTTGTGTGTTAGATCCCTGAATTGATGATGCTTTATATTGCTCAAGTGTCTTGGAAGACATAATGTTTCCAAGATTCTTCAAGTTGCACTTCCAAGACTAGATGAATCTGGCTGAATTTATTCACTTTGCCTAGCACCTGTGAGACCATAAACAACTAGTTGTTTAATGAATGAATATTACATGGAGTAGTGAGTGCTATACTGTTATCACTTCAGCTGAACTTCATAGGTTACACACTTGGCTTTTCTCAAAAGATGGGGGGAACATCATCTGCTTGCCCCAACCAAATGCACTGTTATCCTTCAGCACTTTATCTGTGACCAGAAGACTGATTCTAGGACTTCAGTAAGGGCTTCCTTGCACCTTGGCTTGCAGTTATCTTCAGCTAATAGGAGGAGGATGTGGCAAGAGAGGGAGGTGGGAGAAGGGAGAAGCCAAGGTCTTTATTCTCCTGTTCCTCTCTGGTGGGCTGCTGCGGTTTTCTTCAACCCAACAGCTACAGCTTTTGCCAGCTGGTCTTCTGCATTCTGCTCTCTCTGCTGTCCAATACTAGACTCCCCTTGCCTTTCTAGCAGAGAGATGATGAGAGTTTCCTGGAGCCATTAGCCCTGGAGGGCTGCATGATCCTTCTCTGTGTTTTTTTTTTAAAATTTATTTTAATTGTTGTTCTTATACAGTTTTCTGTCTTCTACTCCCATCCCAGCCCACCGCCCCAGCCCTCCCCAGCTCCCTCCCATTTCCACCCCCCCACACTAGCTTTTGTCCATGTGTCTTTCATACTTGTTGCTCTAAACCCTTCCCCTTTTCCCTGGATATTCCTATCCCTCTCCTCTCTTGTTCTCAATTTCAGTGTCTTTGGTTATATTATGCTTGTTTGTTTGTTCTGTTAATTAGGATCCTGTTAAAGGTGAGATCATACGGTATTTGTCTTTCATCTCCTGGCTTATTTCGCTTAGCATAATGCTCTCCAGTTCCATCCATGCTGTTGCAAAGGGTAGGAGCTCCTTCTTTCTTTCTGCAGCATAGAATTCCATTGTGTAAATGTACCATAGTTTCTTGATCCATTCATTTACTGATGGGTACCTAGGTTGCTTCCAACATTTGGCTGTTGTAAATTGTGCTACTATGAACATTGGGGTGCATAGGTTTTTTTGGATTGGTGTTTCAGAGTTTCTAGGATATAATCCTAGCAGTGAAATTGCTGGGTCAAAAGGTAGGTCCATTTTTAGTTTTCTGAGAAAATTCCATACTGCTTTCCATAGTAGTTGTACCAGTCTGCAGTCCCACCAACAGTGTACTAGGGTCCCCTTTTCTCCACAACCTCTCCAACACTTGTTGTTTGTTGCTTTGTTTATGATGGCCATTCTGACTGGTGTGAGGTGGTATCTCATTGTGGTTTTAATTTGCATCTCTCTGATAGCTAGCAACATCAAGCATCTTTTCATGTGTTTCTGGATCTTCTGTATGCCCTCCTTGGAAAAGTGTCTGTTCAAGTCTTTTGCCCATTTTTTAATTGGGTTGCTTGTCTTCTTAGAGTGGAGTCGTGTAAGTTCTTTATACATTTTAGAGATTAAACCCTTGTCTGAGGTATCATTGGTGAATATATTTCCCCATGCAGTTGGTTCTCTTTTTATTTTAATACTGTTTTCTTTAGCCATGCAGAAGCTTTTTTATTTTTATGAGATCCCATTTGTTTATTCTTTCCTTTATGTTCCTTGCTTTAGGGGACATATCAGTAAAAATGTTGCTACATGAAATGTCTGAGATTTTCCTGCCTATGTTCTCCTCTAGGACTTTAATGGTGTCACGGCTTATATTTAAATCTTTTATCTACCTTGAATTTATTTTTGTGTATGGTGTAAGTTGGTGTTCAAGTTTCATTTTTTTGCATGTAGCTGTCCAGTTCTCCCAACACCATTTGTTGAAGAGGCTACTTTTACTCCATTTTATGTTGCTGCCTCCTTTGTCAAATATTAATTGACCATAGAGAAATGGGTTTACTTCTGGGCTCTCTGTTCTAATCCACTGGTCCATGTGTCTGTTTTTGTGCCAGTACCAGGCTGTTTTGATTACAGTGGCCTTGTAATACAGTTTGGTGTCAGGTATTGTGATCCCTCCTACTTGGCTCTTCTTTCTCAAAATTGCTGCAGCTATTCAAGGTCATTTATGGCTCCACATAAATTTTTGAAGTGTTTGTTCTATGTCTGTGAAATATGCCTTTGGCACTTTAATAGGTATTGGATTGAATCTGTAAATTGCTTTGGGTAGTATGGACATTTTGATGATGGTAATTCATCCAATCTATGAACATGGTATATGTTTCCATTTGTTTGTGTCTTCCTTGATTTCTTTCTTCAGTGTTGTGTAGTTTTCTGCATACAGGTCTTTTACCTCCTTGGTTAGGTTTATTCCTAGGTATTTTATTTTTCTTTTTGCTATAATGAATGGGATTTTTTTCTTGATTTCTGCTTCTGCTGTTTCATTGTTGGTATACAAAATTGCCTTTGATTTTTGGATATTGACTTTGTATCCTGCTGTTTGGCCAAATTCATTTACTAGGTTGAGCAGCTTTTTGGCCGAGTCTATATAGATTTTCTATGACACTATCATGTCATCTGCAAATAATGATAGTTTTGTTTCCTCCTTTCCAATTTGGATGCCTTTTATTTCCTTTTGTTGTTTAATTGCTGTGGCCAATACTTCCAATACTATATTGAATAGAAGTGGTGAAAGTGGACAACCTTGTCTTGTTCCTGATTTTAGTGGAAAAGATTTTAGTTTTTGCCCATTGAGTATGATGTTGGCTGTAGGTCTCTCATATATGGCCTTTATTATGTTGAGGAATGCTCCCTCAATTCCCACTTTGCTGAGTGTTTTTATCACAAACGGGTGCTGTACCTTATCAAATGCTTTTTCTGCATCTATTGATGTGATCATGTGATTTTTGTCTTTGCTTTTGTTTATGTGATGTATTACATTTACTGATTTGCGTATGTTGAACCATCCTTGCATCCCTGGGATGAATCCCACTTGGTCATGATATATGATCTTTTTAATGTATTGTTGGATGCGGTTTGCCAATATTTTGTTGAGGATTTTAGCGTCTATGTTCATCAGCGATATGGGCCTGAAGTTTTCTTTCCTTGTTATGTCTTTATCTGGTTTGGGGATTAGAATGATGCTGGCTTCATAAAAAGAGTTTGATAGTCTTCCATCATTTTGGATTTTTTCAAAAAGTTTGTGAAGGATAGGGGTTAGCTCTTCCTTAAATGCTTTGTAAAATTCTCCTGTGAAACCATCTGGTCCTGGGCTTTTGTGTGTTGGGAGTTCTTTGATTACTGCTTCTATTTCATCTATTGTTATTGGTCAGTTCAAGTTTTCTGCTTCTTCTTCATTGAGTTTTGGGAGATTATATTTTTCTAGAAACTTGTCCATTTCACCTAAGTTTTCAAATTTCTTGGCATACAGTTCTTCATAGTAATTTCTTACAATCCTTTGTATTTCTGTGGTGTCAGTTGTAATCTTTTCTCTTTCATTTCTGATTGTGTTTATTTGGGTCCTCTCTCTTTTTTTCTTGATGAGCCTGCTTAACGGCTTGTCAATTTTGTTTATCTTTTCAAAATACCAGCTCCTGGATTCACTGATGCTTAGAATTGTGTTTTTAGTCTCTATGTCATTTAATTCTGCTCTGATCTTAGTTATTTCCTTCCTTCTACTTGCTCTGGGCTGTCTTTGCTGTTGATCCTCGAGTTCTTGTAGGTGTAGAGTTAAGTTGTTTGTTTGAGATGTTTCAATCTTTTTTAGGTAGGACTGTATTGCTATGAACTTTCCTCTGAGGACTGGCTTTGCTGTGTCACATAAGTTTTGGGTTGTTGTGAGTTCATTTTCGTTTGTTTCCAGAAACTCTTTGATTTCCTCCCTAATTTCATTCTTGACCCATTCATTGTTTAATAGCATGCTATTCAATCTCCATGATTTTGAGGACTTTGTACTTTTCCCCTTGGGGTTGGTTTCTAGTTTCAGTCCCTTGTTGTCGGTGAACATGCTTGGTATGATTTCAATTTTCTTGAATTTGATGAGGTTAGTTTTATGACCTATCATGTGGTCTATTTTTGAGAATGTTCCATGTGCATTTGAATAGAAAGTATATTTAGTTTCTTTGGGATGAAGGGCTCTATATATATCAGTTAAGTCCATTTCATCTAGGGTGACGTTCAATGCCACAATATCTTTGTTGATATTTTGTTTAGAAGATCTGTCCATTTTTGACAGTGGGGTATTAAAATCCCCTACTATAATTGTGTTGCCGTCAATATCTTTCTTGAAGTCCTCTAAGATTTTCTTGATGTATTTAGGTGCTCCTATGTTGGGTGCATATATATTTACAATGTTTATGTCTTCTTGGTGGATTCTTCCCTTGAGTATTATGAAGTGACCTTCTGGGTCTCTCTTTATGGCTCGTCTTTTGAAGTCTATTTTGTCTGATATGAGTATTGCTACCCCGGCTTTTTTTCCCTGTCCATTTGCTTGGAAAATTTGTTTCCAGCCCTTCACTTTGAGTCTGTGTAGGTCTTTTGTCCTGAGGTGGGTCTCTTGTAGGCAGCATATGTGTAGGTCATGCTTTCTTATCCATACAGCTATTCTATGCCTTTTGATTGGAGCATTTAATCCATTTACATTTAAGGTTATTATTGATAGGTACTTATTCATTGCCATTTTTGTACCTGTGTTCCTCTCCCTCTCTTTCTCCTTTCCTTCCTTTCCTTAAAGCAGGCCCTTTAGTATCTCTTGCAGAGCTGGTTTGGTAGAGGTGTATTCTTTTAGACTTCTTTCATCTGGGAAGCTCTTTATTTGGCCTTCTATCTTGATTGAAAGCCTTGCTGGGTAAAGTAGTCTTGGTTGCAGGCCTTTGGTTCTCATTACTTGGAATATTTCTTGCCATTCTCTTCTGGCTTGGAGTGTTTCCATTGAGAAGTCAACTGCTAGCCTTATTGGGGTTCCCTTGTATGTTACTTCCTTTTTCTCCCTTGCTGCCTTTAAGATTCTCTCTTTATCTTGGAATTTTGCGATTTTAATTATGATGTGTCTTGAAGTGGGTCTCTTTGGGTTCCTCTTGATTGGGACTCTCTGTGATTCCTGGATTTGTGTAACTTTTTCTCTCATCAAATTAGGGAAGTTTTCAATCATTACTTTTTCAAATAGGTTGTATATCCCTTGCTTTTCTTCTCCCTCTGGTATCCCTATTATACGGATATTATTATGTTTCATATTGTGTTGTATTTCTCTTAATTCCTGTTCATTTTTTCTGAGCCTCTTTTCTTTTTCTTCCTCTTTCTGGATGCTTTTTCCTACTTTGTCCTCCAACTCACTGATCCAGTCTTCTGCTTCATCAATTCTGCTTTTCATTCCTTCCACTGTGTTCTTCAGTTCAGAAATTGTATTTTTCATTTCCTCTTGGCCCTTGTTGATAGTTTCTATTTCCTTTTTCATGTTGATATAGTTTGCAGTGAGTTCATCGTAGCTTCCCTATAGTTTTTGGTAGCTCATTGAGAGCTCTTGGAGCTTCCTGACAACCATTGCTTTGAACTCAAAATCTGATAGTTGAGTTGCCTCCATTTCATTTAGCATTCTTTTGGGGCTTCCTCCTTTTCTTTCATTTGGGGATTGTTTCTTTGTCTTCCCATTGTTTGTGAGACTCTTCTTGTTAGCCTCAGCTTCTTAAATTGATTTGTTCTGGTTCCCTGGGTTATGGTGTGAACTTCTGTGGTAGAATGCCTGTGAAATTCAGTGGTGCTGTCTCCTTCAGGTATGCTGGTGTTCACAGCTTCCAGTGTCTCAGCTGTTGAAATGACCCCTCTTTGGGACCAACTCTGGTCTTTCCACAGTTCCAGGGTTTTTTTGTTTTATTTTGTTTTTGTCTCACTCATATGTGTTTAAAAAGAGAAAAGAGAAGGAAAGGAAAAAGGAAAAGAAGCAAAAGGAAATAAAAAAATGAAAAGAGAATAAAGAAAAGCAGAATGAAAAAGAAAAGAAGAAAAAAAGAGGCAGGAAGAAGAGATAAGCTTGGAAAGAAAGGAAGAAGGAGTAAAACAAGAAAGAAGTAATGAGAAGCAAAAAGGAGTTGAGGGGTAAAAAAGATCGAAATAATGAAAAATTAATAACAAAAAAGAGAAAAAGAAAAAAAAATCCCACAAAAAAATAAAAAAAACTGAAAAACTGAAAAACGCCAAAACTGCCAATTCTTGCTGTTATCAATCTTGCCAAGCTGGTTTTCCCGGCCTTGATGACTGCAGTGGCCGAGGGGTGACTGTATTGTTTTTTTCCTTGTTCAGCACTCAGTTTTCTTTGGCCTACTGTCCTCAGAGCTAGCCCAGGTCTCTCCACACAGGGCCTCAGGTGTGCCTCCTCTGGCAGCAGGCGCCAACTGTGGTTGTGCACGTGCAAGCGCCCATGATCTTTGAGCCTTCCTTACACAGGTGCCAACTGCCCTGCGAGCACAGCTCAACCCCCACGCAGGTTGCACACCGGTGTCTAAGATCTCCCAGCAGCCCACTCAGGTCTCCAACGGTGCGATGGCGCCGAGAGATTGTATCGCTGCTCCCTGCTGTCACGAGCACGTGTGCAGGGGCAAGAGACTGTAGAGGTGCCCAGCGACTGCACCACGGGTTTCTCAGTGCTGGTGCGAACGATCCCCACGCAGCTGTTTACAATGGCTGAGAGCCTTCTCTGTGTTCTTGAAATCCTGCCCACCCCTTTGCCAACATTCCCACCAGTAAATGAATGGATCAGAAAACTATGGTACATTTACACAATGGAATACTATGCAGTAGAAAGAAAGAAGGAGCCCCTACCCTTTGTGATAGCATGGATGGAACTGGAGAGCATTATGCTAAGTGAAATAAGCCAGGCGGTGAGGGACAAATACCATCAGATCTCATCTTAACAAAATTCTTGAATGCTCAGTTAAATTAGTCATCTGTTTCCTGCCAGGATGCCAACAAATACAGATTTCTAAGAAATTACAGATATGACCTATATTCAAATAAAATATTGGAATATACATCTAAGGAAAAAGGGTGATGATTTGTTGTAGGCGAGTTATCACTGCCAGGGCAATCTTACAAGGCTTCCTGCACTTTAAGAGGAATAACCCACCCACCAATACCATATTTTGCTTTGTATAATGGGCATTTTTTTGCCCAAATTTTTGAGGGAAAAAGATGGATGCTCATTATACATGGGTAGTGCCTGAAATACCTTGTATCTGTTCTTGCTTTGTAATTATTCATTGCACAAAATTTCTTGTACCATAATATGTTCAAAAATAAATGCTAAAATTCCTTTATAATACAAAAACATATCTAAATATAAATAAATAATTGAATTAAAAAATTAAAACAAAATATTTTTTCCTGAATGTTTGGGTCAAAAACATGGGTGTTATACACAGGAGTGCATTATACACAGGAGTGCATTACACATGCAAAACATGGTAATAATTGTGAGATTTTTCCCAGGGACTGGGAAGGGCACAGAAGAACTACAAGACACAATTCCTGTCTCAAGAAGTTTACAGTCTACTTGGAGGTCTAGGTAAGTAATAAATGGAGTAGCCTTGACATATTGAATCTTCTTTCTCTTGGCATCTGTATTCAAGGTACAAGGATGAAAGACAAGAGCAGAAGTAAGTGGGGGGCAAACTTAGAATTGTCTAGATTTGAATCCTAGTTTGCCATTATCTGGTTATGTGACTGAGGGCAAGTTACTCCTTCCCTCTGAGACTCAGTTTGTTCATCTATAAAATGGAAATTCTAATACCATTAAGGGAGTTGTAGGAAGTACTCAAGGCATCCAAGTAAAGAACTTAACATGGTGTTTGACTCTCATGAAACACTCTATAAATGTTAGTTGTTGTTATAAGTAATACCTGAGAGAGGCAGGCAGGGTCAGTTAGATCATGGCCTAGAAATAGGGACTGTAGGAAAGTATACAAAAGCACTTAATCTAGTATTCTGCTGCTACATTCTATATGACAATAATACCCCCATCAGACTTCAGATGTGTTATGTAACTTTTAATTTTGAAAAAGGCAATGAGGCATTTGAACTAAAAGTTCCATATAATTTTGGATCCATCAGGATACAAAAGAGAGGGACACATTTGAGGAATAACAGGGTCAATATGAAGTGTCCATCTATGGCTGTGAAACACATGAGGCCAAGTGATGGTTGAAGGCATGGAATCCAGGCCTTAACTTTAGGAACACCATCTTCACACTGTGTTAACTTTCAGGAATCAGACGGAGCTCAAATGTAATGAATAAAAAGGCAGCACATTCTTAAACATCTAACTCTTTTCCAAGAAGCCACAGATACAGTGGAATAATCCCTTTCAATGACTCTGGGTTCTGCTGGAATTGTAAATAACTCAATTTTCATATTGCCCTTTCCCAGCATGAGGCAGAAATTGCAACTTCTGAAAGATGCTGCCAATTATTTTGGTAGCATACACATGTACAACTTCATTATAGAATGCAAATTAATTCTGAAAACATTCAAATGTGAGAAAATATCTGCTATAGAATTGTAAGTAAAAAGTATGTAATATAGAACAACTGTGTATACAACTCTTGTTGAAGCACTACCACCATTTGCTAAGAATTCTAATCACTTTCCAGCTTGAATATTTAGATAATAACTGTGTAAGATGACATAGAAGCAGATGTTACAGAAGCCAGATATTTTTTGTACTCATTTTCAAAGACCCAAAAGTTGATTTTAAAATCCCTTATTGCAATGTGCCCTTATTTTTTTCTTCTTATTGGTGCAGATTTTATGGTAGTTACTATGAAAAAATGCATGAATAATCAACAGTAAATGCAAGTTTGAAATTTATTTTTTTGGCATAGCATTATTAAAAAAATAACAAATGTCTACACTCCTTTTCTCAGCTTATGAAGCCCTACCTGATTTGACCTCCTCATAACCACCTATCTTGTACTTTTTCCCTTCAACTTGCTAGCCACGTTGGTCTTTTTGATGCTCTATCATGCCAACCTTATTTGTGCCTTAGAGCCTTTGAACATGTTGTTCTTTGTTGTAGTCTTTGTGCAGTTGACTTCTTGTTTTTCAGACCTCAGCTTTTGATGTTGATGTCCTCAGAGAGACAGACCTGTTGAGACCACTCAGTTTAAAAAGGCCACTCAGCAGCAATGGCTTTAATTTTCCATATGAAGGTATAAAGACAGACTTTGGAGCCACAGCACCTGCATCCAAACTCCTCACTACTTGTGGGATCCCTGAAGATCAAGACTTCAATTTCCTTATCATGAAATGCACATAATGACAGTATCTACCTCATCAGGTTACTGGAAGCATGACAGATAGCAAGTACTACATAAGTGTGTGTACACATAATTCATTGTTGTTCATGACTGTTTTCCACATCTGAAGGCTTTAAGTTTCATGAGAACAAGGACATTCTTATGCCCTATTGAATACTTTAACCCCATGGCCTAGAATAGTAAGTTAGCATGTAGGAAGAACTCAATAATGACTTAGTACAGGAGATCCAAGATGGCAGCAGAGTAGTTGGATGTTACAATTACCTTCTCCTAGGATGAAACTAGAATTGCAACTAAAATATAGAGCAATCAACTTTGATAACCATCTGAAGACTAGCTGAACAGAAGTGTTTTTTTTTTAATATTGTATTTATTTAAGATAGAGGGGACGTGAGGGTGAAAGAAAGGGAGAGAAACATCAATGTGTGGTTGCCACTCATACACCCCCTAAAGGGGACCTGGCCCACACCCCAGGCATGTGCCCTGACTAGAACTGAACTGGTGACCCTTTGTTTTGCAGTCTGGTGCTCAATCTACTGACCCACACCAGCCAGGCATGAATAGAAGTCTTATAATCAAGGATTTACAGAGAATCCACATCAAGACTGGTAAAAAAGGTGGAGATGTGAAAACAGCTGGCCCTGGTCCCACGAGTGGTAGCTGAGATACCAGAGGTATATCTCAGCTGAAAAGGTTCCTCATAAGGAGCACGGGGTCTTAACCCCAAGCTAGGCTCCTGAGCCCAGATCACCAGAGCCATGAAGAGGCACCCATATAACATCTGGCTGTGAAAATCATTAGGGATTCTATCCAACAGGAAGAGACAGGAGTCTGCTAGAGACACAGGTATAGTCTTAAAGGGCCAGTGCACAAAACCTTGTTCACAGCCACTTACCCTGCACTTTGGTGGAAGGAGGGCACAGCAGACTAGAGTCACATGAGGGGAGATGGGGATTTGTGGCTCTGGGGGGAGAATGAAGATATAACTGCCAGGACCTCTGTGCTGAGTTATTCTCCCACACTGTAGATGCTCTTTCTTGGGTGGAGCACTCCCCTCCATGTGGTATCAGCTTGGGGGAAAGCAATAGCTCCACCCTCTGGATTCTCTGTAACCCCACCCAGTGGAGCTTTTGCCCTGCTGAGGAGTCAGCTGTCTGGGTAAATGTGTAGAGAGGTCAGGGCAGACTCAGGGGATGTCAGTGACTGAGTTGTATGGCTTTGGTGCAAAAGCCACTCCCCACATCTTCCCCTAAGCCTGATTGGCACCTCCTTATCATGGGAGATCCACTGGCTCAATCCTCCTGGCTCTAGATGGCTCCCCTGCTGAGTTCAGGTACTTGGTAAAATCTGGGATAGACTGGGTTGTGTGGCACAAGGACACAAGGATGGGGGCCATTTTCCCTTGCACTCCTAAGCAGTACAGAGCCCTCCCTTCACACAGCCAAATCTTGATCTGCTTGAGCCTGATCAACTCTGCTGGACTCACCCTGATGACTCCCTCAGACACTGCCCCACCATGAATGTGTGTGAGCATCCACTTGGTGGCAGCTAGACTTGGTATTCCCTGAGACATTTGCCAAGTAGCCTCATAGCCAGCACTGGCACCAAGTTTGAACCTGTGTCATTCTGGTAAACACCACTTGTCCCTACCTGGTGACTCATTGTGAACTTACCTAATGCAACTGAAGTACTGACAGAGGCTCTTTCAGTCACTGAGCCTAACAGGTAGCCAACAGGCACATTCAGACAGAACTAGACCTTTTGCTGACCTGACCTAGAGCCCAGTGCTGGTAAAAGCTGGCTTTGGTGCACAGCTTGGTCTTTCCCTCACACACCCAGGCCAAGCAGAGGCAGACACAAATGGTGGATCATTTTGTAGCTCCAAACAGGTTTCTCAGAGCCAGACCCAAACACTGTCTGAGAATGTTCTGCACCAGAATCCATCCAAGAAGGCCCAGAACCAACACACCAAGTGTCCAGCTTCAGATAACATCAGGGCAGGATCCAATTAGCTTTACAAGTGGCATATTCAAAGGGAGATCTCTGCAGGCACCAGACCTTGCTGAGGTAACTTCCCTTTGTGTGGTGAGCAACAGCACAGCAGTTTGTACACTGAAGTATAGGTTAATCCTCACAGTCAACCAGCCTGAAGGTCCACTCCTGCCCAAACAGACCAATAGAAATCAAGACTCAATTGCAATGGTAGGGCCCACATAAACAACATAAGGGACAATCCTGGAGCACCTAGCTTGGGTGATCAAGGAGATTATGCCACTAAGACCCACAGAACACTGGCTACATAAGGCCAGTTTACCAAGTACAGAAGTCATAGCAGATCTACAAACACATAGAAACAAACAAAAGAGGCAGCAAAAATGGGGAGACAGAGAAACATACTCAAAATGAAAGAGCAGGAAAAATCTCCAGAAAAAGAATAAATGTAATGAAGGCAAGCAATTTACTAGATATAGAGTAAAAAAAATGATTATCAGGATGCTCAGAAAAACATAGTGAGAACTTCAGCGAAAAGATAGCAAACATAAAAAGGTACAAAACATGAAAAAGAAACAGTTACAAATGAATATTATAGTATCTGAAATAAAGAATACATTAAAAGGAATAAACACTAGGTTAGATGAAACAGAGAAATGAATCAATGATTTAAAGGTACCAGAAAACACCCAATCAGGGCAGCAAAAAAAAAAAAGAATTTGAAAAATGAGGATAGTTTAAGGGTCCTGTGCGACAACATGAAGCATAACAATGTCTGCATCATAGGGGTGGCAGATGGATAAGAAAAAGAGCAATGGATTCAAAATGTATTTAAAGAAATATTGCTTGAAAACATTCCTAACCTGTTGAAGGAAAAAGATACACAAGTCCAGGAACCTCAGAGAGTCCCAAACAAGATGGACCCAAAGAGGTCCATACCAAAAATGTCATTATTAAAATGGCAAAACTTAAAGACAAAGAGAGAATCATAAAAAAACTGTAAAAGAAAGCAGGTAGTTACCTACAAGGGAGCTCCAATTAGACCATCATCTGATTTCTCAACAGAAACATTTCAGGCCAGAAGGACTGGCATGAACTATTCAAGGTGATGAAAAGCAAGGATCTATAATCAAGGCTACTTTACTCAGCAAGATTATCATTTAAAATCGAAGAAAAAGTAAAGAGTTTCCCAGACAAGAAAAAGCTAAAGGAGTATATTAATTCCAAGCCAGTACTACAAAAAAAAAAAAAAAAAGTGTTAAAAGCCTTGCTTTAAGAAGAGGGGGAAAAAAAAGAAGAACATAGTTAAAAGAACAAAATAGCAATAAATTCATTCCTATCAACAATACTTTCAATGTAAATGGCTTAAATGGTACAACCAAAAGACATAGGGTAGCTAAATGAATAAGAAAACAAGACCTCTATATATACTATATACAAGAGAACCACTTCAGAACAAAAGATACACACAGACTAAAAGGCACAGAAAAAGATATTTCATGCAAATGGAAATAAAAAAATAGCTGGAGTAGCAACACTATACCTAACAAAATAGACTTTAAAATAAAAGCTGTAGTAAGAGACAAAGAAGGACACTACACAATGGTAAAGGGAGCAACTCAACAAGGAGATATAACCCTTGCAAACATTAATGAACCCAACAAAGGAGCAGCTAAATATAGAAAGTAAATCTTGATGGATATAAAGGGAGAGATCAATAGTAATACAGTCAGACTAAGGTGTTTTAACACCCATTGGCATCAATGGATAGGTTTTCCAGGCAGAAAATCAACAAGGAGACAGCACCTTAAATGACATGTTAGATAAGATCAATTTAATTGATATCTTCAGAATATTTCACCCCAAAGAATCAGAACACATGCTCTTTTCAACTGCACATGGAACATTTTCCAGGATAGAACACAAGTTTGGCCACAGAACAAGTTTTAATAAATTTTTAAAAAGCTGAGATCAAGCATTTTCTCTGATTACAATGGTATGTAACTAGGTATTGATCACACAAGAAACCTAAAAAACACACAAAGACATGAAGGCTAAATAATGTTACTAAATGATGAATGGGTTAACAATGAGAACAAGGGAAAAGTTAAAAAATACCTCGAAACCAATGAAAATGAGAACACAACCCAAAATCTATGGGATACAGAGAAAGCAGCCCTAAGAGAAACATCCACAGCATTACAGGTCTATTTCAAGCAACAACAACAACAAAAACTCAAATAGACAATCAAATTTTAAACCTAAAAGAACTTGAAAAAGAACAAGAAACAAAATCCAAACTGAGTAGAAGGATGGGAATAATAAATATCAGAGCAGAAATAAATGAAATAGAGTCTTAAAAAGCAATACAAAAGATCAATGAAACCAAGATCTGGTTCTTTGAAAAGATAAAAAAAGATCGACAAACCTTTAACCAGATCCACCAAGAAAAAAAGAGAGAGGACCCAAATAAATAAAATCAGAAATGAAAGAGGAGAAGTAACAACTGACATCAAAGAAATACAAAGGATTGTAAGAAAATATTAAAAACAACTATATGCCAATAAATTGGACAATATGGACAAAATGAATAAATTCCTAGAAACACACAATCTTCCAAAACTCAATCAGGAAGGATCCAAACATCTGAATAGACAAAACTAATAAAATTGAAGTGTTAATAAAAAAACTCCCAACAAACAAAGGTCCTGGATCAGATGACTTCACAAGTGAATTTCACCAAATATTTAAAGAACATCTATCCTTCTCCAACTATTCCAAAAAATTCAAGAGGAAGGAAGACTCCCAAGCTCATTTTACAAGGCCAGCATTACCCTAATTTCAAAACCAGAAAAAGACACTACAAAGAAAAAAATTATAGGTCAATATCCCTCATAAACATAGATGCTAAATCCTCAACAAAATATTAGCAAACCAGATCCAGCAATACACTAAAATGCCACACACTATGATTCAGTGGGATTTATACCAGGAACACAAGGTTAGTACAATATCTGCAAATCAAGAAATGTGATACACTGCATAAACAAAATGAAAGATAAAAGTACATAATTATATCAATGGATGTAGAAAAAACATTTTATAAAATCCAGCACCCATTTATGATAAAAATCAACAACAAAGTGGGAATGTAGGGACCATACCTCAATGCAATAAAGGTCACAAATGACAAACCCACCACCAACATCATACTTGATGGGAAAAAAATCACAAGTGTTCCCCCTTAACATCAGAAATAAGACAAGTATATCCACTTTCACCACTTTTATTGAACATAGTACTGGATGTTTTAGCCACAGCAATCAGACAAGAAAAACAAATAAAAGGCATCCAAATTAGAAAAGAAGTAGTAGTACTGTCATTATCTGCAGAAGACATGGCACTGGATACAGAGAACTCTAGTGATTCCACTAAAAAACTCCTAGAACTGAAATATGAATTCAGTAAAATAACAAGATACAAAATAAATACCTAAAAATTGGTTGCATTTTATATGCAAACAATGAACTATCAGAAAGGGAAACTAAGAAAACAATCCCATTTACAATTGCATTAAAAATACCTAGAAATAAATTTAACCAATGATGTAGAAGACCTGTACTCAAAACTTATAAGACACTGAAGAATAAACAATGAATAAGATACAAATAAGAGGGAGCATACAACACGTTCATGGATAGGAAGAATTAACATCATTAAAATATCCATACTACCCAAAGCAAATAGATTCAATGCAATTCCTATCAAGGTATCAATAGCATATTTCACAGAGCCAAATAAAATTCCTGTAAAGATACCAATGGTGTATTGCACAGAACTAGAATAAATATTCCAAAACTTTACATGGCACCACAAAAGAGCTGAAATAGCCACAAAAATCTTGAGAAAGAACAAAGCTGGAGGAATCATGCTATCTGATATCAAACTATGCTACAAGATCTTAGTAATCAAAACAGCATTGTACTAGCATAAAAATAGATATATAGATCAATGAACAGAATAGAGAGCCCAGAAATGAACCCACTCCTTTATGGTCAATTAATATTTGCTAAATGAGGCAAAAACATACAAAGGAGTAAAGATAAGCTATTCAATAAATGATGCTAGAAAAATGGGATAGGTATGTGCCAAAAAATAAAACTAAACCACCTTCTTACACCATATGCAAGAATAAACTCTAGTGGATTAAAAACTTAAATATTAGATTTGAAACCATAAAGATCCTAGAAGAAATAAGCAGTAAAATCTTGGACATTTTTCATAGCAGGGAAAACAAGAGAAAAAAATAAACAAATGGGAGTACATCAAACTAAAAGGTTGTTTGCACAGCAAAGGAAACCATCACCAAATGAAAAGACAACCTACTGAATGGGAGAACATATTTGCCAATGATACATCTGATAAGGGATTAATTCCAAAAGTATATAAAGAAACTTATACAGCTGAACACTAAAAATAAATAAATAAACAATCCAATTAAAAATGGGCAAAGTACCTGAATAGATACTTCTCCAAAGAGGACACACAGATGGTCAATAGACATATGAAAAAATATTCAACATCATTAATCATCAGACAAAAGCAAATTAAAGCCACAATGAGGTATCATCTCACACCTGTCAAAAGGGCTATCATCAATAAATCAACAAACAACTGTTGACAAGGATATGGAGAGAAGGGAACCCTGATGCCCTGTTGGCAGGAATGCAGACTGGTGCAGACACTGTGGAAAACAGTATGGAGTTACCTCAAAAAATTAAAAATGGAACTGCCTTATGATCTAGTGATTGCACTTCTAGGAATTTGTCTGAGGAAACTCAAAACAGTAATTTGAAAGAATATATGCACCCCTATGTTCATGACAGTGTCATTTATAATAGCCAAGCTTTGGAGGCAGCCAAATGGCCATCAGTAGATGAGTGGCTAAAAAAGCTATGGTACATTTATGCAATGAAATAATACTCAGCTGTAAAAAAGTACCTTTTGTGACAGTATGGATGGACCTGGAGAGTCTTGTGCTGTGTGAATTAAGCCAGTCAGAGAAAGGCAAATACCATATGATTTCACTTATATGTGGAATCTAACAATCAAAATAGCTAATAAACAAAATAGAAACAAACTCATTGATATAATGAACAGATTGACAACTGTCGGGGGGCTGTGTGAAAAAACGTGAAAGAATTAAGCAAAGAAAAACACACACACATATGGACAACAGCATGATAATTACCTGAGGGAAAGGGGGATGGGGGAGGTAGAAGAGGGTAAAGAAAGGATAAAAGGAGACTTGGCTTATGGTGCTGAACACACAATATAATGTACAGGTAATGAATTATAGAATTGTACACCTGAAACCTATATAATTTTATTGACCAATGTTACCTTAATTAATTCAATACAAATTAAAAAATAGCTACTTATTAAATCATGACTCCATATGCTTACATAATAAATAATGAAGAAACTGATTATTAAATTGGTGGTCATTTATGAAGAGAAAGATCTATCACCATACTAAAAACTAAAAGTTCAACACTGCAATTTCTGGGAAGCTCCCTTCTCAGGTGGCTGGTGTTGAAGGCAATTTAACAATTTTCAACTAGAACCTGTTATTTGTTCAAAAACAAAGAACTGGGAACCATGTAGGATTGAATCATGGCCCTACACTAATCTACTCTCAGGGGACCCTGTGCCGCTCAGCAAGTACTTCTAGATGTGGCTTGTGTGAAATACAAAAGCAGTGTCTCAACAAGGCACTGAATTGCTTGATGATCATGCAAAAGCCAACTAAGCCTATGTAGGTAAATGGTTTAACCATTTTGTTTTTTATGTTGTGCTTTCAAACAGAAGGCAAGACACTGTATCAGGAACTCATGTTGGCTGGTTTACTGTGGCTTAGTTGCTGCATCTCACTGGTCCTCAGTGACTGGCTTAGGAAGGTACATGGTTAACTTTTTTTTAACCATTTATTTAGTGATTATCATTCTATTTATTCTTATATGTGATTCTCCAGCCTTATGTTCAATGTGACATTTGGTTTATCATCACATAGTTTCACAACTGAGCCTGAAAAAGAAGCTGACAGTCTCGGGAGGTCAGAATAATGTATCCGTTTATATGTATATTTGTGCTACAGAATTCATGACATCAAACCCAGGTTACATTCAGGGGATGCAAAGTAAAAAAATATTCAGAAGCATTTATTCTGGGACAGGACAAAGGGTTTATAAATCCCATATCAAATATATTTGCCCAAAAGCCTAATCCATAACCATTTTATATTCCTTAAGGTTTTATTTTCATAAACTCACATACTGTGGATTACTTATGAGCATCTCACTCTGTGATACCATCCTGCTTTTATAGTAAAATAAAATTAAAGTTTGATGCGTCAAAATTTTATTTCTAATTTACTGAAAGTTTTATGTAACACTAATTTTCATATTATTTCCATGTTATACTTTAAATAGTTATTAGTTAATATTGCAAGAGGAGAACTTTAACTTACAGATAATATTTGGCTGCACTCACACAAACACACCCCTTTCTGTAACTTGCTAGGAAAAGAAAGGTGACAAAAAATGGTTTATTGCTAAAGTAAAAATTTCTAGGCAGTTAAAATAAATAGGATAAAACTGTGACTAGTGTGGCTATTCATCCCACAAACTGAAAGGTCACCAGTTCTACTCCCGGTCAAGGCACGTGCCTGGGTTGCAGACCAGGTCACCGGCTGGGGATGTGCAAGACGCAAATGATCAATGTTTCTCTTGCACATCAATGTTTCTCTTGCTCGCTTTCTCCCTCCCCTCCCCTCTCTCTAAAAATAAATAAATAAAATATTTAAAAAAATTTAAGGTTTTAATTGGTGTATCAATAAATATTAATGTCCATTATCTTAAAAAAAGGGGGAGAAAAAGGGAGGCATTTGGAGTCAGGAAGCAAAGGTGTGGTCCCAGCTTGCTATGGCCTTGTGTGTGACTGTGAACTATTTTCTGAAGCTCTCCATGTCCAAATTCCTATATCTATGATGTGGGAGAATGCATACAATGACATTTAAGAGTTACTTTCCTTCTAAGACACTTTGATTCCACTATTGTTCTCATTTTGTCACAAAATTTGTATAATCTACAAATCTTATACAGACATTAATCTTACATTTTCTTCTTATGCAGAAGCTTTTTCCATTTGTTCTTTGGTCATTCTGATAATTATAGTTTCCTTTGATCAGTGTCCAAGATTTTCAACTTTCCTCTAATTGCTTTTGAAAGTATATAAAGGTATGTGTATTGGTTTCCTATCACTGCTGTAACAAATTACCACACACTTAGGCTTAAAGCGACACTATGAATAGTAAATCTCATTTTTACAAACCACCTAGTTTACGATATTTGTTATCATAGACTAGATTAAGAAAGACATCTTCCTTTTTTGGAGCCCTTAGTTCTGGCAAAGTTCCCCTTTACTTTATCCCATATTGGCATATTCCTCAGCAACATTCTCTATCTTAAAATAACCCTCTTAGCCCTAGCAGGTGTCACTCAGTGGATTGAGTGCCAACCTGCAAACCGAAGGGTCACCAGTTCGGTTCCTAGTCAGGGCACATGCCTGGATTGTGGGCCAGGTCCCTGGATGGAGGTGCATGAGAGGCAACCATACACTGATATTTCTTTCCCTTTCTCCCTCCCTTTCCCTAGAAATCAATAAATAATATTAAAAAATAATGCTCTTAGAGACTTTAATATCCATTGAACTCTCATATTTTCATCTCTTGATGCACACAGTCACAATCTGTTAAATAACAAAGTTTTGCTAATAATAAGTTGTGCTATGAACCAAGTACACTGGCATCTACCTGGAAAAGGCAATGAGCACTTCATTGCAAGACTGTCCCTTCTCTTCAAGACTCTTCCTTCTCTGCAAAGAAGTATCTGCTCATCCCTGAGCACCCTCCTGGAAGAAAATCACTGGATGCGCAAAGAATGTGCTCAGCACCCATCTAAAAGCATCACATATTTTAAATAAGGTCTATCTGAGTCTTCTGGTAATTGGATTCTGATTCCACTAGCAAAGATTAAGAGATATCTTTTCACTGTACATGAAATATCTGTATAAGAGTAGATATGTAATACTATGTAAAGCATGCAAGAAGGAAAAAATAATAATGTGTTTGAATCTCAAACTAAATCTTTCAAGTAGATGGAGCCAGGAAAAACTAAAATGCTCTTCCTGACAAAATCTGCTCACTGGATCAGAAAATAGGGCTGCGAGGAGCCTGCAGTTGTTTGCTTTGGGCTCCAGCTGCAGAAAAGGAGCGTTCTGGCTTTCTGACCCAGTCCCTTAGGGACATTATTCATTTTTGTTGGGCATAGAAACCCCACCACATGCACTTCACCAGAGACAAATGTGCCAGTCATTGAAATGGTATTATATAAAGAAAAAAGTAATGCTTTGTATCTAAAATGGAAACAAGTTTAATATAAAGTGAAACTGGGTTCAAATAACAGGAGAACTATTAGAGCTGTCAGATGACTGGGCCATCTTGGGGTAGAAAAGTCCCTGTCACCATGTTCAAAAAGAAGCCAGATGACAAGCTCTCAGAATGTGGCAGAGGAGATTTAGGTGATAAATTTGGGGACAGAAGAGGGTCTTAAAGTCCTCAAAGGTTCTAGCAAACTTGACATTTAATCATTCTGAGACCAAGTCTAATGTGGTTTGATCACTCACCATAAGTATTGACCTGAAAGACCTCAGAGAAATCACTGAATCTGTGGCTACAAAAATAGCTCACATCACCTTTGAAAGAGAGTTTTATCAGTTGAGAAATGGAATGTACTTTAATCAATCCAGCCAGTCACAGACCTTCCCAAAGGAGAGGACAGGTTAGAACAGGATGACTAGAGACTGACAGAGACAGTGTTCAATTGTTACCTCTGGATTTGCATTCACAAGGTTGGCCCCATATGAAATCCTGGAAAAGGACACCTAGGCCCTCTCCCCTTCACCTGAGTCCTCCCATAGTGCATTGGGGCATCAAATGGTTGAGAGTCACCTCATTGGTGGGAAGTACTGACATAAAGCAGAGTCATATCTGAGGACTTTCCTGTCCTACAGTTGCTGGGTGCGGGGCATAGGCTCCATGAACTTCATGTCCACATGGAAAGGCCTCTTTAAGGTCACCCAACTTAGACTCTTGGACAACTGACCCTTCGATGCATCTTTTGTGGAAGTCCTGCCATTCTGGATGTGTCCCATAAACCTCCTTGCTTCTAGAAGTCCGTGAGCTCTAGGGAGCACTCTGCTCTGGAGAAGCCACAAAGGAACCAAGTGTTCAAGAGGAAAAGAGGCAGGGGAAAGAATATCTGGTTTTCCCAGCCTTGCCGCAGAGACTCCTCTAGATTCAGGTCAGCTCTCTTTGGGCGTTTAGGACAAAAGTCTTAGGTTAACAGGGAGTTAGTTTTAATATCCTCATAGGTTCTTACAAACTTGATGTTTAATCACTTTAAGACCACATTCTGTGAGGTAGTTATCTGGTTTCTTGGATTCATTTGCTTCCAGAGTCTAGGACAGTGTTTGAGCACTTGGTATGTGTGAATAAACCTTTGTTAAATGAATAAACAAACCTGCATAGCCATAGCCATAGTCTATTAGGGATTTGGGGAAGAGGGGTTGTGACCAAGGTAAGCAAATAAATTTTCAAAGACTGTGACTCTAGCTTCAAACATACATTGCTAACATTTGGAATTTGGCACCTTCCAGGTTAGGGACTCTGAGATTACTATTCAACTAGATAAACCTTTATCCAGATAGTCCCAAACCAATGACAATAAACAGAGTAGTGGAGTGGGAGTGGAGGGATCATTTCTATTTCTCTCAACATCACAGAATGACAATAAGTCATTTGCATCAGTTACTGATGCCACCTGGCCCTGCCACCTTACTCCTCAGAGACCTGCTTTCATCCACCACACGAATGTTGAAGACCTATATGGCTGGCTTCTAGTCACGCTCAGGGACACCCAGTGCTGATTCCATAACAGTCTCAATGGTACAAAATAAACTGTATATTTGCTCTCAGGGAGTGTGCTGAGGGCTATTTTTTTATGTGTGGTGGGGGAGGGTGGTGGGAGGTGCGATTGTTACCACAGACTGTACATTATTCTTTAAATTCTTACAGATCACAAAATCACCACTATATATGAGACACAAACTTATTCATGCTCCATCCAATTCTGGGAGACCTCTGGAATTAGCTGCTTTTGTCCTGGGCAGGATTTGGTGGCAGCCTGATGGTGGCAGCAGGTCTGCGATGAAGCCAGGGCTCCTAAGAGCCATCCTGCTGAAGTAATGGTGGGATGGTGGCATTGTCAAGGGGTCTCATCTGTGACCAGCTGCTGGAGCAGGCCTGAAAGATTATCATGGCTTAAAACAGTTTCCCAAAAGGACTGGTGGAGGGTCAGTTATGCTACATTGGTATGACAAGATCCATTTGCTATTACTTGTTTTTCCATTTACTTTTCTCATAGATGAGATGAACCAATTTTTCATTAGTCTCCTGGGGTTTTTTTCCTTTAAGAATCATGGAATGAAAAATGTGTTGCCTCTTAACTGAAAAAAAAAAAGCAAACCCTATCTAAACACATTTAACCTGAAACTGGTCTAGCTCATTCTATACACACATACATCTGTACAGTTACACATAACACATGCCAAGAACTTAAACAGAGTAATCAAGTGATCAGACACAGAGGTAAGATGGAGACACAGGCCCTTCCTGGTTTTAGACAATGGAACCTATTTCCTCACCCTCTCTTGCTAATCCTACTTGGGATGAGCTGAGGGACCAGGAACCAGAAATGACTTGTCATGACAGCTGTTTGGACAGTTGGACAGAGCCCTGCACTGCCTCCTCAGAACTCTCTTGCTGCTTCTTTTGTGTTAACTTTTCATATTGCCTATGACAGACAAGCTCTGGGAATTAATATCTCCCAGCTAAAACTCAGTCACTTTCCACTCATACAGCCAGAGTCCCTTGTGTCAGATCTCTGATCTGCTACTTAATCCTCCATGGCTTTCAAACACACCTGTTCCCTGCCTTTGCCCCACAGCTGTCCGCAATCTCCACATCTTACCTCACCTGCCCTCTTTTGACCAGACTGTAGGCTTGCTGCCAAGTACAGAAGGTCCATGACTTACAATGGTTTGACTTTATGAGTGATAGGCACTCATACTTTGAATTTGATTTTCAATCTTTTCCTGAGCTAGCAGTGCTCTCATGAAGCTGGGCAGCAGCAGTAAGCCACAGCTCCCAGTCATGCATTCGATCACGAGGGTGAACAACTGATAGGCTCAGTGTACTGTAGTGCCCACTTATTTGGGATACTGTGTCTGTGTTTTCTATCCCAACATGTCTACAAAATGCCCTTCTGTGTCTCTTGCTCCTTGTGAAAAGAGAACAGTAATTACTCTCGAGATGAAACAAGATAATTGCCCAACTGTAGGCTAATGTAGGTGTTCCAAGCACCTTTAAGGTAGGCTAGGCTAAGCTATGATGTTTGGTACTTTAAGCATAGCAAATGCATTTTCCACCTACAATATTTTCATCTTAAGAAGGGTTTGTTAGGATATAACCCCATTACGGGTTGAGGAGCATCTGTACTCACAGGACAAGCATTCTAAGGATTTCACAGTGAGAAATAAGGATCTGAGTGTCCCCCTGTCCTGTAAGCACCAGTGCTCTTATTATGGATTGGACTGAAATCACAGTGGTTCTTTTATGGTGAGCAACAGTGATTTTGGAAACTAAATCAGCAAGTCTTCCATTTTGCATATTGAATCAATTTAGGGTCTCTGTGCAATGCTGTCTTTATTTGATTTTTTTCCTCCACTAGTTCCATTAAAATTTGGGGCCTGAATAGTATGTATATATTCTACTTTATAAGAACAAAAACAGAAAAATATTAAGCTGACAATTTCAAATTCCAGCTTAACTGGGTGTCAGAATATGGTTCTAAGCTACGTAGGTAAGAAACCCCCTAGTCACCATTTTTAGTAATAATAGGAAGTACTTTCATATTAAGCATTTGAAAGGTATAATGTATTCATTTTGCTCTAGCTCCAAAGCATTAAATAAACAAGTGACTGCAATAGGAGATAACGCTACCGCTAATCAAAGCTTATATAAAGAGATGTCAGTTCTCAGTGAAGGAGTGACAAACATTGCCTGGTGGGATGCTGGGCATTCAGAGGAGGGACCCTCTGAGCGTGGTTGGGTCAGAACTGCTCAGAGCCAAAGAAGAAGGCAAAAGATGAACAAGCATTAACTAAAATACCCTCGAACCCATAGCTTAAATGAAGTGTAATAGACACAGTCTGTTAGTTACTATGAATCCAGACAACTGAAATTTCACTCACCTTCACTGGACATGAGTTAAGTTCATTTTTAGATGAACTTTTTCATTAGGATGGAGTAAGTGGACAATCTGACAACAGTAACCTGCACTGTGGTACATGAAACCAGAGGCTGGATATTTCCCAGTGACAGTGTAAATATTGGTCAAGGCACAGAGTAAAGTGCCTAGAACCCCTTCAGGGCACTGACATTCTACATTGCCCCAGGCATTCATCTGTCCCACTGAGCTTTTAAAGGAATCTCCACTCCCAAAACATTCCATTTCCTCCCTCCCTCCAATTAGTTAATAATAGCTCCTTCTCTCTGACAGAGAAAGCAGATGCCACATAGGAGACAGCCTCAACCTTCCCCCTGTCAAATCTACAAATGTGCTTCCTCTCTGTCCAATTTGCCCTCCTAGGTCTGGTCATTCACTGGCCCTGCTTTCTGACCAGTTTTTTCCTTTCTCTCTTCTTAGTCTTACACTCCATCTCTAGCGGCATTTTTCCAAATAACTCATTTTAAAAGAAATCTTTTGTTTTGGAACAATTATTAGATTTCCAGAAAAGTTGCAAAAATAGTTCATCTTTCCCACATATACTTCACCCAGCTTCAGAGTTAACTTCTTACATGACCAGGACACATTGACCCAAATGAAGGAACCAGCATGGCATGCTGCTTGACTCAACTCTGAACCTTATTTGAAATTCACCAGTTTTCCCCTTACCTCCTCTTTTGCTGTTCCTCATAGGAAGTTAACACATCCATGTCACCACAAAATTAAAAATAAACTATAAAAAGCCTCACATTACTTCCTTCAATCACCACCCTCCCACCCCTTTGTCCTTCATAGATAAGCCCAGGGCAACCACTCCAATGGACTTTGCCCAAGTTGTTGATGACTCACCTGTTTCTAAATCCTGGCACGTCCTCTCTTTTCTTAGCTACGTGACTTCCCAGCAGCATTGAACATCTCCCCTGGTTTCTATCCAGTTGCATTTTCCTACTTTTCATCCTGTCTTCCAGCTATTTCTTTTGCTTCCTACTTCCTTCCCTCCCTCTCCTCTCTTCCCCTCTTCTCCCCTTCCCTTCTCTTGTGAGATTCCCCTTCTCCTGCTTTCCCTTCAGTGTTGATTATTTCAGGTCTGATCTGTAATTTCTTTTCTTCTCATTCAAGACATTCTCTCTAAGAGATGTTACTCAATTCTTCAATTAATATATAGGTAGAATGACTAAAACTCTACATCTACTTCTCAAATCTCCCTCGAGCTTCACACATCAGAGCATATTACAAATGCCCCAGGCTTCTTCCCCAGGTAGCTTCAGCCTAGCTCTCCTGCTCCATCTCTGGTACCTGTCCCACCGCCCCCTCTCCTGAGAGCACTGTACCATGCCTTATCCTGCCATCAGGCTGAGAGTTTGGATTGTATCTAAGTGGCTGTCACATGTAACCAAACAGGCAGCACACCTGGCAATTATTTCTTCCTTTTCTGGAATGGACCTAAGCACAGAGGGTATCACAGGTATCCCCAGTGTCCCCAAGCCTGGGCTGGGGTGACCAAAGGGTAAAGGAGGATAACTTACTGCAGCATCTGAGTATGAGCTTACATTAGGACTTTGTACCAAGACAGAGGAAAAGATGGAAGTGTGTACACTGGTGACTGGCCTCAGATGTGTCCCTGACACACTCTCATGTAAGCCCCCTTCTAAGTTCCATTCCCCCTTTAAGGATTTTTCTTCAATCTAGAAGGGTGTTTCCTACCTGGAAGCCTGGTCAAGACCCACACATCCTTCAAACTTGGCCAAGTATCCTCTTTCTAGGGGAGTCTTACCTGAGCCATCAACCTAGGTTGGGTCCGCTCTTGTCACTTAGCACTTCTGGGTTAGTGCTATGTCCCAACCCTACACTGTGTAGGCAGTGCGTCTGTATTAACTGCCACGCCCCCAGCACCTAAGTGGTGTCTGGCTCTGAGGAGGTTCCCATGAATGTTGGTTAAGTGAGGTGCTGAACAGGTGCACACAGATGGGCCAGCTCTGCCTTCATGTGTGAGGACAGAAGGTCAAAGGCATGGGAAGCCATTCCTACTAATCCTAGCCCCCAAAGATGCTTCTCCATTTACCTATCTGTCTCCTTCCCTAATGTGCAAAGACAATTTAAAAAGAGGTAGGAGAAGTAACATTTTTATTCATGTATTTGAAGAGTCAGGCTGATTTTCTCTCTCTCAGAGTATATACTAAGCAAAAGTACCAACACTATTTTGGAAGCCAGAATTTTCCTGGCAGCCTGTCTCATGCTCTACCAACCCTGGACTTCCCAATGGCCTCAGGATACTCCCTAACCAATTACTCTCCATTCCAGCCCCTGCTCCTCTAATTAAAATACATCTTCCCACTCTCTTCATCCTCTTCACTTTCATTCAAAAAGCACCTCTAGACCCCCATGCAAGTTCATAAGGCAAGTTGTGGGGGCAGAGATAATAATGAAGCAGGGAAAAGTCTCCTTTTCTGTTGTTAGGAATAGAAAAGCATAGGGTTAAAGCAAGCAAACAAATAAAAATACAGTACAACAGAGCTCTCCTAGTCTTCGCTGCCAAAATAAACTCACGTACTCAATAGGATGTCTGTTCTCTGGACATGATTCAGGTTGACAGCTCCTTTATCTGCCCTGAAGTAAAAGAGGCTAATGCAGAGCCTTCTGTGAGGTTCTTCTCAGTAAAAAGGTCTCCATTAAGACTCAGGCTGGCTGTAACAAGTCATTTTAACATACAGGCTGTCTTGAGAGGACAATTATGAGGGATGACCGTTGTTCCTAAGGATAAGTGTATGAAAATCCCATTGCTTTGATTTTCTCTTGTTGGCCATACTGTGTTGGATTCTATATAGACAACTCAGGAGAAAGTAGCATTCTCAGACTGACCATCACAGGCTGAGACTGTGTCTGTGTGATTACTGAGGACAATGAAGATGAAGTGGCACTTGGATGGCTCGCACCCCCAATTTCCCGTTGCTTCCAGTGCCTAAATGCCTGCTCCAATTCCTTCCAGTGGAACATGTATTACATTCCTCCAATCACACTGAAAGGCAAGCAACTTAGTTTACTACTCACTATTTTAAATTTTATCTCAGAGCCTCCCAATGGTTCTTCCTGGTGCTACCAGACCTTCTCTAATAGACTACTTCAGATGCTCAGAACCTGAGGCCTAATTCACTGGGAACCACTTACCTCCCTGTTGTTATAGGTCAATGCTACCTCCCTCAAGAGTATCTGTACTTAAAGGTCACCTCAAAACTGGAAAGGGGGTTTTGTTCTTCATCAATAAAATCTACAGCCTCAATGAGCAGATAAATAAGGGAGGAAGTATAACAAGAAACCATACCTCCTTGTGGCAGCTAAGTGGCTGCCTCCCAGAATGGTGATGCAGAGGCAGAGTAGAGGGTTTTATCTGTGCCCATCCTGCCTTTTGTTGGTCATTACTTAAGTAGTCAATGCTCTCCCAGCTTAACTCATAACTTCATAGAGCCTAGTGAGACCAGGCAGTCTCATCCCAGTTGCTCACCCACTTCAAAGCACTGCTCTACATACAAGTCAGAGCTGAAGGCATTGCACAGCCTCATCTATCTTAATTGCCTAATCATTAATATCAAGCCTACATATTCACCTCACCATGGAAGATAAGACCAGCTCCATCAAATGTCTTGCTGAGATACTGGGTAATGGCAGCCCAGTTTTGCCATGCCCATCATAAACAAAATTTTCTTTTCACACCTATTATTTATTTATTTTTAATTTTGGGGTTGGGTGAGGGAAGAGAATGGTTACTCAGAGAAACAAAATCCCTGAACGTGCACACACATACCACCACCACAAATACATTAAAAAATCTTTGCTTCTTACAGCATCTGTTCTTACTGCATGATGGTAAAATAAAAAGGGTGAATCATTTGCATCTCAATGGCAAAGCTATAAAGCTGCAAATGATTAAAAACAGTTCTAATTCTAAATACCCACAGGCATGTGTAGAGAACTGGGGTCATTTGGGGTATCTTCTTAGCATTTCAGAGTGATAAAGGGCCCAGAGGCAGGTAGATAATAAAGTCAGCCCTAGAAACTTATAGAGTTACAGAGCCATAGAAATACTTTTCCTTACTCTATTTGGAGTTGAACCTGATCTCTCTCCCCTATATAAAAGCCCATTGTAGGAGTCCCCCTTGAATAAAGTCTTCTTTACCATCTTAACAAGTACCACAAATAATTTTTTCTTTAATATATATATGACTCTAATCCTGAGTAGTACACAGCAGTAGATCCTTGGAAGAGTCTTGATGTCCTCCATCTCCAACTCCAGGACAGTGGACCCATCAGGTTTGAGCATCCTTCTAACAAGGACTGGACCAGGGGGTTGAGTTCTCTCTTGGCCAGCACCCTTTATACTGCTCAGGGCTGGTGAGACATCCCACCAAGGACGCACCCTTGGGCCTTTGGCTACATACAGGTATTGGTCAGAGGGTTAAGACTAATGTCCTACTGCAACAAATAGCTTCAGGCTGTTCCTATCTGCCTTGACACTTGTTACCTCAGGTTTCTTTACCAAGGATTTAATTTTCTTCCTCAGGGTATTAACATTTTTCACTTCTTCTTAAAGGGAGATCACTCTCCTTTCCCTGAAGGGTGTAATGTCTGCAGTGGCCAGTGGGGGCAGCTGGACCTATCACCCAGGGTCTAGTAGTCAAGAGTGTGTTGAGTCTTTTCTGGGAATCTGCCTACTCTTTTCTTCCCATTTAGCATTCTCACCTTTCTCTGTTTCTTCAGAAGGCACTTTCCCTTAAGGTTCTGAAATAGTTTGTCCACTTTTTCTTCAGGGTTTTTTTTAATTAAATTTTATTTTAATTGTTGTTCTTATACAGTCTTCTGTTTTCTACTCCCATCTTCAGGTTTTTTTCCTGCATAACTTCCATGTTCTATCCCTTCTCTCTTCCCCCAAGTTATACCTTTGCTTAACTTCCTTTTTAAAAATAATTGGATTGGCCCTTTATAATTTTTAAGCATATTCTTAATTCTCCATTATTTCCCCTGAGTGCTTATTGGTTGGCCTGAACTGCATCATCCTCATTTTTTATTTTCTCAGTCTCACCTATGAGTCCAGGGGGTCCTGCCCATCTTCCTGTGCTAGGCCCATAGGGCACCACCTAGCACATGGTGGGTGACCAGAGTTTCATAGATCAGGTTCTGCAGTGAAGTGCCTTTTGGGAAAGAGTTGGGTTGGTGACAGCAAACTACAAACTGCCCTATTTGAGTCTCATAGCCTTGGGAGGAAGATGTAGGTTTGAGGCTGAACATGGAACAGGGACAGAGTATAAGGGTCACTCAAGACATTTCCCAGTGGATGTCCAGCTGGCCCATGAGTTCAGTCAGGGCTGGGCTGGAGAACTAGTGGCAATAGAAAACATGGCTCAAAAGAGGTCACCCAGAGAGGGCGTTGAGAGAAAGGAGATAATTGAGGATCATGCCTGGGCACAGCAACACCTAAGGGGTGAGCTGAGAAGGGAGTCAAGGGAACAGCAGAGACAGAGCAGTGAGACAGGTGGGAGGAAAGTGAGGAGAAAGCAGTGCCACCGCCACCAAGGCAGTACCGGCACCAGTTCCAAAGAGAAAGTATTGGCCTTGCAATTAGAGGAAGTGTAGTTGAGAAGATGAAATCCAAATTGTGGGGACATTTTGACACAAGACAATACACCAATAGGTTCTAAAATCCAAATTCCTCAGCAGCAGAAAAACCTAAGGTGATGAAGGTCCTGCCCACCTTCTCATACTGCTCATGCCACTAACATTTTAGACTTTCCTTCCACCACACAGGATCTCTGAACTAAATGTGTCCCCTGTCTTCTGCTTCTTTTTTAGTTCTTCTTTGTTCCTGAAATTCTTTGCCCCCAGGTCTTCTCACAGTCATTAACTCACATTTCCTCAGAGACTCCCTGACTGCCCCATCAGGTAGCACTGCCACGCCCCATCCAATTGACCACACAGTACTCATCACTCCTCAAAATGATCTCCATATGTTTATTGCCATGTTTTCCCTTCCCTCTCAAATAATAACTTCATGAGAAGAGAGGTATGCCTTGCTCATGGCTTTTTCTCCATAGCCCAGAAGAGAGGCAGGCACATAGTTATCTCTCAATAATTATTTGTTGAAGAAAGAAGGAGAAAAGAGGCAAAGAGAAAATAAAGGAAGGAGAAAGGAATATAGATGTGGCCTATTCATTAAATAACTCAGGCAAACCAGCAGCCCAGTGAAGGTCCTTAGGCCATTTGCTTTAACATGCATAAAAGAATGCTATGCTGTTTTCATGTCAATTATTTATATATAGAAATCTAGAAAGGGCTTTAAGCTGCTTCAGACAGCTTCATATCCATTTGTGGTCTCAGTACCTCAGTGTATAAATATTTGAGTCATTGAAGAAGCTTTTTTCCTCATAACTATTCTCCCTATAATAGAATTTAGGCCATTAAACTACACATGTTCTCAAAAAGGGCATTCATAAAATGAAAGGGAATTCAGTCATGGTGGCACAGGTCTACATGATCATTATTACAAAGACACTGAGCCAAGATGGGAGAATTTTACATCAGCCCTTAAGCACAACTTCTCTCCTTTGTTAATATCCACACACCTGTTGGGTCCCAGTAATAAGAAGTGTAGTTTTTCTTGTCATCATCTACAGACTGCTCTCCTATGCCCAGGCTCATTACTTCACAGCAATCGTGAAAGTAAATGCATGTTGGAGGCTTAGTCCTGGAGATGATCAACTTTTTTAAGCAGTCTGCCCAGAACTACTTTCCTTGACATAATGCTATTAGAAATTGCAAATTGAGGAGGAACTTATGAAATATTTTTGGTACTTGCACTACTATGCACAAATCAAGATAAATATTCACCCTAATAATAGTTTTACCCCAAATAAAAAACTGAAATTGCCCTGGCTGGTGTAGCTCAGTGGATTGAGCGTGGGCCTGTGAACCAAAGGATCGCGGTTTGGTTCCCAGTCGGGGCACGTGCCTGGGTTGCAGGACAGTTCCCAGCGGGGGATGCACAGGAGACAGCCATACATTGATGTTTCTCTCCCTCTCTCCTTTCCTTCCCCTCTAAAGATAAATAAATAAAATCTTAAAAAAAAATTAAAAAAAAAAACTGAAATCACACATAACAGCTAAAAAGTTCAAACATCCACAAAAATAATTTCTCTTTTGTTGTTTAAATACACTTTATTTCACATCTGGTTATTCTAAGAAAGTACTGAGTTGTGAAGAGATCAGAAAATAAGACCATGAGAAAGCCATGATTGTGTGTTTGGTGTGTACATGAGCATGTGTGTATGTTTGCTCTCACTTCCCTGCCATTGCATCTCAGTGTTGGAATTCTGGGGAAATGGTCCACATTTGTTGTTCAATGTTGCAAAACTGTTGGGGGATGATAACGATTCTTCAGTCTGATTAATGAGATTGTCATTAGCTCCTCCCCCTTTTCATCAAAGAATGGCTCTTTCTAGCTCCTGTGTGTCAACTACGCCCCCTGTCCCTACCTCTATTTGCTCTCAGAAGTCCATGGCAAAGCCTCTGTAAGGTCCCTTTTAGAGGCCACTTGGTGCATTTGAAGAAGTCTCCTTGAGTATCTGAAGTCCTGGGCTCTCCCTCCCACACCCCCTTAGCTCTACAACTTTAAGCAAGTAACTGAAGCATTCCCAGGACCCAAAGAAGGTCAAGGAAGGTCAATTGATGACTGAACTTCATCTCTAAACTCTGGTTGGGGGGAAGATTGTTCCACAAAACACACAGAAAGCCAAATGGGAAGGTCTGCACAGTCAAGCTCCACCTACTCACTCTGCTCAGACCCTTGGGCCCACTCCGCAGATAGTGCATGTATGTGTTCCAGGGGCCTGGGAAAATCTCCCCAACCCCACCTAGGAACTTTCTCAGCAGTAACTTAATAAGCAGCCCCTTCCTGACATCAGTTTCAGATGGCAGGTCACATACTAACATTGCGTGCTTGGCAATATGGTGACTACTAGATGTGAAGTCAGTGTTGAGTCTCTTACCAAATATACCTCTGCTTTATAAGACAGATTTTTAAATCTTGTGCTTTATAAAACACAAGTTTTATAACAGACGTGCATATTGTATATTAAAACTTCAATATGTACTTGGTGAAAAGAAGTTCTTTCTTAGGTAAACAGTTTTATTTTAAACCTACATGAATATCCAATGATGACCTCTAGCAATATTAAAAGTTTTGTGATATGAGGAATTCCTCATTATTTGGGACTATTACATCTCTGGTTCTTAACCAGTAAATGCCAGGAAACATCTCACAAATATTTCAAATAGTTCCTGGAAACAGTATTGCCCCTGGTGAGAACCACCATATTTGTGGATTGTAAAATCCATCGGGTTGTTGCAAATCAGAATAAAAGGAAAAAAGGAAGGAAGGGAGGGTGGGTGGGAGGGAGGCTAGAATAAGAGTAAAAATATCAAACAGTATTGTACTTAGTAAATGTAAGTATTGTTTTATGAAATTTTTGTTTTATTGTGTGTGGTATTTTTATGTGTGTGTACATGTGTGTATTTATTGTGTGTGGTCCTCTGAGCTTTCTCACAGCCCAGCTAGTATACTGTGTGACTCTTTTCATTCAAAGTCTGTGAGCAGCATCATAAGGATAGAAGTCATTTAACAGGGGATTCAAGGGCACGGCTTATTTTCTACATTTAAACTATTCCAGTGGGGAAAAGAGCTGCCAGAGTCATCATCAATTATGGAGTCACATAGTTACAGAGTTCACGTTTGGACTTAGAACACTTTCTCTTTTTCTCCCTTGACTTATATTTCTTCTTTGTTAGTCCAAAAATAGATTTGAAGATTCAAATCAGACATACAAAATGATGCTCCAACCTCATTAGCAATCAAGGAAATGCAAAATAAGAGCACAATGAGATATCATTTCACACTCACTAGATTGGCAGATATTAAAAATTCTGCAAAATCAAGCACTGGCATTGATATGAAGCAACTCTCATACAAAAATGTAAATTGGTATAAGCATTTTTGGACATCAAGTTGGCCTTGCATGTATGTACTCTATCACTCATCGCTCCCCTAAGTTTATACTCTAGAAAAACCCTTGCACAGATACATGAGCAAGGTGCCACAACCAAGATTGTTTTGGGAGAGTGGGTTATAAAGTGAGCAAGCAAACCAATCCTGGAAACAACTTGAAGTCCAGATAAAACTGAATGGACAAATAAGTTATGGAATAGTTTTAGAAGGAAATACATATAGCAGTGAAAATTAATCAACCATAGCTATATATATGATTTAGTGTTTTAGAGAATCAAAAGAAAGATTATGCTGAGTGACCTAAGCCAGTCAGAGAAAGATGAATACCACAGATTTCATGAATATGTGGAATCTAATAAACAAACTGAACTAACAAGGAAAATGGGGACAGACTCAAAGAGCAGGATACAGCTAGTGGGGAAGGGGGGAGGTTAGCGGGTAGAAGGATTGAGCAAAAAGGGAAAAGGACTCTGGTCATGGACAACAGTGTGGTGATTGCTGGGGGAGGGGAGTACAAGGGGGCTAAATGGTAATGGAAAATATACAATAAGGATAAAAATATATAATAAAAAAGAAATTTGCATTAAGCCTTAAAAGGAAACAAATTCAAACACATGCTTTAGCATGAATGAACCTTGAGGATATTATCCTCAGTGAAATAAGCCAGCCACAAAAAAGCCAATAATGTATGATTCCATTTATATGAGGCATATAACATAGTCAAACTCATAGAGACAGAAAGTAGAATGGTGGTTGGTAGGAACTAAAGGGAGGAGAAAATGAGGAGTTGCTTAATTGGTACAGAATTTCAGTTTTGAGTGATGAAAAAGTTATGAGATTGGTTACATGATAATATGAATATGCTTAATACTAATTTGAACACTTGAAAAGAGTTAAGATGGTAAATTTTATGTTAAGTGCATTTTACCACAATTAAACACAAATTAAAAAGAAAGTTGCAAAAAATATACAGGGCATAATTTGATTTCTATGAAACTCAAACACCTGCAGATTTACTATACAATTCTTAGAGATACAAACATTCATGTTAAAGCATTAAATACAAAGTAAGGTGATGCATGACATGAATGTCTTCAATGGTGATAATCATATTCTAACCCTTAAATTGGGTGTTAGACACAGTTTGATGGTTATGCTTGCATAATATATAATATCTTATAAATATAAACTTTGTTTTTAAGCCAAAACATTGTGGTATGAATGTCAGAATTGAGATCCACATGATAAAGTACATGGAACTGAGCTCCAGGTTAGAAAGTCACTGGGTGGCAATGAAGCACCCAATTGCCTGGTTAGAGTCAGAATTTATGTGTAGCCTATCAGCAGAATATCAGTAGCTACTGTTTTCTTATACTCCCTTAGCAATAGCTAAGCTCTGGCACCAGAGTAAACAGCCATATCACAGATGCTGTAGCCATTTCTCTCTACATTCCATTAGTCTAACCCAGGAAAGAACTTTATTTGCAAACAAAGGGAAATAGAGGATCCATGAGAGAACTTTCTAAAAAACTGTTTAAAAATTGTTTACTGTTAATAACAAGTAAACTCATGTCAGATTATTTTTAAAAATTGAATTTGATAATATGCCATAACATTTTTAAGAGTTTTTTTTTATATTTAAGAAAAGAATAACCCTTTTTGTTTTACATGGAACAGTGATTTGTCCTCATGTCAAATAAAACTAAGAATGTCTGTCCTGTTATCATTCAGAGTTCAGCAAAGTTTAGAGGCAGTGGAAGGGTTCCAACCTGCCATTTAGCTTTCATTTCCCTCAGTTTCACACAGCTCCCAGGGGCCTAAATAAAAGCATCTTCAAAGTAGAAAGGACTGTGATCCACCCATGCACCCTGGCTCCATAGCTAGTCTAATCTATGAGTGTTTGCAGCTCCCACCCTCAGCCCTGGCCACCATCAAAGAAACTCATCTCCTGAAGCCCTAAGTCCATTCCTCTTATGTCAGTGAGCAGTAGCAAAGCCTGTGGATAGTTCAGACTGGAGCTAAGAGCAGAAAGGGCAGTGGATGAACAAAGAGAAAGATCAAACCAAGAGGTGCCATTTAGACAATTTTAGTCACATAGGACAACTAGGGCCTCTGCTGCAGATGAAAGAGCAAAATGATTTTATTTTGAATGAGAAGTAAAATAAGAATAGAGAAAGTTGAGAACCCCCAGGTCATATGCCTGAATTGATGAGCTGACTAGGTCATTTTCAGTCTATGGTATCTGTTAATAGAGACTAGCATTGCTTGCATCAGATCTTTATTTCTACTGATGAAGTGATTAAAATAGGCTCTGATAAACAAGTATAATTTCATGAATGTCTATGCCAGTTCATATTCTTAAACCTTCAAAAAATCCACCATTTATTTCCAAAAAAAGTGTTGTAAAGAAATGTAGGAATGTCTCTTAATAGCATTAAACTGACCACAACTGTTTTTATCAAACTGAAGAGAGACCAACTGACAACTTAAAGGAGCAAAATTCCCAAGCACCCACTTAGAGTTTCTAATCTATAGAATTTATGAATCACCACTGACCCTTAGTCAAAGCTTTAATGTACAAAGTCTACTTTCACTTGATTCAACTTTGTAAAAAGAAAAAAAATCCAGGTCTCAAGACTTTATAACTGGTCATAAAAAAATCTCAAGTTTAAAGATGTGTTTGCAGAGAAGGCAAGTGTCATCCAGGTTTGGCCATTCAAGACTTCCCTAAAAAGTTAATTCAATCTTCGGGATGCTACTCCCAAATAAACTATTACAGCAATAAAACCGGAATTTGTTTTTAAAAATTATTCTTCACAAGTCCTCATCATCAGGCATCCAACTGTAAAATGGGTCAAAGGTATCAAGAGGCCAAAATGGAATGAGATACAATTTACTGAAGAGTGAAATGTGCTGTAGAAGCCACCACAAGATTTTGATCCACAGCCTGAAGCTAAGGCATTATATTCAGGTGATAACTTTTTAGGGTGAGTTGACAGTGAGGGAAGAGGATAAAACATACAAAAAGAACTACCTGCACTATAGGTGCATGTAGTGTAAGTGTCAATAAAAGCATAACAAATTTATTCAGAAATATTTTTTTTACTTGTTAAAAAAACTTAAAGATGCATCTAATATAAATTGAACGGTGTCAATGATGATTATAAAATTAACAAAAACAACAAAAAATAAATTGAAAATGGACAAAAATGATCCTATAAAGAGAGTAAGGAAATACATATTTGCCATTTACTTTTAATTATTCTCCCACTTCACAAATAAACTTCAATGCCATGGTATGTTTTCTGTTCCATAAATTATGTAGGAGAAATGGGGACTCTATTTCTATTGCTACCAGGTCATAGTTTAAGTTGTGGGTTTATTTTTTCCCAATTCCATCAAAATTCTTACTTGAGGTATCTTTTTTTTAATAACATAGAGCAAGTGATTATCTCAAATTTGTGAACCTTGAATAAAATTTAAAAGTAAGCCATCATTATTAAGACACAACACAATAAATGAGGTACACTATGCCAATTGTCCATGAGATTTCTCCTCCCTGGAGAAAATGAAAACTGATGCTTAATGCATGCCATCAAAAACTCTTAATTCAAAGGTTGATTTCTATTATTGAGAGGCCAAGGTTTGTCAGCAGACTCCAAGTCTTAAGGCCAGCAGACACCAAGCATATTATGAAAGATGAGTCTACTCAGCTAGACCAGATGGACCACAAACAAACAAACAAACTCTCAACAAAGCTTCTGAAACATGCCACTGGGTATTAGAAACAACCTTCCAGCTTACCATAAGTTTATTTCCATTAGTTAGAAAAAACAGACTAAAGGAAAATCTTGTAAAAAGTACTGTTTGCTTAAGTGTTACTTATATTCTCATAAAAGAAATCTCTTTATATTACTATCTCACAAGCAATATTTAAAACAATTTTCAAATGGAACAGACATTAAAATATTTAATAATAAGTATTTTGTATATTTTAATTAATGATTTGTTGAAATAAATTCTATTTAATTTCCAAACATCCTGTGGTTTTCATTTTTAAAATCAAACAAGTACGAATTCAAAAGGAAACTAATTTTTTCAATTAAGAAGTATAAAAATAAATAGTTTAGAGAGTAGAAATATAACTGAAAAAGTAATAAGAGAAAGTTAACACCCAGAGGGGAAGGGAAAAAACAGATAAAATTCACTTATAGAAAGAATTTAGGGACCTCAACTATTAACCTCAACAGGGCCATGTATTCTTTCATAAGCAACTAGTCAAAATATATGAGGCAATAACTTCTAGGCCATGGATAAGAGGATGTGCAAGAATGAAATCTCAGAGAAGAGAAACCCACGAGGTGAGCCCCATAAAAATCTTGGAATTCTGTCTGAGGGCAATTTCCTCACACAAGGGGTGGGAAGCCCAGCAAAGCATGGCAGTTCTGTTGATCGGAGGAGGAAAGATCAGAATTTGACATTGTTGCAGCTATTGAAATCTGAATGGTGGGGTCCTAGAAGGTAGAGAGATGGAAGAGAATGGGAAAATAGACTCAGAAGTCTAAATGTGTGTTCCCCGCAAGCCATTATTCAGGGTTGCCCTGTGCATTCACAGAGAAATACTCAAAGCTTACCAGAGGGCTGCTGCTACCAGGTTGAGAGCCAACAGAGATACTGAGATCAAGCAATGTTTGTAGATTTTGGAGTTGGCTCAATCAGATAAGAGAGACCTTGATGATATTCCAGTATAAAACTTTGACACTACTGAAACACCAAAAATGCCATGTCTTAGGAGAAAGGATCATAACTTAAAGTAAGGCTACCACTATGTTTGTCTTTATAATCTCTAAAACCATAATTCATCACAATCCACAGGGGAGTCAAGATTTTGGAGATTTGTCAATTTAAAGAGCTTAGGGGATGCCTTGGGCTTTCCACAGACCCAATCTAACAAAGTGTAAGAAAGTTCAATACAAGTTCAATAAGATCATTCAGAAATTGAACTTCATACAAAACCAAAACTCAATATATTTTAGAGAAAGAAAACAGAATCCAGTTTCTACCCATATCATCTACAACTTCCAATATCAGTCAGACTTTACTAAAAATGGTTCCTATTGTCAAGAGAAAAAAATAACCAATACAAACAGAACAGACCCTGAGGCCACCTATACATTGGAATTAACAAAGACTTTATGACCATTTTTTATAAATACATTTAAGAACATAAAAAGATGGTCATAATAAGTCAACTGAGGGGAAAAGCAGAGGAGAAATGAAAATTATATGTAAAGAGAAGTTCTAGGAGTACAATGACCAAATGAAAAATTTACTAGATAAAAAATTCACAGCATATTGGAGATAAAATAAGAAATGGGTTTATGTGCTTAAAAGAAACCAGGAGAAATTACCCAACTGGAAGAACAGAGAATAAAAAGATTAAAACAAACAAACAAAAAAAAATAACAGAGTTTCAGGGATAGTATCAAATAGCCCAATATCTGTGTCATTGGAATCACAGAAGGGAGAAAGTGATAAATGGCAAATCAATATTTGAAGAAATAATAGCCAAAATTTTCCGAAATTTGATTTAAAATTACTAACAAACAGATCCAGAAAGCCAGTATGTCCCTCAAGCAGGATAAATACAAGAAAATCACACTTAGGCATATCATTACTAAAATTCAAAAAGAAAGAGTAAGAGAAAATCATGTAAACAGCCAGAGAAAAAGATGTATAAGAGAACCATGATACAAACTACCGAAACTCAACAGAAAAAATGAAGGCCAGAAAACAATTGAAAAATATCTTTAAAGTTTTGGGGGAAAAAAGTAAAATTGTCAACTCAGAATTCTATATAAAATAAAAATATGCTTCAGAAACAGGGTACATTTTAAGATAAATAGATATAATTTAAGATAAATGAAAGTTATGAAAACGTATTACCAGCAGACCTAAGGATTTACTTCAAGCCTGGAAAAAATAGTACTAGATGTAACTGAGAACTGGTAGAAAATGACGGAACTTCATTTCCACCCCAGAGGAATATAAAAGACTACTTTTCTTGTAATTTCTTTAAAAGACAACTGCTTATTTAAAGTAACAAAAATATCATTGTAAGATGAGGTTAATAATTTATATAGAAGTAAAAGAAATTAAAATGAAAGCCTAAAGTACGGAAATGGATAGTTACATGGAATTATACTAACATAAGATAATTAAATTTATGAAGGGAAAAGCATAAGTGTGAGTAGGAAGAGGTAAGTAGGAAGAGAATGTGAAGAGGTACAACAATGAAGCTAAAGGAACATTGATAAATTAAAGATGAGTATTGTGTGTCCTAGAGCAACCACTAAAAATAACAAAACAGAAGTAGCTTTAAAAAATGGAATTTTAAAAGTTTTTCAATGAACCCAAAAGAAGATAGTAAAGCAATAACAGAGAAAGCAAAAACAGAAAGGATATGGGAAAAAATGGCATGATATATATTAGACATAATATGAACTGGTACATTAAGTGTAAATGGACTGAACAATGCAATTAAACAGCTGAGATTACCAGACTGTATATAAAAGTAAGATCCAACTAGATAATGTGCTTAATAAATTAGAAAGATACATTTCAATATAATATGCAAATGTGTTGAAAGTGAAAGTGTTTGAAAAGATTTCTATGTGAAAAGTAAGGATAAAAAAAAGTTAAAGAGGCCAAACGGTCTTCAAGGCAAAAGAATTATTACTGAAATAAAAGAGAGAGAATGCATAATGGTGAAAGAAACAATTCATCAGGAAGACCTAGCAATCCTAAATTCATGTGCACTGACTGATAGCAGAATTTCAAAATACATGAAGCTAAAATGAACAGAATTAAAGACAGAAATAGACATCATATTTGGAGTCTTTTAATACTTCTATCAGTAAATAGATAAAGTAGACAAAAAAAAACACTTAAGGGTAAAGAAGATCCAAAAATGTGATCCATTAACTTTGCCTAATTGACATACACAGATCATTTTATCCAAGAACTGCATAATACATATCTGTTTTTATTGATGATTAAAAAAGATTTTATTTATTTATTTTTTTAGAGAAATAGGAAAGGAGGGAGGAAGAAAGGGAGAGAAACATCAATGTGAGAGAGAAACATCAATCAGTTGCCTCTTGCATGTGCACCATGGGGACCAGGCCCACAACACAGGCATGTGCCCTGACCAGGAATTGAACCTGCGGCCTTTGGTTTTGTGGGATGATGCCCAACCAACTGAGCCATGCCAGCTAGAGCTGTATCTGTTTTTTTTTTTTTTTAATTTATTGTTGTTCAAGTACAACTGTCTCCATTTTCCCCCCACCATTCCCCAACCCCAATCATCCCCACTTCCCACCCTTGATCCTACCCCCCTTTGGTTTTGTCCATGTGTCCTTTACAGATTTTCCTGAAAACCCTTTCTCTTTTTTTGCCCCATTATACCCTCCCACCTCCCCTCTGATACCATCAATTTGTTCTTAATTTCAATGTCTCTGGTTATATTTTACTTGTTTGTTTTGGTGATTAGGTTCCACTTATAGGTGAGATCATATAATATTTGTCTTTCACCTCCTGGCTTATTTGCCAATGATACCTCAGACAAGGTTTTTATCTCCAAAATATATAAAGAACTCACACAACTCCACTCCAGTAAGACAAACAACACAATTAAAAAAGTGGGCAAAAGAGCCCAGAGACACATGAAAAGATGTTTAGCATCACTAGCCATCAGAGATGCAAATTAAAGCCACAATGAGATGCTACTTCACATCGGTTAGAATGGCCATCACAAATCAACAAACAAGTGTTGGAGAGGTTGTGGAGAAAAGGGAACCCTAGTGCACTGTGGGTGGGAATGCAGACTGGTGCAGCCACTGTGGAAAACAGTATGGAATTTCCTCAGAAAATTGAAAATGGAACTGCCTTTTGCCTCAGCAATTCCACTGCTGGGATTATACCCGAAGAACCCTGAAACACCAATCCAAAAGAACCTATGCATCCCAATGTTCATAGCAGTGCAATTTACAATGGGCAAGTGCTGGAAGCAACGTAAGTGCCCATCAGTAAATGAATGGATCAAAAAAATATGGTACATTTACACAATGGAATTCTACACAGCAGAAAGAAAGAAGGAACTCCTACCCTTTGCAACAGCGTGGATGGAGCTGGAGAGCATTATGCTAAATGTATCTGTTTTAATAGCACATGAACTATTCATCAAAAAAGCCCATGTGCTGAATTATAAGATAAAACAAGGAGTTTCAAAACAGACAAAATATTTATTCTAATTATAACAGAATTAAACTAAAAATCAGTAACACTACAACATCTAAAAAATAGCAAATGCTTAAAAATTAAACAATATACTTTTAAATAATCCAGGATTAAAGGAATCAAAGAAAAACTAGAAAACATTTCAAAATAAAGAATAATGAAATACAACACATCAAAATGTGCAAAAGAGGAAAATTTATGACTTTAAATGACAAATTTGAAATAAAGGATGACTTAAAATCTATTATCTAAATGTCCACCTTAAGAATTTAGAAAAGATGTTGAGTTGTATGCTTGAATCTGTGTGGTTTTGTTAATCAATGTCACCACAATAAACTCAAAACAACAGAAAAGAATTTAGAAAAGGAAGATCAAATTAATGCAAAGTCAATAGAAAGAAAAAATAAAGTGCAGAGATTAATGTAAAGAAAACATAGAAAATACTAAACAAGAATAAGAAAAAAGAAAATACTAAACAAACATTTCATCTTTGAAAAGATTAATAAAAATGGTAAACAACCAAAACTAATTAACAAATGAGAAAACATAAATTACTGATAGCAGAATATAGTGGCACTATCTCAACAGCATCTACAGATTATAAAGGGAAAATAAGGAAACATTATTAAGAATTTATTCCAGAATGAGGGCCAAGATGGAGGCGTAGGCAGACACACTGTGCCTCCTATCACAACCAAAATTAAGGACAACAAAGATTTAGAAACAAGAAAACAACCAGAACTCAGAAAATTGAACTGTTTGGAAGTCCAACAACGATTCATCCAGACCAGTAAGAGGGGCGGAGTCGCAGCAGGAAAAAGGGGAGGTGCAGACTGGGCACGCAGGCAGCAGTGGCTGGCAGCCCCCAGGTGCATAGGTGGTGACAAGCAGAACCCAGGCACGGGGTGGCAACTGTGCAGAACCAGTGAAGCCGCACAAGGCAGCTGGCTGACCAGGTGGTCCCACATTCACATGCAGATAATCCAGGCAAAGGGGAAGCGGTGGAAGGGAGTGGAATCCAAGAGTGAGCAGAGCAAGCGCCATTGTCTCCTCTCCGACCCCACCCCAACATACAGCGTCACTACTCAGCTACTGGGCCGCCCTGGGGAACACCTAACAGCCCTGACCAAAAAAACAACAACAACAACAACAACAACAACAAAATCCAGAAATGCAAATGGCTCAAACCAGAGAACAAATGAAAGCCCCAGAGCCAATTTATCTAAGCGATGAAGAGATTGCCAACCTATCAGATGCACAATTCAAAACCCTGGTGATCAGGATGCTCACAGAATTGGTTGAGTTTGCTCACAAATTAGATGAAAAAAATGAAGGCTACAATAAGTGAAATGAAGAAAAATGCATGGGGAACCAACAGAGATGGGAGGAAAACTGGGATTCAAATCAATGGAGTGGACCAGAAGGAAGAAAGAAACAACCAAACAAAAAACAAGGAAGAAACAAGAATTCAAAAAAATGAGGAGAGACTTAGGAACCTCCAAGACATCTTTAAATGTCCCAACATCCGAATTATAGGGGCACCAGAAAGGGAAGAAGAAGAGCAACCAGTGGAAAACTTATTTGAACAAATAGTAAAGCAGAACTTCCCCAATCTGGCAAAGGAAATAGACTTCCAGGAAGTCCAGGAAGCTCAGAGAGTCCCAAAGAAGTTGGACCCAAGGAGGAACACACCAAGGCACATTATAATTACATTACCCAAGATTAAAATGAAGGAGAGAATTCTAGAAGCAGCAAGGGATAAGGGGACAGTCACCTACAAAGGAGTTCCCATCAGACT